>CM076579.1:1443273731-1443708521 GCA_034641835.2 Pinus albicaulis
GAGTTTTATGTGCAGCCTATGGTTTGTTAAAGTATCCTAGACTTGTTTCAACACTTTGCTAGGGTGATGAGAACAAAAAGAGTTTACTCTAAAAAATGGGTTTATGGACTGCTTGCTTGTTTATGGTACCTAAAGGACCAAAGAGTCTATAAGAGTTTGCTAGACTTATCATGTACTCAATGTCCCACCATCTCCCGCTATGTTAGTGAGCGATGGGATAGGTCTAATGGATAGTAGCCTGGAGCTTGGTAAAATAGTAAGGCTTACTAGAGTTTAGTGGAGTCGCCAGGTGGATTATCAGTTTGTTTTGAGATATACTTGTATGGTCCACCACCAGTAATGTCAAAAACCAATCTAAGGGAGTGTTTTGGGGTTTTTTGAGTTTTATGTGCCTACAAGGTTTGGAAGAATTTTCTATAACTGACTCATCATTTTGCTAAGATGGTGGAAAAAGCTATTTTCTACCCTTCAGACAATATCTAGATATACTAAGCTTGATTGAGACTTCAAGACTTACTAAGGTGTACTTAGATTGTCGCTAACTCAGAAGGCCCTACTGTGAGTGTCACTAAGTTAGTGAGCAGTGGGATAAGTCAATCAGATAGTATTCTTTAAGGTCTCTTAAGGTCTAGGGAATCTAAGTTTGTTTAATACTCAGAGTCCCACCGTGATCGCCATTATGTTAGGGTCCCGTGATTTGGCCGATTGGTGAGCCAAATGACGATGTAACATCAAACCAAGCTTTGGAGCCCAAGGACCTAGCCTTCCTGGACTCAGAGAGGGCTCTCTCTATAAGTGTAAAAGATATCGGTGTGTTTGCTTATGGTGTTCTGATATTAGGCTAGTTATGAAGTGAGTTTTTTGATTTTTGGTTTTTTAAGTTTGTGAGGGATAAACTGATCAAAGACATAAAACAGGTAACAAGAAGTCAGATCAATTGGGCTATGGGGTCAAACAGGTCAAGGAAGCTATCAGATGATGATGTAAGGCTGCTGTAGGGCCGATTTGATTCACGGTAGAAGGGATCTTTGGGCAAAATGGAGTAAATGAACATCAAGTTTGTGAAAGACAAGGGATTTCAAGTGTAACTAGTTGATAGCAGACATAAACATGTTATAGCAAGCCATTAATCATGTTAAATGTAACTATGAGCTAATTAATACATAGAAATCAAACATTCCAGCCATACATAGAAGTATAAGACCCTCTAACTTTGGGAAATGGCTATCAGACTTTGGGGAAAACACACAAGACAAACTAAAAACTCATAAACTATGCCGGAACGCCTAAACATAGTCTCTAAGTCATTGGGCACTTTGAAAAACAAGCTTTCATAGTTTTAGGCAAAGGGCTAGATCGGGACTAGGCCTCCTTGGTTCAACAAGATGATCAACAAATCAGTCAAAGAGAAAGTTTTATGGACAGAACTATGGACAGCTTATAGGTAGGCAGGGCACACCATACATCCTATTCAACATGCATAGAACTTGTAAATAAAACTTAGCAAACAGTATCTTAAGTTACTAAAGAGCAGTTAAGAATTCTTTAGTATAACTAAGGAAGAAGAAAACATCAAGCTATGAAGATTCAGGAATTTTGAGGTGCCTCCATGGGCATATCTCAAAACTAATCTCTACTGATCTATAGCAACAAGAAGCATGTATTATGGATGAAAACTAGAAGACAAAAACATAGCAAGAAAAACTATACCATTCTACCATGTCATGGAATCCATCACCAATCCTTCATCATTCATCAAAAGCATCCAAGAGGCAGTCCAAAAATCATAACACAAATATGTTCTTCAAAGCTCATATGACCAATATATTGATTCTTCTCTCAAGTTCAGCCTCTGATTTACAATGAAACCCATGGAATAAATAGGCTTGAGGGAGGAAAACCTCATGGAGCAACTAGCTATCCCATTGGCCAAGTCAAAATATTTAAACTTGTCCTTGAGGCTTTGCAAAGCCCAAGGCACAAAATATCCCATAAAATATCTAAAAAACTGCTAAAAATGGAAATTATATTGACTTTACATCATTTCCCAAGGATAAAAATAGCTTAACGCACATTTGGGAAAAGCAAATTTTTGAGGTTCAAAAATTACAAAAATACTTCATATTTATGCCTGAAAAAGGTCCCCTGACTTGCTGGATGCAATTGGCAGCCTTCCCGATGTCGAAATGGGGCTCATGAGGGCTTGCTGGAAAGCTCTCTGTGTCTACTTTCCGGTGCAACTGAAAAAATCTCAATCCGAGGCCTGGAAGTCATCCAAAACTGTACCTGTGTGAAAAAACCCAGAAAATAGCAGACTGCTGATATGGCGGGCAGAATGTGCAAAAAGAGGGTATTTTTCGCCAATTTGAGGGGGCGAATGATCTCCAAATGCCTTGAAAATCGCTGGAGACCTGCTCATGGAATTATGGCATCCATCGATATCATCCTCCTCCCTTGACAACTCATCAAACTGAAATGGCGAAATTATGAGTTTTCGGCCAAAAACCCAAAAAATGCCAAAAAACAAAAAGTTGCCGAAAAAGGCCCAAAATTGGCATGCATGACCCTCAAGGGTCCATAGCAACATGCTCCAAAGTTGAGGCCAAAATATCAAGGGCTGATATGCTTTTCCCTTCTTTTCGTGCTAGGCGCTTCCCCTTTACCTTCTTCAATTTCTCTTGTGCTGCCTTTAGTTTGCGCCGGGCAAACTGATTCAGCTTTTGGAAGTGGTGTGTCCTCTTCCTCTGCAGCTCTAAATCTCTATTCGCCCTTTCAAGCTTCATTTCCAAATTCTTGTTAGCTCTTTCAAGCCAAGCCTCTTTGTTTTCCTCAATTTCCTGCTCAAGGAGTGCAGTGAGAGGAAAGGCTTGGAGCTGGGCTTGCTCTTCTGCTCTCTGCTTTTCCAAGGCTCTTCTAAGCTCGATGGTCCTAGGCCTCTTCCGCCTAGGCTGGTCTTCCTCCTCTTCGTCATCAAACTCACCAATGAGCTCTTCAATTCTTGCTTGCGCCTTGGCTGCCTCTTTCTTATACTTAATCGCTCGTGCCTCATGAACAGCTGTGTGCACATTCATTTGTTTGTTTTCAATCTCCAAGAAATGATTGAAATTCCTTGCCCTTTGAAGATCTTGCTCTAATGCCTCAATTTGCCCATCTTTTGTGAATGAGGAGGTTTTCGGCGAGGCGGTCTCGCTATCACCGCTATCGCTTTGGATAGGGATGACAAAGGCGAATTCACCTCCATGCTTTGTACTTTCTCCAACTTTGCTTTCATTTCTTTGAAAGTCAACTGGTGCTTTTCCTCCTTGGCATGATAGAAGATGTCCTTGGGCAATTCTCTTGCTAGGAACAACCTTTGTCACCGTTTGAGTGGCAGCCTTAGCTTGCTATTCTTCATCATGGACCGCCGTCCTTCATCACCTATCTGTCGTCGTCCTCATCCCTTCTTCGTCGTTTTCACTACCCTCCTTCCTCCTCGTTGACTTGGTCGGCCTGGGCGCAGTCACCTCGAGCCTTCTAGGAGTAGGCCTACTGGACAAAGGCACTGGGCGATGGACAGGCTGAGTAGGAGAAATATGGGCAGGAGGAACAGTGGAAAAATCTGGATGGCTGATGAATAAATCCCATAAAACCTCTTTCTTCTCTAGCTTGTATAGGAAGATAATCTTGATCAAAGAATGATGAAAAAGAGAAGGGATTTGCTGAGGTGGGGCCTTCTTCTGGACAGTAGATGCCATCTTCTCTAGGCTCTTGAACAAAAAGTAAGGGAGGTTTAGATGCCTGCTTCTAGGAAAGTGCATCAATAAACGGACATGATAGGCATAAATTCGATTAAACCTCCCTTCACAAGTGAAATATTTCATTATGACTTTCATAAGCGGAGCATAGCTGTCAAGGAGATATGAAAAAGGGAAAATAGCAAAGGATGTACTTTCCCCACATGTTCAAAAATATGAAAATAGTTTGTAATCCCCAAGTCAAGATGAGCTTGTTTGAACCATTTTTCATGACACGGGATCTTTGGTGGCCTTGGACACATACCTTGGAGAAATTTTGAAATCAAGACCTGCCACTTGGAAGTGTTTTTCTTTGAATCTCAGGGCGCACAAGTGTGTTAATGGCGAAAAACTCTTGACTTCTTCTATCTTCTGGCAGAAATCAAGGCAACCTACTTCATGGAAGTTGAAAAGTACATATGGATGAGCATTAATCTCTTCTGTAGAGATGGGCTCATATCTTTTATGTGGACCACTCCTGCTGTCTTGCCTTGGAGGTATTTTGACCTGAATATGCTTTGGAAGAGGTAAACTGCCTTCACTGTGTGTAAAATGCCCTGCTGGAGTCAAACTGTGTCAATATGCTGCTTGGATAGGTAAACAATGTGATTTGGATGGTTTGCAACAATGTTACTTTGAATACATAACCTCTGCTATCTTAAAACTTAGCCTTCTACCTTTGAATGTACCTCAGCCAGGCAGATTTCTCAATAGGGTACCATATAACAAAGAGAAGACAGACTACCGGGAAATTTTCCTGTGCACAGTGTTAAAAAGTCACCTTTTCTTGTGAATTTGTCAGAGGTCAATCAACACACCTACATCTCTGTCTTCAATGTAAAATTCAATCATCAACAACCTGCCCTTCAGAAAGTGGCCTGTTTCACCCTTAGAATATCTCTGTCAACACTTCTTAGTATGATACAGTATAGTGGAATAACGAACAGACTGCATGAGGCAGGATGTATACAGTGTCAAATTCACCCTGTTCTGTGAATTTTTAGATGTCAAGCAATACTCCTGTATCTCTGCTTCAAGGTAGAATTTCAAGGATTAACCACCTGTTCTTCTTGGAGTGCAAATAAAACAACAAACTTATGGACATGCAGTCAAACTTCTGTGTAGGTATACAATCAAATTTTACTGCTCTGAACAAGGTGACAGAGTTTGAAAAATGCCTCAAAAAAGTTTCAACAAGGCTTGCAAGGGTTTTTACTTTGCAGAATAGGCAAGACCTCTTACCCGTATAACACCTCTGGTTATGTTTAAGAAACCTTCACTTTAGATGGATAACAGCTTTTTAATAAGCTTTGAAAAACACAAAGCAGTCAACCAACTTGCATATGTGAAAACAACCCCTTTTCTGAGTGCAATTCACTGTTTTTAATAATGTGGTAATGTCTTGAGGACAGTGTGAACTATTTCTCTTTAGAGCTAAACCCTGTCTCTATAACAAAATCTTCGTCTGCAGCTTCAACCTATAAATTTCTGCCTGATCAAGAAACGTTTTCCCACTAAACCTCACTGTTTCTTTGTGTATGTCACTTCATTTAAATAAAAACATGCTCATGAAGTTAACCTTGGTGTGTTTATACAGTCAACTTTACAGTTTCGAGTAGAGGTAATCGGGTTTTAAAGCTCTAAAAGTTTGAACAAAGGCTGTAGGAGTTTGCTCTTCAAAAAGTAATCAGGGCTTCTTTCAATGTGGAAATATCAGTCATTTTGGAGGAATATCTCTATACCCTCTGAAAAACTATTTGAAAATGATCCTTTGAAGAACAGAAAACAGTCACAGAATATCCAATGAACACTGCCTTTCGGTGGTTGAGTAGGGTATTGGCGATTTCGAAAATTTCAAAGGTAAATTTCAAAATACCTCTTTGAAATTGATGGAAGATCCTTGGAGAGAGCTGGAGATAGCTTTGGAGGTCCTTAATTATGCGCGGCACTCTTTCAGGACAGCACGGCGCGCAAGGAAAAACCACCCGGGTGGCCTGTCAGGTCGGGCGGTCGGGCGCCGTGTACAGGCGCGTCGCGCAACTATACAGGCGCGTCGCGCCAACACTGACCGCCCGTGTAAAAATGCTCCCAGGCGCATCGCGCGAAATGGCAGGCGCGTCGCTCGGCTATAGACATGGCAAATTACTGCAATTTGACCCGAAACCTTGTTTTGATGCCAAGTGAGGTACAGAGCTCCGTTTGACAAAAATGAAAAATCACGCTCGATCTTCACTCCTTAATATATCATTTCAACTTCTTAACGGTCACTTTGTCTTTTAAAGGTAAAGTGGAATTCTTGTTTGGCTTTTGCAAGGTTTCCACGATCCTTTTGACACTTTAACATCGAACTTGAAACTTTGAAAAATATTTCCATATCTTCACAATTTCTGCCACTGTTTCTAACGATGCCGGTGATATTTATGAGGCAAAGTAACCCTTCTTTTAAAACTGTCAAGAGAAAACCTGAGTTCTGACTTGTTTCTGAGAGGACAGGGTTTTGTAAACCTGTTTTGAAGGTCTCAGTTTTTTTTTTTAACAGTTGTCTCAACCTTTTCTCTAATGCAGGCGTCTAGATTGCTGACTTAATTTGGATTTGGTTATGGTTTTTTGATTTCAGGAAGGCGCCCCTTTTTTTCCAAAATAATTTCCTGCCTGTAGGTACATTACCTATGATATATCCGCCATCACTTGAATAATGAGAAAGCCGCATTTGCTTCAAATTCCCAAAACACTGATAATCTGTCAAAGCCACTTCTTTATCTATTCATAACTGGTATGCCTATTCACCATGTCCATCCTGGGTATATATCTGAAAGGATAAGCTTGTGAAGCAGGAAAAACAGGGTTCTTTGATACACAGCTATCATTTTGCTTTGACCAGTGTATTTACCTTTTTGTAATACAATAATTCCATAGCTCACCTCTTTTCACCGTTTTACTTTCTTGGTGATATTTTAAAAGAGAAAAACCACACAAGGTCTGTTGAAGGGCTTTGAAAGCCATTTTGTCATTTTTTTTTAAAAGGAGATAGTCTGTCTTCTACCAATTTGATTGATAATTGCTGCTTTCAGGCGATTTATGAGCTTCTCCCTGGACTGTAAGTGCCATTTTTTGGGTTGCATGCTTTCACACACTATATTTCTTCATACTCAAAAGGAGTTCCCTTTAAACTTCTTGGCATGTGACAGTGAGGTGACTGTGTGGCCTCTTCCCCTAAGAAAACTGCCCTTTTTGGTATCAATGCATACATATTCATATTGTTTCTTGTTCATCATGATGTATTTCTTGAAAGACACTTTCCTGTGTGTAATGCATTTTGAAATATAAAAACCATCTTTCACCTATGTACAGTCTTCTATTTACTTCCTTTGTATCCTTCCACTGCACCTTTTGATCAAATCAGTCTTCGACAATATGCAATGCTTTGGCCATCTGCTCATAAATGGAGGAGGCCTTTCACTGAGCAAAGTATCTGGAGATTATTTGATAATGCTGCATGACAAGGATTTGCTTGGATTATGATGGTAAGCAACCAACTTTAAAAAGAACATCAATACTGTCACCTCTGCTTGCAATCACCACTATGCTTCAGAAAAACCCTAGTCAAAATGTCATTGTCTCACTGTATTGCTCTGAGGGTGACTGAAATGTCATCATTTGTTTTGGTCATCTCATGACAAATTATTTGAAGGATAGTCTCTGTGACTATGGAGGTCAGTGCCTTTTGAAAAACAAAACACCTTTCCTTCTGCCTGTGTAATGACATATTTTGTCAGCACCTCTTCAATTTGATCTTGTGGACCAGCAGGCTTCTTATGATTGGAATTTTTACTAATGACCTGCCTTTCTAAAGTTTAACAATTCACATAATTTGAAAACTTCAAATGACCTCATTTATCAGACCAAACTCTGTTTTCCTTTGAACTTGCATACTTCAGACTTTATCCCTGTTATGATCATCACTCACTCAGAAAACCTGGAGTTGTTGTTTCACTGTTCAGTAAAAGGCAAACCTGGGCTTCTGCAATCCTTTAAGTCAATACTGGCCATCGCCCTCTGCTTGTAGATGAAGGAGGCGCCCTAACCCTCTGCTTGTAAAGGAAGGAGGTTCTGGGCCATGACAAATTACCAGTTTGCTGTGACAGTGGTGTCTTTCTCTTACTGTGATTTTCATGCTGGAAAAAGCTGTAAGGTCTTGATGAGTGGCTCTCTGTTTTGCAGACATATCTCAGGCTCATGCTACATTTAGAAGCAGCTGTTCTTCTAACTGTAGATTCAAGCATTTCCTCCTGAGATGAAACTATATTTCCTGTTCTTTGCAGAATCCATAAAACATTATGAAACACCTGATAGTCAGCTTGAGATTGGGGTTTATGCAGTGCTGAGACCTAGGGATATAAGTGGCGCGACTTAGAGCTGTTTGTCAATTTCATTAGCAGAGTGGGAGGTCAGTCATGGTTGGTCTGTAACAGATGGAGGCTTTTTGGCTTTTTGATGATTTCCAAGGGTAAAATGTCTTAAAGCACCACTTCCTAACATAGGGGAGACTTTTGCAACAGACTTGGACTTTTCCTTTTGGAGCTGATGGACAGATCAGGGGGCTGAAGCCAGGTATGATAGTGATAATGGGGTTTTGATTTCGACAAGGGTGGACTGAAAATTAGAAGGGAAAAAAAATTTTAGGAGGGTTTTCTAGATGACATATTGACATAAGGAAATCAGCTTCTAGAAAACTCAACTGTAGATATAGTCATCACTAACATGTAAAAAAAAATACTGATGGCTAACACTACCTTCATTCCCAAAAAAGAATAAAGCTTGTGGCTAGCCTTCAATAAAAGAATTCAGTTTCAATGGTAAGTTGTGGCCTGCTATCATATCAATGCATCAGCCAACAGAGGTAGGGGTGAGCCGCCATTGCTACGAGCTTGGAGCTTAGGAGTAATTTCTGGCTCTCTTGCAGTGAATAGTCGAAGGGGGGCCTGGTAACTCCATTGTCCAACACACGTTGCACCCTTAATGCGTGGTTTCATTCTAGTTCCTGTGTAGTTTGGTTCTCCATGTGCTGTAACTTAATTTTCATAGTCTAAGGTAGTATTCTCACGAAGAAACTATCGGAAGGAAAATCCTTCTCTTAGAAGCAGGAAAATTTGAATAGAATAAGGGTTTGTAACTTTTTGGGTCACTCTCACGGTTCACCCTCAATACAAGGTTCCTAAGAATATAGTTCTCACGCACACTCTAAGAATGGAAAACAAATCGTCCGAATTTTAGTCTTTTCAGAGATATAGGACAATGTATGGGATAGCTTTTTGGACGTTGGAGCTAATATCTGGAGCTTGGAAGCCCAAACCATGCTCTCAGAAGATTCTAGGGAGATCTTACATATATTTCTCCTTTTTCTTATCGTGTTGTATCTGCTCTTTCAGATTTTTCATTGATTATTTTTTCATGAATACTTTGTCGTGCAGTCCTCTTATATTTGGGTTGAAGTCACGGGGGCTTCACTCAATGAACCTCTAACGTATCACATGCGATCATAGCATATTAAAAAATACCCTTAATTTTAGTACATATTGTAAAATACCTCTAAAAATCACATTATTTGATCCAGGTGGTTATTGGTGCCCACCCTTCTATTCCACTTGGGGCCCCACCATTATCTCTTTCAGTTTTTCAGCTTTAGCACAACTTACTATTTTTAGCAGTTTTTCGGATCCTAAACCTCCGGAGCCGTTTTGAGGCCGTAAATGGCATTTTTTGGGAAAATCGAGAGAAACATGGTCCATGGACCAATGTTGCTCACATAAAAAGTTGTATTCCTTAGATAGATATTTCTAATGAGGTATGGTGCGCATCAAACGGATATCGTATGCCAAAGTTATGTCCCTAAGAAGTTGAAACACCAATTTACCCAAACGAGGCCCATAGTTTTCGCATTTCATCTCCTAAGGTTAGGGTTTTTGGATGTTTAGTGTTTTCCATTGTTTCTAAATAATAAATAGGCCATCGAGCCTCATTGCAACACAGTTCAAAGGCCTGTAGCCACCACATCTCTTCTCAGAGATAAGCTACCAGCGCCCTAGCTAGTTTATTTCCATTATTTCTGTAAGAAAATTTTAGTTCTTTGATATTAATGAATTGAAGTGCTATTTCTGCTGCATCTTTGTATTATGGTTATATCTGTATTCTGTTGTGTTCCTACATAAATCGAGATCAGTGGTATTAGATCGGTATGCTTTTTCTCGATCGTTCTTTGCATGTCCCCAACGAGGTCGGGGTATAAGGAGTTAGGGCTCGTTCTGGTTGAACCTTTGCAAGATCGGCCTCGCAAACCCCAACGACTAAGGGAAGAAAAGAAAGATGAGGGAGAAAGAGATCCTATCAAAATATTTCTCGAGGAGGCCCTCGAAAAAAAAAGGAATGTGATGCTGGACAAATTTTCCTAGATCCTTCAATGATTGCCCATCGGCAGAGCATCTGCATCCAACAGCCACTCTGGAGGAGCGACTCCCTTTAAGGTACAAGTAAAATTTTACATTCCCATATTTGAGGGTCAAATAGATGCAGATGTTGTAAATAGATGGTTGAATCTATTAGAAGGATATATCTCGGTTCTTGAATTTCCGACCAGAAGAAGATTATTTTTACACTCCTCAAAGCTACCCCTGATGTCAAGGACTGGTGGGAAACCTACTGTGAGAAAAAGGATGAGACAGAACCCTCTTTGTTCTCAACCGTACCCACTTGGAATTCTTCCTGAGATGCCATCAAGGAACAATACTATCCCGTGGGGAGTTGTGAGGACAAGTACATACAATGGACCACGTTGCGATAGCAAACAGATTAAGATGTTCGTGAGCTGACGAATTTGTTCCATACCCTGGCCACAAATTTTGGTATCAAACATTCAGAGAAACATTTGGTGCTAAAGTATCGCAATTGTCTACAAAGATACATTTAGATGGAAATGGAGTTCCTCAACATCTCCTCGCTTGGTACAACATACCGGTATGCTGCCAAGATTGAGCATAAATTCAAACAGAAGAAGCGAGACTTTGGATCTGTGAATCAAAAGCAAGGGAAAGGTGCCCCCAAACTGCAGAGAAAAGGGAAAAACCAAGGAATGGCAACCCAAGAAAACCTTCCAAAGCTGCATGAAAAGAACAACACCGCGAAGCCAAAGAAGGACAAGGGAAAGTGGTGTGATTTCCATAAAAGCTCCACTCACAACACAAGTGAGTGTCGGGTCAAGCAGTCGCTGGTGGCCGAGATGAGGGGTTATGAATCAGATGCATGCTCTGACTCTAAATAAGAACTTGGCAAGGAGAATGACAAATGAAAACATATTATTGATGCAGAGTCCAATGCCACTGTTGCCACTGCGAAGATCCAAAAAGAGGAACCAAAATATCCAAAGGAGGAGGAGCACCTCTTCCACTCCCATATGTGGGTAAAGGGTTCCCCGATACAGTTCATTGTCGACAATGGGAGCCAAAAGAACCTCATTTTAGCAGACGCCATGAAGCGGTTGGGCTTGGTGACCACAGGACACCCACAACCATACACCATCAACTGGCTTCACCAAGGATGAGATCTGCACATCAACCAACAGTGTCGCCTTCCCTACAACATCAAGCCCTTCACGGATGAGGTATTATGTGACATTGCTCCTCTTAATATTTGTGATGTATTATTAGGCCAACCATACTTGTGGAAGTGACATGCTGTGTATGATTCCCGACCTCGTGCTCTTATTGTTACATTGGGAATTAAGTTGTATATGATACTAGAGGTACCACCGCCTTCCGCTATCTCTTTGGTTACTGCAAAACAATGCAGTAAGATCATCTCAAAAACAAGGAAATTTATTTTCCTGATGATACGCCCCCATGGAAAGAAGAAGATTGTGGCCACGACCTCCAGATAGGGCTCCTCTACATGACAACAAAAAATGGACAAGGTTGTGGAGGAGTATGGGGACATCTTCACCTCACCCACAGGGGTGCCTCTGCACTGTCAGTTCAAGCACCCCATTGATATGACCCCAGGTGCGCCGCTACCTAATGGACTGATCTATCAGAGCTTTGTTCTGACGAACGATGAAATCAAGAGGCAAATTTAGGACTTGTTGTAGAAAGGTCACATCCAGCTGAGTTCATCACCCTGTGGGAGCCCGATCGTTTTGGTACAGAAGAAGGATGGGACTTGGAGACTATGTATCAAATATCAGGCGTTGAACAAGATCATTGTCTGGAATAGGTACCCGACCCTAGAGATTGATGAACTTTTGGACCAAATCAAAGGAGTGAAATACTTCAGCAAGATCAACTTGAAGTCTAGGCATCAACATGTACCAATCAAACCCTCCGGTGTGTGGAATACTTCCTTAAAAGCTAAGGAGGGAATTTTCTAATGACTAGTCATGCCTTTTGGGTTGAAAAATGCTCCCGCAACCTTCATAAGGTTGATGGATGAAACCTTGCGGCCATTCAGCATCTCATTTGTATTGGTGTACTTGGATGGCATTTTGATCTTCAGCTAGACATGGGGAGATCACCTGCACCACATCCAACAAGTCCTCAAACACTGCGGAAACATAAGTTGTGTGCCAATTTGGAGAAGTGCACTTTTGGCATGACCCAGGTTCAATATCTGGGATACATTATTGATGAAAGGGGGTGCATGTGGATCCAACCAATATCCAATTCATTCAGGATTGGCCAGCCCCAACCACTCTAACAGAGCTTCACATCTTTTTGGGTATTGCTAATTTCTACCGCAAGTTCATGTTGGGATTCTCTCATATAGCTTGGCTCTTGAGTCAAGTCACCAAGGGAGGAGCAAAATAAAAATTATTTTGGTCAGAATCTCAATAGGAGGCATTCGTAGAATTGAAACATCGCCTTTGTTCTACCCCAGTGCTAACATTACCAGACTTGCAACGACCATTTGAGATCAAGACAGATGCCTCTGATTATGCTATTAGGGCAATTGTTACTCAAAAGGGGCATCTAGTGGAATATCACAGTGAGACATTGTCCGACACTGTCCGAACATATCCCAATTATGACAAAGAAATGTATTCCATTGTGCAAGCTTGTCAACAATGGAAGCATTATATTTTGGGGAAGGAAACAATCATCCACATAGACCACTGACCCCTGCAATTCATACAGACACAAGGGAAGTTGTAGAACGATCGCCATCAGAAGTGGTCCACATATTTGCAACAGTTTCATTTGAACATCAAGGACAAGAAGGGTAGCACCAATAATGTTGTAGACTGCCTCAACCAACCACCGCTCATGGCGCTAACCACCATTCTAAACTCTTGTGGGCACGCGACTTCTGATTGGCCACTTCTCTACAAGAGTGATCCATAATTCAGCAACACATACAAGGCACTCTTGGGGGGTATGCAAGTTCCAAATTTTCACCTCCAAGATGCACTGTTATGTCACCTAGGACACCTTTGTGTTCCTTCAAGCAAGCATGCCAAGATGATATAGGAATCACATTACAGTCGAGTCGTTGGGAATTTTGGGGTTGAGAAAACAGTGGAAGTACTACAGAAGTATTTCTATTGGCCGAACCTTCGACAGGATGTTGGGAAGTACATCAGATCCTGCACTCCTTACACCATTTCCAAACCGACCATCAAAAAGAAAGGTGTATATACTCTGCTACCTACCCCTATTTGACCTTGGGAATCCATCTCCATGGATTACATGCCGGGCCTTCATTCTACTAAGCATGGAAGCGACTGTGTTTCTGTGGTCATCGACATATTCTTGAATATGGCCATTATGGCAGCTTGCAAGAAGAATATCACAGTAGAAGCCACTGCTAAACTCTTCTTTGAACAAGTGTGGGTGCACTTTGGGATCCCACAGTCTATCATCTCAGATCAGGACAGAAGGTTCCTCAGCACATTTTGGTCCAGCCTTTGGTCAATGCTAGACACCAAGCTCACCAAATCCATAGTTTTCCATCCCCAAATTGATGGCCTGACAGAGGTCGTCAATAGGATGATCGTACACATTCTGCACTTGTACAATTCAAAGCATCTACACACATGGGATGAGATCTTGCCTATGTGCAACACTGTTATAATTGGGCTCTCCATAGCTCAACCGACCATAGCCCCTTTCAGGTGGGCTTGGGATTCTAAACACTATGTCCCATTGACGTAGCCATGTCATTTGCGGCTACTCAGGCCAATTTAGCTCATGTCCAGTCTGAAGCTGACAAAGTGAACAAATTCATCGAGCGCATTCAACATGTACGCCAATAGGTTCATGACATATTGGACAGAGCCAATTCAAAGTACAAGCAATGACATGATCAACATCGGGTGCCACACAAATTCCAAGTGGGCGATAAAGTGTGGCTACATTTGCAGAAGGAGCACTGCAAGCTTTTCCCTCTCCGATATGGGTCGTACACCATCACCAAGGCTGTAGGTAAAAATTCTTTCGAGCTCAGTATTCCACCATTCCTTAGTATGCACCCAGTATTCAATGTGGATCACCTTCATCCCTAATTCCCACCTCTACTTGGCACCTCTGACATTGCAGAACAACTCACACCAACAGAATTAAACCCAGATTGCATGGAACATGCCACCATATATTGTATCATGGAAATTCAAATCTGAACACTCGCCAACAGAAGATCCAACTGTATCGGGTTGTCAAATTTGGGCAACTCCTGCACCAAGGCAAGTGGTTCACCAGGGACCTAGTTCAGCAGAAGTTTCCTCATCTCATGGAGGAACTCAATGCAATGGGGACCATTGCTTCTAAGTGGGGAGGAATGATCCAGGTGGATATTGGTGACCACCCGCCTATTCCACTTGGGCCCCCACCATTATCTCTTTTAGTTTTTCAGTTTCGGCACAACTTACTATTTTTTAGCAGTTTTTCGGGTCCGAAACTTTCAGAGCCGTTTTGAGGCCCTATTGTAGCCTCTACAACACCCTCCAAAAAACCCCACTTCAAAAAAATTTCAGAGTCCCTTGAACTTAAAGAAAACCTAAGCTAAAAGTCTAGAAGGCTAAGTCGCAAAGTCGCAAAACTCTATTTTTTGGAAAACCGCGACTCTGCGACCTTGCGACCCCGTGACCTAAAGGTCGCAGGGTCGTAGGATCGCAAAGTCGCAAAACTCAAATTTTTGGAAAATCGTGACCCCGCGACTTTGCGACCCTGCGAACCGCAGGTCACAAGGTCGCAAGGTCGCGAGGTCACATACCACCCGTATCACTCGTATTGCGACCTTGCGACCTCATTAAATGGCCGCACGTGCGACCCTTTTATATAAAGGAGGTCGCTAGGTCGCATTTTTCATATGCAACGAATAGAAAGAAACGACTCTGACAGGTCGACTCGCGCGCGATTTTCCAGAGTAAGTTTCCTTTTTCACTCCTGTTGTTTCCTTTTTGGTTATTCTTGCTAAATCCCTACACCCCCAACCTTTAAATTATCATTTGCCTCAACCATTTGTTTGCATTTCTAACTTAGGGTTTTCCATGATTCCTGTTTTCTACACATTTTCCCAAAATCACCACAATTTCTTGTCTAGCTTCTCATGGCCTGTTCCCTACTCCTAAAGCCATCCCTTGAATTTACCTGGACCCATTTAGCCTTGTATCTTTTCAGTTAAAGGAAAAAAAACTTTCACGCCGCGCGCGCCCAAAACCCCCGGCAAGCCCTAGTGTGACTTGCGACCCCACGACCAAGTTGCTAGGTCGCAAAGTCGCATTCTCCTCGGTTTTCAAATTTTGCGACCCCGCGACTCCACGACCTAGTCGCTAGGTCGCAAGGTCGCATCTCTTCCATTTTTTCCAATCTGCGACTTAGCGACCCCACGACCCAGTCGCAAGGTCGCCAGGTCGCATTTTCGTTGTTTCCCGAACCTTGCGACCCTGCGACCCAACGACCTAGTCGCAAGGTCACATTTTCACACTTTCTCACAATCTGCGACCCCGCGACCCAGTAGAACATTTAGTCAATTTTTCCTGTGTCCCAGCTAAACCATTGATAAGCTGTAATTGGTCTTATATCAACATGTCGTTGTTATCATGGGATTCTTTCATGAATATGACAGGTGAACTTGAAGCAGACGCAGAGTGTATACCTGTCCTCTCGGATTCCAGTGACATGGCACCCCCAGTGTCCTAGAAGAAAGAAAAACACTTGGCAGTGGAAGATGTGGAGATGGACATGCCAGTGTCCCCACCCCCGATATACAGAGATACCCTCTGTACATTTGCAAAAGGGGACATCATGCGATGGTACCAAGTGTACCATGAGTTAGCCGTAACGGAATTTCCCGAAGACTTCCCAGATCGGGAAGTATACTTAAAAGTCAAAAGGTCCAAGCTGCATCTCGCAGGTGCTCATCCAGCCATATTTCCATGCCCAGAGATGATAGACTGGATCATACAGAAAACAGATCCCAAGAAGTTCGTGATCCGAGACGGCGAAGGCAAGGCTTTTGCAACGCTCGTAGGCTCGGATTCCCATGTTTATTACTCTTTGCCTCACCAATAAGAAAACTTTACAGAAGAATGGGCCCTTTCCCATGCAATCCCTGTAGTTGACACTATCAAGCAGTGGTGGGCAGAGCCCAAGAAATTTAAAGTCAAGAAAGACCAAGAATATCCGGTGGCCAGCCTGAGAAAATTGTATAAATTAGTAGCTGCCATGCTTTGCAGATTGTACGAGCGCCCCGAGGCCACCACCTTCAACGGCACATGGGCTACTATCATGGAACATGTAACGGTGCACGGCACCCATTTCAATTGGGCTAGCATATTGATGACCTCAATGCATACAAACTTGTCCTCGGCATTGGCCCTAGAGGAAGGAATGCTTTCTGAATTCTATATGGCCTCTTATCTATTGGATGCCATCTGTGTGAGGTTGCATTTTGAAGGATGGGAACATAACTGGGATTCCACGCAGACCCGTGCAATTCATCTACAAACCAAGGTGTTTTGGGAATCCAGGTATAAATAGGATATAGAGCCAATCCCTCAAATATTCCTCCCCGCTCTATACAGAAAATTATTTGGCCAGGATGCCCCTTGCATGTCTTGCTGAGCCAGGGAGACTCTAAGCCAAGTGGGACATTGGTTTCCTTTTTCCGAATATACTTTCATCCGAGTCTTTGGCTCATTTAGGGCACCACATGCTATGCCTCGTTTCGTTACAGACAAAATTCTCATACAAGAGGTATGCTTCCAAATGTCCTCGGGCTTCTCCAGTGTCCAGTCCAAAGGTAAGAAGAAGCCTTGGCCCGCGCTACCCCTCACTATCGGCACGTACACAGTTAAAGATTTCAGAGAGGTAGGGGCAGAGGGAGAAGAGATGAAAATTTATCACTTTGGGGCTTTAGAGTACCGAACATACGACCCGGAGAGGATAGTTCCCGAAAACTATAAGAAGGCTAAATTCAAATGGAACTACCAGCATGTAGAACGCCCGGGAGAAGATGAAAGAAGGAACTAGTACAATTCAGATAGAAAACTTGCTCCGGGGGTGGACTCTGGCCAAGAGGATCTAGATGATCAAAGCCTAGAAGATAGGAGCCGTAAGTTAGGAGGTGCTTCTTCCTCTCTAGCAAAAAAGCCCCGGACCAGCACAAGACCTATTACCTCTCCCCAACAGAAATAATTAGAGGCCAAAGCCCAGCAAGAGAGAGAAAAGAAAATGAAAGAGGACGAGGAAAAGAGCAAGAAGAGCCTAAGGGCGGAACAGAAGAAGAAACAGGCCGAGGAGGCCAGGAAGGAAAAGGAGGAAAAAAGAGGCACAGGCAGCAGCAGAACAGGCACTCAAGAAAGAGCTAGACAAAGCAGAAGCTGATTTCCAAAAGAAAGCAGACCAAGCTGCTGCTGCCGAGCGGAAGAGGAAAGCTGAAATAGAAGCAGTGGCAGAAGCGGAGCGCAAGCGGAAGGAAGAGCATGAGAAGGCAGAAGTCGAGCACCTGCGAAGGGAAAAGGAGGAAAAGAAGAAAAAATAAGAGGAGGATGAAATTATAGAATACATCAAGGTGTCTCCCCTCGAAGTACCTCTAGGAGGTACAGGAACCATGCTCTCCAATGTTAATTTCCCCCAGGGGCAGGAGGAAGAGGTCTTCGACCTCACTAGGCTCACATTCGATCATTTCTCCTTCAAAATCCTGCAGGAGAAGAGAAGGTCCCTGGCACAAAGTCCTTCCGCCACATCCACAGTTGCAACTGGAAAAGACATAGTCCTTGATAGTAGGACTAATCCCATGATGATAGCATCGACAGACATGGCTTTCGCTACGGCCACGAAAGAAAATGTAAACAGAATAAGTAGAGAAATCGTTTCTCTACAAAATTGATTACAAGCAGCAGAGCAGTGGGAGAAGAAGGCAGAACAAAAGAGGTCAGCATTGAAAGAAGAGATTCAACAACTCCAAAACAGGACTCCCCCGGTCAATGAGGTCCCACTTGCCATTCTAAAGGAGTGCGATGTATTAGAGGCGACCATGAGGCAGGTGTATGGGGAAATGTTCACCATAATACAAACAGTCGCCCCATTGGTAAGAGCGTAAGCAGAAACTAAGAAGAAGCACGAGCAGCTCAAGGAAGCCTCAGCTGCCTTAGATAAAATGATGGACTGGACAATGCGATACCCTCAGGCTCCTGAGCATTTTCCTAAGAAGGATTGGATTCATACACAGGATGCCAAAGTCCAAATCCGTATGAAGATGCAGTCCAAGGACAAGCTATCCAAGGATTTGGACAAAGTGATGTCTTCATACAACCACTTGATCAGCGGCATCGACTCGATGCACGCTCTTCACCACATTCCTTCGCTAGGGGCATTGGACGAAAAGAAGACCTGGGAGCAAGCAGATCAAGAAATACAGTCATTTCTGCAGCCCATCAAGCAATTTGCTGCCGCCCCCGAGCTCGCAGCATCACAAGAAAATCTGGGTCAGTTTCTTGTCACGCCAGTATGGATTTATACCAAGCTCACCTCTCTTTCCAACCAGATCTCTCAAAAAAGGGAAACTCTAGTCCCAAATGCTTTGGAATGCATGCATCGGTTGAAGGAAGAGGTCCCTCTTGTTTCCCCCATCGTAGCAGAGTATCAGACCTGGAAGGATTTCCTCAAAGAGCAGCATATTGATGTCCCTGACCTCACAATTGCATGTCCATCTTCATAGCCCAGTGGCAGTAAGTTGCTGGTAGCAGTTAGATGCAGGTCACAGGTCGCACCGCCTAGACAAGTCGCAAGTCACACTGCCCAATAGGTCGCAGGTCGCACTTCTCAGTAGGTCGCAAGTCGCACCCACTATCGAGGTCGTGGGTCGTAATTTTCTCGCAGGTTGCAGGGCAACTCAACTGACGGGCAGGTGAAGAGTCAGGGAGCCCAAAGGGAAAGTTTTGATCTATAAAACCCCCTCCAGGGAAATGTAAAAGGGATTTTTCTTTTGGAGACTCAAGAGATATACAAAATTGTATTTAAAGATAACACTCTTGTGCATATGAATACAGATACCTGTTAAAACTCCCTATGGATATGATGTGATTTTCTGTGCGAACACTATGTGTATTTCTTATACAGTTTCAAACATCTTTAGATTAATGAAGCTGCACTCTTAATGGCATCATTTATAATGCATCATGGCTATCTGTGCTTGTGTTAATGATGTCCAGTTTTTCATTGCTCTTTTAATGGATGTTAATGACCTTGTTTATTAGCATTTCGTTTTATCTTTCAGGAAGAAAAGGGGCAACTCGCCATAAAGAACTATTTCTTTTGTGGTCAGAATACCTCACAAGCATAACCCCAAAGATGTGTTGCTAACGACACCTCCTTCAGCGTATATGCTTCATTTATTGTCTTGCTACGCATAGTGCTATATACGTGTTTAATGCATCAATCATGTATTCTGTATCATGTGAATAAGTGTGTGTCTGCAGGTTCAATCAGGTTCTTTTGAGATCGAAGGGGAAGGTGACTTAAGCGGTAACCGGACCCACACCCCGGACGGGATCCCTATTCCAAACGGTTCAAGGTCTAATTGGGACTTTCTACCGGGGAGATCCCCTATTGTTGGCCGAACACATTTTCCCGTCAATAGAATTGGCGCTAGAAGGAGGGCCTGATGGCAGCCTCCCAGCATACAACCAACATTCCGTCACAAACTCCCCATGGGGAGGTCATAAACGACGAAGCTGTCCCTCCTCCGTTGGAAGACATTCCAAGGGAGGAGGCTCCGCATTATGAAATCACCAGAGAGCAGTTGAGAGCCTTGCGCCCAGCTACCTGCAATCTCATCAGGGATTTGTGATATGCCCCAATCATGAGTTTTTTGACTGATACTAGGACCCCAGCTGAAAACATCACTCGTAATGGTGCCCTAGTGAGTACCATACCCCAGTTAGTGACTCTCATGATTGAAGACCTCGCCACCGATGTTCAGGGGGATGAGCTGATTCCAGAGCTCCAAGGGGGTGAGGAGGAGGAATTTGGTACCATTGAACCTTTCCCCGACCCTCAGCCCAACCAAGTCCAACCAAACAACAACCAGGCACACCCCCCACCTAGGGGAAGTGATGGAGATAGAGCTCATAGAAATGAAGGCGAGGGAAATAGAGCCCGCAGGAATGAAGGTGAGGGAAATAGAGGCCGCGGGACCGGAGGTAGAGGAGATAGAGGCCGAGGCCAGGGACATCGTGCCAACCACCGACGCCAAAACCCAAATAGGCCGCCTGTCCACAATTGGGGATTTCTTAGAGACATTGCCAACTGTGAGAGATATCCAAATGAACACTCTCACCATGAGGGAGAAGCATCGGTGTCAGGTACGGGGAGTGAATCCGAGCATGAGTTCAGACACCACCAGCAGGCTAGGAGAGTGCAACCACTTTCCTGGATGGCCCAATCCCGATTAGATATTTTGGGCCCCCTCCACGACCTACCTAGACACCCTAAGAAGCATCTCCCCAAATTTGATCCCGAGAAGGGCACCTTGGCCGAAGATCATATAAGTAGCTTCTATCTTTCCCTGCAAATCATGAGGCTTCAAACAGATGACGTCGCTTGCTGCCTGTTCCCGCATACTCTCGAAAACAAAGCGACCACCTGGTACCGCTCCCTCCCAAGTGCCTCCATTACCTCATGGGATCAGTTCCGTTGCGTGTTCTTGCAGAAATTCTCCAAGGACAAAACCCCTTCTATGCTCCTCACAGAGTTAAGCACCATTAAGTGCCACAAGAAGGAGAAGGTTAGAGACTTCAATCAGTGCTTTGCTACCATACTGCAAAAATTTCCCCCAAACTTGGCATTGTATGACTCTATTACCATTGACTACTATACAAAAGCTCTCCCCAGGGATATCGTCGTATTCGTGAAACGCGAAGCTCGGCCCACCCTTGCATCCAACTACACAGTCGCCCTCACTATAGAAAGAGACATGATTTCTATAGGAGCCATAGATCATGAGGGGAGAGACGACCACAAACCAATCGCGAAAAGGGGTCAGCCATCCATGAACAAAACCACAGACAAGGATAAAGACGCTTTTGACTTCGAGAGTATAGCAAAGACCCTCAAGCTATTGACAAATGAAGTCTCTGACCTAAAAATGAAGGGTGTAGAATCCACAACTAGTGCCAAGGCACCCAAGCCCTTTTTCAAAAAGAGCAACCCCAACACCAGTCGACCTCCGTCTAACTCGAACACGGTTCTCAACGTGGAAGAGATAGGAAAAGATAACTTCTGTTCGTTCCACCAGGCTGCCCACTCTGGAAAAACATGCCCACAATGGATTGGCGGCATGACTGCAGTAGTAAACCAGCTTCTGGACTATCATAACCCAGGAAATGCGGAGGAAGATAATGTTTCAGACCATGATGAAGATTTTCCCCTGGATGAAGAACCAGGGTCTTCGGTTCTTGCATTTCACGTTATCTGTGGGGAAAACAATCTTACCGTCACTGATATCAACATGGCAGACGATCCTAAGGCCCCTCCTGTAAGAAACTACAGCCTTAGGAGCAAAGGACCGGTTCCCCAACCATCCTTTGAGGAGAAGAAAAGGGCTTTCTTAAGGAAAATTCTACCCCTAGGGAATGAACAACAAGCTACCCCTAAGAAGCTCGTGAATGACAACACCCGAGCAAATCAGAAGAGCAAGCTCCCGGTGGGGTCCCCCACAACCACTACCGAGCCTTGTCCTCAACCTGATTCTACTTATAACATTGTTGAGGACATGAAAAAAACCAGAGCCAACATCTCCCTGTACGAGCTTGCCCACATCACGAACCAACGAGAACTCATTCTTAAAGCCTTCGCCAATACCTCAACTACCAAGCCTGTGAGCAATACATCCGTGCAACCTAGTCTGAGCATTCAGTATATTGTAAATGCCATCAATGTAAATTCAAGAGGGTCTACCCCTCCTTTCCTCTTGTCTTTTGAGATTTTCAACTTCAACGTCCATAACTGTCTAGTCGACTCCGTTGCCTCCACAAACGTTATGCCCCTATCTGTTTGTAAAAAGCTGAACATCCGTCCGGAGAAAACTGATGCAAGGATCATCCAACTTGACAGATCACAAGTGCCAGCTGTAGGAGAGCTAAATAACGTCATCATCCTCCTTTCGTCCGACTCTAGAGTCCACCAATGTATTGACATTGTGGTGGTTGACATTCCTGAAGCCTATGGCCTATTACTTAGCAGAGATTGGTCTAGCAAGCTGCAAGAATATTTTTCCACCGACTGGTCTCACTTGTGGCTTCCTTACAAGGGCCGAAATAACCAGATCAGGGTCGAAAGTGAACCATATATGAAACATATCGTGATTGATTTGGATGCTACTAACGAACCCATCAGTTTTTCCCAGGAGGAGCTTGGCATGTGCTTCTTGGAAGCCATTTTCAGATGTTATAACCCCCCTCAATCTCCAGTAGACCCCGAGATTCAGTCTGAACTAACACTCGTCGCTGAAGAACAAGCCACTCCCGTCTCACACCAAACCAAAATCCTGCCCCAACTTATGACCCCAAAGGAACTAGAAAATGACGTATGGACCCTGTACTATGACGGTTCCAAGAATCATGACGGAGCTGGTGCGAGCTGCATCCTGCTGGACCCTCAAAAGAATAAATTCCTGATTTTGTGTCGGCTTGAGTTCCAGTGCACCAAAAATACTGCTGAATATGAAGCTCTAATCGTCGGACTCAAGAAGGCATTGGATTTAAAGGTAAGATGCTTACAAGTCATTGGAGATTCCGAGATCATTACTCGGCAGGTATGCGATACTATTCATTGTTTTGTCTCCGCATTTAAAAGCTTATCAACAAGAGGTATGTCGTCTTATTTCTGCTTTCGATGCGTTTGGAATCAAATCTATTCTTAGAATGCACAATGAATCAGCTGATACTCTGGCTAATGCTGCTGCTAGATTTACCCCTTTGAGGGATGATTTTTCTATTGAAGTTATATATAGACCCTCCGTGCCAGATAATATTACTAATTTATGCGTTTTTAATGATGATCAACAGATTCTGGAATTTATGCTCAACTCTGAAGTATTCAAAGACGCGGCAATAGATGAGGCGGATCATGATCAGGCTTTGCAGGAAGAGCATGATAAATGTAAAGAGAACCCCATGCCCAAGGGGGTAGTGTCACTGGAAAAGCTCTTTGATCTGCAAAACCGATTCTGCGGCCCCCCAAATACCAAAGTACAAAGCTCCATCCTGGCACATCGGCAAGTGAACCTGGGATCAGAGGAGAACCCAAAGTTCGTCAACCTTGGAAAAGACTGTACTGATGAAGAGACGCAAGCCTTCACCCAATTATTCTAGAAGTATCGAGACGTATTTGCTTGGACGTATGATGATCTGCGTACGTACGATACCCGGATTATTCAGCACGTGATACCCATGAAGGAAGGTGCGAAGCCGTTCCAACAGAAGCTCAAAAAAGTACATCCTACTCTAGAACCGATGATCCTAAAGGAACTAAAGAATCTTTTGGACGCTCGCATCATCTTCAAAGTTCGTCACTCCACATGGGTGTCAAATTTGGTCCCGGTACGGAAGAAGTCTGGCGAGATCTGCTTATGTGTGGATTTCCAGAACTTAAACCGAGCCTCTAACAAAGAAAATTATCCCATGACACCTATGGAACAAATATTGCAAGCTGTGTCAGGATCCGAGATGTTCTCCCTATTGGATGGTTTTTCTGGTTACAACCAAGTACTGGTAGCAAAACCAGACAGATTGAAAACTACCTTTCGGACCAAATGGGGAACTTTCACTTTCAGACGCATGCCTTTTGGGTTGATAAACATGGGGGTGACCTTCCAATGGGCCATGGATATAGCTTTTCATGGTTTGATCGGGCAGAGCGTGGTATTCTATTTGGACGACGTCACCATGTTTTCAAAACATCGGGGCGATCATTTACGCCACCTCAAACAAATATTCGAGAGGTGCAGAAGGTACGAGATTTCAATCAACCCGAAGAAGAGTGTCTTCGCTGTGGCAGAAGGAAATTTGTTGGGCCACATTATAACTAAGCAAGGCATTGTGGTAGATCTAGAGCAGGCAAAAGCCATTTCCCAGATTCTCCCCCCAAGCAGTAAGAAATCAATGCAATATTTCCTGGGAAAAATTAACTTTGTCCATAAATTCATATCGTATTTCGCCCAGATAGTCAAGCCTTTGCAGGGAATGATAAAAAATAATGCGTATTTCCAGTGGAATCTGCCAGAGAGGGAGGCCTTCGAAAAAATCAAACAGGATATAGCTGAAGCGCCTTCCCTCCAAATTCTAGATTTTAGCAGAGGTTTTATCTTGTACACTTTCACTTCAGATTCTTCACTTGCAGTTGTCCTCACGCGGAAAGACGGCAACAATTATGAACGACCTATTTCCTTCATGAGCACTGGTTTACAAGGAGATGAATTGAACTACCCTGAAATCAAAAAGCAAACTTATGCGGTCTATAAAGCAGTCAAGCATTTTAGGCCCTACATCTTGAAAAACCATGTCACGGTTTTCGTCCCACACCTAGCTGTCTGCTCACTGTTTGTGCAGTAGGAGCTAGGCAAGAGGCGAGGCAAATGGGTGGCGTGCCTGCAAGAGTACGATTTAGAGTTTAAACCAGCACACACCGTGAAAGGACAAGGTTTATGCCAAATGGCTGCGGACGCTGCAAGTTCCCATGGAGTTGAAGTTGAAGAAGAGTGTTGGGAACAAGAAATCGATATGTACCAAAGTGACCATGTTCCTCAGCAGAGTAGCCCTTCTTGGTACTCCAACATTTCAGGATACTTAGCCCAGGGTACCCTTGACCCCGCTCTAACTGCATCTTACCAGCTAATCCAGGGGAAGCTTTTCAAGAAACATTACGATGGGGTCATGTTACGCTGCTTAGAACATGATGAAGTGCAAAAAATCTTGACCGAGCTACACGACGGACCAGCGGGAGGTCATTTTTCCGGGGATACCACTGCCCATAAGATAATGCGCGCAGGATACTATTAGCCAACCCTTTTCAGAGATGTGCATGCATATGTCTGGAAGTGCATCCAGTGCCAGAAATTCACAAACCGAGAAGCGCGGCCAGCCGCCCCCTTACTGTCAGTAGTGGTGGAAGAACCTTTTCAACAGTGGGGTTTGGACGTCATTGGCGAAATCATACCTCACTCTTCCAAACAACACCGGTACATTCTTAAAACTACTGATTATTTCACCAGGTGGGTCGAAGCAACACCTTTATGCCAAATCAATGATCAGGAGGTAATAGAATTCGTCACTCATTCCTTCATTACCAGGTTTGGCGTTCCAACTTCCTTGGTTTTTGATAATGCAACTTACTTTTCATCTTTTAAATTATGTGATTTTGCCCTGGAAAACGGTATTGTTCTTAAACATTCTGCAAATTAATATTCCCAAGGAAATGGTTTAGCTGAGTCGACTAATAAAAATTGGATCCGCATCATTAAGAAGACCCTGCTGTCCCACCAGCGAAACTGGCACAACGCCCTTCACAATGCACTTTGGGCCGACCGTGTCACGCCCAAGTCCTCCCTAGGCACCTCTCCATATTTTCTTGTGTATGGGAAAGAAGTTGTTCTTCCTCCCCATTTATCTCTCCCCGTCCTTCAGCTGTCCCAAGAATTTCATGGTACCCCATGCCCTACCTTGCAGACTCGGATTGACACCCTACCGAAGTTGGAGGAAGAAAGAAAAAAAACCCGGGATAAGTTTTCCATCCACCAAAGCCGAATCAAGATATGGTTTGATAGAAAATCCGCAGGGAATAAAAACTTTGAGGTAGGAGACCTGGTCTTGAAATGGGATAAATCTCACGAAGAAAAAGGAAAACATTCCAAGTTCCAAGCACTATGGACAGGTCCTTTCCAAGTTAAGGAGAAATTAGGTTCCCATACGTTTAGACTGCAAACCCTTGAGGGAAGAGTCGAGGTCCTCCCGGTAACCGGCCATGACCTCAAACATTATTTAACTTAGTAGCCCTTAGAGGGATATCTCATCCTTGTACCATAGTTTCGGTTTTCATCCCTTTTGTTAAAACTCAAAAAAAAAAAAAAAAAACGGAAAGGCTTGTGAGGGTCACGTATTTGGCACACTGCAACAAGTTCTATGCTGATCGAAGGCTTTTTTCTGATAAAAACAAAGGTGGTAAAGGTTGCTGGTTACTAGCACCTAAAGGCAGCATATGATCTAGCTCAAGTCATCAGGCAGGGAGCCCACCTAGCAAGTTTGAGAGGATGTCTGCAAAAGAAAGTGTGATACAATGGTATCTAGATCGGAAGGGAAAAGAGGTACTCCATGCTATGTTAGGGCACTCAGGAAAAACCAAAGTCCGCATACCAGACCAGGAACAACCTCTCTGCAAGCAAAATAAGTTGGGATCCCTCATCCGCCCAAGGCAAAAAATTGCCCATCTCAAATAAGTGCCACAATCACATCTAAATAAGTGCCCCAGGCACATTCAAAATAAGTGCAATAGCACACTAATAAAGGGTAAAGGATTGAGAAAGGATTCCTGCGTAGAGAGGTGATGTAACAACTCCGCCGGGGTACTGACCAGGCTCACTGGCAGCGGAGCAACGTTCATGATTCCTAGGCAGTGACTCCACCGGGAACGAGAGGTTCGCTGGCAGCGGAGCAACACGATGAGGAAAAAATAATCATACTGGACCCTGCAGCTTCCTGGAGTCCTCCAACCCTTTCGGTTTGGAGACCTGAAGGAATGAAATTTGGTTAACCAGCGCCCGAAAAAACCAGTAGGCTGAGCAACCTCGCAAGGTGCCCAAAAGCTAGGCAGCGTTGACCTTAAGGTAAAAGGAACAGCGAGCGAAGACCCCTCCCTCCCCCTTCAAGGCTGACCATCGGTAGAGACTCTGGGTTCATCCAGTGAATCGCCATTTGTTGTAGCCTCTAGAACACCCTCCAAAAAACCCCACTTCAAAAAAAAATTCGGAGCCCCTTGAACTTAAAGAAAAACTAAGCTAAGAGTCTAGAAGGCTAAGTCGCAAAGTCGAAAAACTCTATTTTTTGGAAAACCGAGACTCTGCAACCTTGCAACCCCGCAACCTAAAGGTCGCAGGGTCGCAGGGTCGCAAATTCGTAAAACTCAAATTTTTGGAAAATTGCGACCCCGCGACTTTACGACCCTGCGACCCGCAGGTCGCAAGGTCGAGAGGTCGCGAGGTCGTATACCTCCCAGATCACTCGTATTGCGACCTTGTGACCTCATTAAATGCCCGCATGTGCGACCCTTTTATATAAAGGAGGTCGCTAGGTCACATTTTTCATATGCAACGAATAGAAAGAAACGGCTCTGACAGGTCGACTGGCGCGCGATTTTCCCGGGTGAGTTTCCTTTTTCCCTCCTGTTGTTTCCTTTTTGGTTATTCTTTCTAAATCCCTGCACCCCTAACCTTTAAATTATCATTTGCCTCAACCATTTGTCTGCATTTCTTACTTAGGGTTTTCCCTGATTCCTGTTTTCTACACATTTTCCCAAACTCACCACAATTTCTTGTCCAGCTTCTCATGGCCTGTTCCCTACTTCTAAAGCTATCCCTTGACTTTACCTGGACCCATTTAGCCTTGTATCTTTTCAGTTAAAGGAAAAAAACCTTTCACGCCGCGCGCGCCCAAAACCCCCGACAAGCCCTAGTGCGACTTGCGACCTCGCGACCCAGTCGCTAGGTCGCAAAGTCACATTCTCCTCGGTTTTCAAATTTTGCGACCCCGCGACTCCGCGACCTAGTCGCTAGGTCGGAAGGTCACATCTCTTCCATTTTTTCCAATCTACAACTTAGCGACCCCGCGACCCAGTCGCAAGGTTTCCAGGTCACATTTCCGTTGTTTCCCGAACCTTGCGACCCTACGACCTAGCGACCTAGTCGCAAGGTCGCATTTTCACACTTTCTCACAATATGCGACCCCGCGACCCAGTAGAACATCTAGTCAATTTTTCCTGTGTCCCAGCTAAACCATTGATAAGCTGTAATTGGTCTTATATCAACATGTCGTTCTTATCATGGGATTCTTTCATGAATATGACAGGTGAATTTGAAGCAGACGCAGAGTGTATACCTGTCCTCTCGGATTCCAATGACATGGCACCCCCAGTGTCCCGGAAGAAAGAAAAAAACTTGGCAGTGGAAGATGTGGAGATGGACATGCCAGTGTCCCCACCCCCGATATATAGAGATACCCTCTGTACATTTGCAAAAGGGGACAACATGCGATGGTACCAAGTGTACCATGAGTTCGCCATAACGGAATTTCCCGAAGACCTCCCGGATCGGGAAGTATACTTAAAAGTCAAAAGGTCCAAGCTGCATCTCGCAGGTGCTCATCCAGCCATATTTCCATGCCCAGAGATGATAGACTGGATCATATAGAAAATGGATCCCAAGAAGTTCGTGATCCGAAATGGCGAAGGCAAGGATTTTGCAACGCTCATAGGCTCGGATGCCCATGTTTATTACTCTTTGCCTCACCAAGAAGAAAAATTTACAGAAGAATGGGCCCTTGCCCATGCAGTCCCTGTAGTTGACACTATCAAGCAGTGGTGTGTGGAGCCCAAGAAATTTAAAGTCAAGAAAGACCAAGAATATCTGGTGGCCAGCCTGAGAAAAGTGTATAAATTAGTAGCCTCCATGCTTTGCAGATTGTACGGGCGCCCCGACGCCACCACCTTCAACGGCACATGGGCTACTATCATGGAACATGTAACGGTGCATGGCACCCGTTTCAATTGGGCTAGCATATTGATGACCTCAATGCATACAAACTTGTCCTCGGCATTGGCCCCAGAGGAAGGAATGCCTTCTGAATTCTATATGGCCTCTTATCTATTGGAAGTCGTCTGTGCGAGGTTGCATTTTGAAGGATGGGAACATAACTGGGATTCCACGTAGACCCGTGCAATTCATCTACAAACCAATGTGCTTTTGGAATCCAGGTATAAACAGGATATAGAACCAATCTCTCAAATATTCCTCCCCGCTCTATACAGAAAATTATTTGGCCAGGACACCCCTTGCATGTCTTGGCGAGCCAGGGAGACTCTAAGCCAAGTGGTGCATTGGCTTCCTTTTGCTGAATATAATTTCATCGGAGTTTTTGGCTCGTTCAGGGCACCACATGCTATGCCTCGTTTCGTTACAGACAAAATGCTCATACAAGAGGTATGCTTCCAAATGTCCTCGGGCTTCTCTAGTGTCCTCTCCAAAGGTAAGAAGAAGCCTTGGCCCGTGCTACCCCTCATTATCGGCGCGTACACAGTTAAATATTTTAGAGAGGTAGGGGCAAAGGGAGAAGAGATGAAAAGTTATCACTTTGGGGCTTTAGAGTACCGAACATACGACCCGGAGAGGATAGTTCCCGAACACTGCAAGAAGGCTAAATTCAAATGGAACTACCAGCATGTAGAACGCCCGAGAGAAGATGAAAGAAGGAACTGGTACAATGCATATAGAAAACTTTCTCCAGGGGCAGAATCTGGCCAAGAGGATCCGGATGATCAAAGCCTGGAAGACAAGAGTCGTAAGTTAGGAGGTGTTTCTTCGTCTCTAGCAAAAAAGCCCCAGACCAGCACAGGACCTGTTACCTCTCCCCAACAGAAAGAATTAGAGGCCAAAGCCCAGAAAGAGAGAGAAAAGAAAATGAAAGAGGACGAGGAAAAGAGAAAGAAGAGCCTAAGGGAAGAACAGAAGAAGAAACAGGCCGAGGAGGCCAGGAAGGAAAAGGATGAAAAAGAGGCACAGGCCGCAGCAGAACAGGCACTCAAGAAAGAGCTAGACAAAGCAGAAGCTGAATGCCAAAAGAAAGCAGACCAAGCTGCTGCTGCCAAGTGGAAGAGGAAATCCGAAATAGAAGCAGTGGTAGAAGCGGAGCGCAAGCGGAAGGAAGAACATGAGAAGGTGGAAGCCGAGCACCTGTGAAGGGAAAAGGAGGAAAAGAAGAAAAAAGAAGAGGAGGATGAAATGATAGAAGACATTGAGGTGTCTCCCCTCGAAGTACCTCTAGGTGGTACAGGAACCATGCTCTCCGATGTTAATTCCCCCCAGGGGCAGGAGGAAGAGGTCTTTGACCTCACCAGGCTCACATTCGATCAATTCTCCTTCAAAATCCGGCAGGACAAGAGAAGGTCCTTGGCACAAAGTCCTTCCACTGCATCCACAGTTGCAACTGGAAAAGACATAGTCCTTGATAGTAGGACTAATCCCATGATGATAGCATCGGCAGGCATGGCTTTCGCTGCGGCCACGGAAGAAAATGTAACCAGAATGAGTAGAGAAATCGTTTCTCTACAAAATAGATTACAAGCAGCAAAGCAGTGGGAGAAGAAGGTGGAACAGGAGAGGTCGACATTGAAATAAGAGATTCAACAACTCCGAAACAAGACTCCCCCGGTCAATGAGGTCCCACTTGCCATTCTAAAGGAGTGCGATGTATTAGAGGCGACCATGAGGCAGGTGTATGGGGAAATGTTCACCATAAAACAAACAGTCGCCCCATTGGTAAGAGCGCGAGCAGAAACTAAGCAGAAGCACGAGAAGCTCAAGGAAGCCTCACCTGCCTTAGATAAAATGATGGACTGGACAGTGTGATACCCTCAGGCTACTGAGCATTTTCCTAAGAAGGATTGGATTCATACACAGGATGCCAAAGTACAAATCCATATGAAGATGCAGTCCAAGGACAAGCTATCCAAGTATTTGGACAAAGTGATGTCTTCATACGACTGCTTGATCAGCGGCATCGACTCGATGCATGCTCTTCACCACATTCCTTCGCTAGGGGCATTGGATGAAAAGAATACCTGGAAGAAAGTAGATCAATAAATCCAGTCATTTCTGCAGCCCATCAAGCAAGCTGCTGCCGCCCCCGAGCTCGCAGTATCACAAGAAAATCTGGGTCAGTTTCTTGTCACGCCAGTATGGATTTATACCAAGCTCGCCTCTATTTCCAACCAGATCTCTCAAAAAAGGGAAACTCTAGTCCCAAATTCTTTGGAATGCATGCATTAGTTGAAGGAAGAGGTCCCTCTTGTTTCCCCCATCGTAGCAGAGTATCAGACCTGGCAGGATTTCCTCAAAGAGCAGTAGATTGATGCCCCTGACCTCACAATTGCTCATCCATCTTCATATCCCGGTGGCTGTAAGTTGCTGGCAGCAGTTAGAGGCAAGTCACAGGTCGCACCGCCTAGACAAGTCGCAAGTCGCACTGCCCAATAGGTCGCAGGTCGCACTGCTCAGTAGGTCGCAAGTCACACCCACTAGCCAGGTCGCGGGTCGCAATTTTCTCGCAGGTCGCAGGGCAACTCAACCGGCGGGCAGGCAAAGGGTCAAGGAGCCCAAAGGGAAAGTTTTGATCTATAAAACCCCCTCCGGGGAAATGTAAAAGGGCTTTTTCTTTTGGAGACTCAAGAGATATACAACATTTTATTTAAAGATAACACTCTTGTGCATATGAATACAGATACCTGTTAAAACTCCCTGTGGATATGATGTGTTTTGCTGTGCGAACACTATGTGTGTTTCTTATACTGTGTCAAACATCTTTAGATTAATGAAGCTGCACTCTTATTGACATCATTTATGCATCATGGCTATCTGTGCTTGTGTTAATGATGTCCAGTTTTTCATTTCTCTTTTAATGGATGTTAATGACCTTGTTTATTAGCATTTCATTTTATCTTTCAGGAAGAAAAGGGGAAACTCGCCATAAAGAACTATTTATTTTGTGGTCAGAATACCTCACAAGCATAACCCCAAAGATGTGTTGCTAACGACACCTCCTTCGGCGTATATGCTTCATTTATTGTATTTCTATGCATAGTGCTATATACGTGTTTAATGCATCAATCATGTATTCTGTATCATGTGAATAAGTTTGTGTCTGCAGGTTCAATCAGGTTCTTTTGAGACCGAAGGGGAAGGTGAATTAAGTGGCAGCCAGACCCACACCCCGGATGGGATCCCTATTCCAAACGGTTCAAGGTCTAATTGGGACTTTCTACCAGGGAGATCCCCTACTGTTGGCCGGACACATTTTCCCGTCAACGGGGCCTTAATGGAAAATATAAACAAGTCTCCTAAAACAAAAAATTAAAACCAACCAACGAACTATTATCATGATTCAAGAAACAAAATGTAGCAATGAGAGGCTAATCAAAATTTTTAGCACATGTTGGAAAGGATGTGAATCAATTTTCATTGATCCACAAGGACTAATGGGTGGAATTTCTCTAATATGGCAACCCTAAAAATTCACCTTATAAAATTTCTCTACCACCAAAAGAACCATAGTAACCTAATTCTAGCCAATAGATTCTACTCACTCAAGATTCAACACTAATGCTTATGGACCCACTTATTAGGGATAAAAAGTTGCATTTTTGCAGGAAATCCAATCTATATACTAATTAATAAACACAAAAATCTGGATCCAAGGGTAGTGTTCAACATAATAAAATTATTAGTGGAAAAAAAGAGTAGGAATGAAAATATATTGGAGATAGACTTAGAACTCTTCAAAGAGGCTATCAACTAGCTCAAACTAATAGACATTTAAATGAAAAAATGAAAGTGTACATTGAACAAAAAAAGGGGAGGATACAACCAAATTGCATCAAATTTAGAAATATTTCTAGTATTTAAAAATATCATGATTTCAAGAATAGATATGGAAACTACTATTCTCTCAGGTGCATCATCAAATCATTGGCTTATTAACATAAATCTAAATTGGGTAGGAAATCCAAAAAATAAACCCTTTAAGTTCAAATATTTCTAGTTAAGTACCCCAACTTTTAGAAGAACATAGCTACATGGTGACAAGAGGTACCAGAAAAAATAAGATCATTAATGTGAAGGTTTCAACAAAAATTAAAATACATTAAAGAGTTATCTAGAAAAGTGGAAGAAAGAGGACTTTGGTGACATGTTTATAACATATAAAGACCTAAATGGAAAAATGGATAGGGTACAACAACAAATCATCAAGAATGAAATAACAAAGGAACTCAAAATACAAGAAATATAGCTACAACATTGAATAGAATAAATATACAATCAAGAGGGAATACTATGGAAGCAAAACTTAAGAATAAAATGGTTAGGGGGGGGGGGGGGGTGTGGTATGGGTGTGGAACTAAAAATTATTCCATATGTGAATGATTCAATATAGGTAACAAAATAATATTAGAGCAATCAATAACACTTAAGGAGATAGATTAAAAGCACATGAAGACATTGAAATAGAATTAACATATTTATACAAATCACTTCTCAATGAACCCATCAAGGACAAAAAAGAAACCATCCATAATATCACTCACCATATTCCATTTATTATCAAACCAGATCAAAATTTGGAGTTGTTGGAGGAAGTTACCCTCCAATAATTTGAGAAAGCTATAAAAGATATGCCTAAAGGTAATTCCCTTGGCCCCAATGGTTTCACTTCAAATTCATTTCATGCATGTTGTTCCATTTTGCAACACAATATCCTTGAACTAGTTAATGAATCTAGGTATACCTCCTTGGTCTTTCCTACACTCAATGCCACATTTATCTCTCTAATTTGTAAAAAATAGAAATATGAATAGATTGATAAATTAAATCATATAGCCTTATGCAATGTAATATTCAAAATCATTATCAGAATTATAACCGATAGACCAAAGTCCCTCCTCCCCTTTATTAGCTCTTAGAACTGGTCAAATTATGTGGAAGGAATATATATACTTGATAGTAACATTATATTTCATGAAATAATTCATGCATTGAAATAAAAAAAAATCTCTAGGTATGCACATTAAGTTATATATGTCAAAAATGTTTGATAAGATTAGCTGGCAATATATCTACCACACGCTAAATTATTTTGGTTTCTCATTGAAATGGATAACACAAATCATTTCTCTAACTTCTTTAACCTTCTTCCCCCTCCCTGTAAATATATTTCCCTCATTCACATTTCTCCATATTGAGGAATCAAGTAAGGAGACCCACTCTCTCCCTTTATTTTATTTTCTTATGGTAGAAGGTCTCAGTAGAGCTATAAAGGTAGTTGTAGAAGCAAACAAAATCAATGGATTAAAAATTCATGCAGTTGAAACATTGGCCACCCATCAACAATTTGTGGATGAAAAAATGTTAATAGAAACCCCTTCAGAAAAAATAAGTAAATACATTCAAATAGGTGTTGAACGATTTCATAACTACTTCAAGTACCAGTATCAACCATGGTAAAACCAAAAAAAAAATATTCAATTCCCCTTTCGTATTTTAATCTAGTCTATCAACAATTTTGAGCTTCCATAGAAGATCCATTTTCTCCAAATACCTTGGTGTTCCACTTATGGAAAATGCACTAACATACATCCCATGGGAAAATATAATCCTCAAATTGGAGGAAAAAATGGAAAGATAGACCTTTCACTGCATTAATTTAGCATGACCATTAATCCTTTTGAAATTGTTCCTTTAATTTATGCCTCTTTATCTCTCGTCTTCCTTGGCAGCCTCCAAAACTATTCTTTATAAAATTTAAAATAAGCAACATACTTTCTTGTGGAAAGGAGCTAAGAAGGAGAAAAGATGGGCCCTTTTTGTATGAGATAAAGTTTTCACACCAAAATAACATGGAGGAGTGTGTATGCATGACCCATGCAAATTAAGTGAAACACTAGGAGAAAAACTTAGTGGATATGACTACAAATCAATCATTAAATATGGAGCAAGGGATAGAAGTCAAAATATATCAAGATCATTAACAAAATTTACATTGTAAGGATGGGAAGAATACTAACAATGTATCAAACATGGAATATTGCATGGAAAAAAGAATTTAATATAGGAACACTGCTTCTTGGAAATAAAAAATGGGAAACATGCACTATTTTAAGAAGGTTTTTGGTAGAAATATCCAAAGATATAATCCAAGGAATACCTTCAACCAATCAGAGACCAATTAAAAATCAAAGGAAAAATAAAATTCAACCACTACTAGAAATAAAAATCAGTACATCATCATGGAGAATGTGGGGAAATAAAAATGAAAGTGAGCCATTATTAGAAGGATATATCTAGGAAGAATTTGGAAGGAAATAAGAAACATGAAGATTAGAAGACATGAGGAAGAAGATATGATGATATGGGGCTACATACCAGAAGGATTCTATAACCCAAAGGAATCATATTTTCTAGAAAAAACATTTATATAACAACTTCTCTCCTCAACTTGGAACAAAATATGGCAACAAAAACATTGACCAAGGTATCAATATTTCTATGGATTCTCTATCACATGAAAAAATTAACCTAGACAAATTTCAAAAGAAAGGCTATCAAGGGCCATATATATGCTCACTTTGTCAACAATATGAAAAAAAATATGAAACATATAATTAAAACTTTCCCATTCTCATTTGTTTATGGGACAAAGGGACCACAATTTTTAGAAAAATGATTGAAGGATAGACATAATAATCAAAACATTATAAACTTGGAGATATTCATATTTTCAACAAGAAATAGTAATAGGTCCTCGTAACTTTCCTTAGTTTCTTAATATGGGAATTTGACAATAGTTGGATCTCATGCTCCACTTCCCTCTTGGGTGGTAACCCTTTAGGTTCTCTAAAAACCTCCCTCTATGCCTGTAGAAAATATTCTAATTGTTTTTTTCCTTTTCTTAGTACACCCTCCAAGGATTCATTCTCTCTTACTAACTCTTCTATATAATAATTCTATATAAAAAGAAATAGATAAAACTTCTTGTCATAACTGATTAGTTTCTTGGCTTGGTTGGCACTTACCAACAAAATTTACAACTTGCCTTTGTGTGCATTGATGGTGAATGATTTTCCATCCTTGACAATATGGTATTGGTTTGGTCTACACATGAATATTGCATCTTGCATGTACACATAGGGACTTCCAAAAACCACTTCACATACGTAAAGGGGAACTACATATAGTTCTACTTCATCAATAAAATCAACACTGATAATAAATATATTTTTTCATTATTTTGTTACCTTTAACTTAGAACCCTTATTTACCCGTCCCAATGGATATAGGTTTGGATGATCATGAATTCTAATCCAAATTTATTGATCATATTTGCCGCAATGATATTTGTCTATGACCTTGATTTAAACAGAGCATCAATCTTTTCCTTCTTGACATGTATCTTTATGTGGAATAGTTTGGTAATTTCTCTCTTCATGTTGTTGAAGGCTACTCAGATTCAACTCCTTCTTCACTAATTTATAGAAAATATTCTCATCCATGTCTAATTTAATTTTACTCTGGTTTCTCGAATCAATGGCCATGGAATTCTTCTTATTATTATCTTTCTTTTTTTCCCCCAAGTTAAGCTCCAAACGAAACTTCCAACGCTTCTCCTCTGCATGACCATCAATATTGTAGTGGTTGTTGGGATCCTTATGATGGTATGTTGTGGATGTTTCCTTTTTTATATTTCCCCTTTTTCAAAAAATTATTCTTCCCCTCCTTAGAACCATACTAATGCTCCTTCTTCTTCATCCACTGTATGTCCCTTTCTTCTAGCTTATTTTCTCTAGGTATTGTGCTTTTGCACAAGCCTCATCAACCAATATGGGCTTAAACAAAATCACTTTCTTCAGAAAATGGATGTGTAGACCCTCTAGATACTTGAGTACTTCTTAGTTTTTTTGGGAGATACTAAACTTTATGGCCATCTTTCTAAACTATGTGGTGTATTCCTATACACTCTTCCCCTAGTTCTTCTAGAAGTAGTGCCACCAGATCCACTAGTTCTCTACATACTCGATATGGTAAAATTGTGACTTCATGATGGTTTTAAAGTATGCCCACTTAGTTACTGGAGAATCTCCCACCAACCTAAATGGATCTATGTGGATTTCCCACCAGGTCAGGGCATGGCCCTCGAGAAAATCATATATTTTATTCTTCCTGTATATGATGAACATTGAAATAAACTTCTAATTGGTGCAAAAAATGATTTAGATTTAGAGAATCAATCTCACCTTGTTATGAATTTATATCAAACTTCTTTTCAATTTTGAACACGACTATGAATGGTTCATGACACTTGATCTTGGTTTATCTTTTTCAGGTCCTTTCTTTGGGTCATTCTCTATTTCTTCTCTATCTCCTGATCTCCCCTCTAATTGATCCTTTGCATTTGAACCCCATCTTCTCTAAATATCCCAAAAAATTTTATCAGGGCCAAAATGAGGATATTAACATTACAATTTATATTTGTAACTTTTTCTCCTAGCTGTGAAAACCTCTCCTCTGTAGGATCGACATGCTTATTCATAGATTCATTGGCCATGACTAGATTTTTATGACTCTTGGCTCAGACTATCTACATTCCCTACAAATATCCACAATATACCCAGATAAACCTAACTTTGATACCAATATGATATGTAAGCTATTGTTGATATGTAGCTAGATAGTTCATTACAACAAATATGATAAAATTATACTTAAAAATCCAAATTCTAGACTATGAGGGGTTTTTTCTCTTTAGATCTCTAGATATTTAGATTATTGTTTATCGAGTATACATAAAAATTAAAATATGAAGAAAATAAAGAATAAAAAAATGAAAACTCACAAACCATTATTTGACACAAGATATAAGTTGGGAAACCATTTCAGGAGAAAACCAAGCTGGAAGGTGAGGCCAGTTTGCTCTCTTTCTATGAATAGAAAATGGTTGTGAGTACAAAGAAGTATTGCATGTGGCCAGTGGGCTACTATAGTGAAAATCCTCTCTATTTTCTCTCTCCCTATCCCTCTCAACTACTCTACACATCAATGGAATAAGATACACTAAAAAATAATGGAACCTTCTTTACTTCTAGTGTCGCAGTTATAACGCAACTCGATAGCCTACTAGTGGTTAGGTTTGACTACCTAAAATCTTAACCAACCTTAAAATATGTAATTTTATCGAGTCTTATTCATCACAATCATGTGGATATCCCCTTTTTCATGAATGGTGGGGGCTGAGATGGAATCCTCTCGAATCATGGTTGCCAAAACATAATGCTAACTTTTGAATGGAAGAACTTTTGATTATAGACTCAGTCGGGGTGATTCTTGTGTCATTATAAAGGTATCTTTATTTAGAATAGGAGAAAAATGCGTGGCACCAAATCAACAAATTTTTACCCCCAAAAATGTCATTTAATACCTCAAAATTATTTTGGAAGGTTCCATACCCGAATTTGTCAAATTATTTCATACCATTAAAAATGGTATTGTGAATTGATTCCTCCACGTTCTCCACTCGGAAAGCATACATATGGATGAAAAAAAATATAATGATCCAATTTGGATCATTCGAGGGAATAAAAATAAACCACACCTATAACAAAGGATAAAAATAAGGAAGGTCATATTGCACCTACATAAAAGGTTGAAGATGATAATTCTTCCTCCTCTCCATCCTTTTCAAAAGTTATACATAAAAACTTAGTTCTAGCCCGTCCTTTGACAAGAGGTAGGAAAGACTGCAAAGAAAGTGTAACACACCTCCCCACCACCCATAGCCCACACTAAGGAAAGGAGGCAATTTCTATGATGATATGATCTCCATGTCCTGTTATGGAAATGGGGTCTAAATTTTTTACCTTTTCAAACTTTTCAAAACCAAAAATCAACAACACCATTACATTCATGACATAGGTAGCTTTATGGTTATAAATTTGTTTCTCAATCCAACACCTAGATCGAAAGTTATGACTATTTAAATATTGGACTACTATGCTAACCATACCTGCCACATGGCACCCATGTGGTGTCCATATGGATCTATGTGTCTTTCCATGTCAACTTCACAAGGTTCCATGTGCCATTTCTATTGACATCTACGATTATTGCCCATGCCACCTTATATATATGGGGCCCACTTTGCCACGTAATCCTGAGGATTAAATCCTAGGAGTTTCTAACCGCACCTCATTTCAAAATATTCGAGGTTGCATGGACATACAATGAATCCTTGCCCCATTTTCCATTATATAAACATGGATACACCTCATGAGAATGGGCCCCTTCGTGCCACATTGTCCCAGGGAACTGTATACGCGACTTTTGTTAATAGAACCTGCGTATGGAAAGTGAAGCATATAAATTTTTCACATTCCTTCATATCCCCCTGAACTTGTACTTCCTGTACCTGTCTTCTTCATATCAGATGCTCTGTCGGAAATACATATAACCAGAATAATCAAATCAATCATGAGAGACATCATACATTGCTCCCCCTGTGACGATACATTACTAAATCTCATAATGTATCTCACATCATTCCTGCAGTCAATCAGAGAAGTAAGCTTCAGAAGCGGATGACTGCAGTAGGGTCAAAATTCCCTACGTTTCTGATCGGTCCTCCATCTTTTTCCAGATTTGTTTGAACTTTCTATTTGTGTGCTGGAAATTGTCCACTTTCTCAGATCTGTTCAACCTGCATTCCTTTTCTACATGTCCATACTTGTTACAAGAATAACATCTCATGTGTCCAGAGAAATAAGCATAAGAATCATAATGAGTATTTTTAATCTTCCTCCTTTTACAATCAGCTGCTTTATGTCCATACTTGTTACATGAAAAACAATATCCCTTGAAGAAACCAGAGTACCTTTCTATGTAGGATCTGTTAGTTTGTGGCTGAAATATTCTACTTCTGCAATTTGCTGCAACATGCCCATAATTATGACATTTAAAACATTCAACATTCTTGAATGATATCCTTTGATAATTCATGATCGTTGGTTGACCTTTTGTTTCTTTCAACTCTTCAGGTTTTGCATTGACTTCCTTTGAATCTTTAGCACTTCCTTGTGAGCTAGATTCTCCTTTAAAAATTTCATGAAAGCCAAGACCAAGTTTGATAGCAGGAGACCTTTGATTACTCAGAATATTGTCCAAAATCTTAGTACTATCTTGAAACCTCAAAAGTTTAACCTTTTCTTCTAATTTACCTTTGAGAATGTTTACCTCAACCTCCAAGGCTTGACATTGCTTCGTCATGCTTTCTTCTTTCCTTCTTCCATATTCTACTTGATCATTCAGATTTAGAATCTCTTCTTTCAACCAATTTTCGTTTTCTTCACATGTTTGTTGCAGCTCTTCATTCTTCTTATTTGATTTTTCCAGATCTTCTTTGAGAGAGATGATTTTTGCTTCAAGTCCTTCCTTTTCAAATGACAGAGGTTCTTTATTCTTCTTATTCGATGCTTCGAGATTTACTTTCAGAGATATGTTTTCTGCTTCAAGTCCTGCATTCTTCTTATTTGATTTATCCAGGTCTTCTTTGAGGGAAATGATTTTTGCTTCAAGACCTTCCTTTTCAAATGATTGTAGAGGTTCCTCATTCTTCTTACTTGATGCTTCAAGATTTTCTTGTAGAGAGATGATTCCAGCTTCAAGACCTTCATTCTTCCTATTTGATATTTTTAGATCTTCATCTTTAATCTTGACAGCTTCTTCTAGGTCCATACTGTCACTTTCACTATCATTACCTTTGCATATATAGGTAAGTGAAATACAAGAACAACGATCAATACCTGTTTCATCTCCTTCAATTTCTGCTATACATGATTTCTGAGGTATCTCCTTTCCTTGAGTAACCTTCTTCTTTTGCTTCTTTTCCATGAGCACTTGTAGAGCTTGGTCAGAATCTTCTTCATCTTCACTGGACACTTCATCATCATCTTCATTTGCATAATAACTCTTCCTCCTTTCAAATTGTTTCCCTTTACCATGTTTTTCTCTATAAGGACATTTAGCAGCATAGTGACCAACTTTTCCACACTCAAAACATTTGAAGGAAAGCTTACCTTTGAATCTTCCAGTACCTAGTTGGAGTTTTCTCACGAAATTCGCTTCTTCTTCTTCGGATATATAGCTAGATTCTTTGACAACTTCCTTTTCCTTTCCTTTTGTAGATGCCTTAAAAGCAGCTTCTCTTATTTGAGAAGGACCTCCTTGTCTCATTTCAAAAGCAGTCAGAGTACCATGTAATTGAACAATAGTAAGTGATTGCAGATCTTGCCTTTCTTCAATAGCTGAAACTTTAGAGTCGAATTTTGAAGTCAAGGATCTTAAGACCTTTTCCACCAGAGTAGTATCAGTTATGGTTTCACCCAAATTTCTCATTCGATTTACAATATCATCCAAACGAAGAAAGAAACTGGCAACACTCTCATCACTATGCATCTTCAGATTTTCATATTCAATTCTAAGAGTTTGGAGTTTTGCACTTTTTACCTTTGTGTCTCCTTCATAGCTTAGAATGATTTTGTCCCATATTTCTTTTGCTGAATGTAGCTGCATCACTTTAGCAAATTCTGATTCAGACATGCTTCCTAATAAGACATTCACTTCTTTGGCATTGATTTCATACTTCTTCCTTTCAGCCGCATCAGTAGGAATACTTGCCGGATATTGATAGCCTTCTTCCACGATTGCCCATACTTCTGCACCAAGACTTTGCAGATATGCTTTTGTTCGTACCTTCCAGAATATCAGATTTCTTCCATTGAATAGAGGTGGCTTTAGAGACATTACTCCTTCAAGACTTCCCATTGCGACGGATCTCCTTCAAGCGATCAAGCTTCTGCAGAAGAACCTGCTCTGATACCAATTGTTGGGAAAAATACTGAGAGGGGGGGTGAATCAGTATTTACTGCATATTCAAAACTTTTTACTTTTTCTTACTTCTAAAACCCATACGCTACTTTGCTGAAGCCAACTAGCGTATACACGCGGATATCCTTCATAAAACTCGCGTATACACAGAGATCTAATTATGCCATTAGTTCTTCACTTATATCATTCCATCATTCATTCATTAGATGTTCTATAACAGTAAACATGTGCAGTAAGAACAGAATAAACCATCACACAAAGCATCACACATGAACACCAGGATTTTTAGGTGGAAACCCAAGTCGGGAGAAAACCACCGCTGCAGTTGCTCAGCCTTCAATATTTTATTATAGAGAAAACATCTTACAACATATGTGCGGGCGCAGACTTGACCAGCACGCAGGCACCCACCTGCGCTCGTTTCTGACCTCACGGAAGAGGCTCAACCCCGGCTCGTTTGACCTCTCCTGAGAAGGGGCTGCAACCCCCCCCTAACTCCTGGTTGCCATCCTCACACAGAAGGGAGAGCTACAACCCCTTATTTGAGAAGGCTACAACCCTCGACGCCTCTATGGACCACGTTTCATCAATTTTCACCTTTGGATCAGCTTCCTTTAGATGGCCACTTGAGGGCCACGTTTCATCGTATTTTCTCAATTTGGACCCACTCCACACATTTAAGCTCGATCATACAACCAAACTGATACGGACAACTCGGAAGCCCATGAGAATACGGTCATGACAACAGTGAGAACATATCGGACATTTCGCACCCCCGCCCAGCGATAAACCTAGTTTGCATACGCGCTTTCCTTTCAGCGATCCCAGCGTATATACGCGCCTTCTACCATACAAACCCGCATATACTTCTGTACATATTAAAGAGCTAATTTCACTGTGCATACGCGCTTTATCTTCAGCGAAGCCGCGTATATTCGCGCTTCTTCTACGACAAACTAGCATATGGTTCTTCAGACATTTAGGTCATTGCAATTCTTCAGAACAGACACATCACACAGATTTAACCCTTCACTTCAGACAGATGTTCGCCTCATCTCGGATCTAATCATTCCATAAACAGATCTAGCAAATACAAATACATTCCAGATCTAGATTCCCTTCTTCATCATTTCTTCATTGGTGCATCATGCATTCATATCTATCATTCAACTGTAACCCTTTCCATTCAGATATACTTCAGAGAGAAGTATTCATTCAAGCTCAGACATCTTGCACCCACACTCATGATTTGCACAATGAAATTCTTCTCTTTATATAGGTTTACCCTTTTTCAATACCATGAGCCAAAACCACATTACTTCCGATGGTATTCCTGGACGGGGTCATTTAGACGAATCATTACCCAATACAATGGGTCAATACCATGGTGGTTACCCCTGGTTTTGCACTTTATGAGCGCTTTTTCCCATACGCGACTTGGCACGTTATTTGCCGCGTGCATACGCGACTTCTCCTAGAAAACTCCGTGTATGCCTTGAGACATACTCTTTTCATCATGCTTTGACACATACTGACAATTCTTCCATCATTACATTCTATACTCACTGTAGATACATCAGATTTACATCATTTAACAAGTTCATCAAGACATATTCTATCAAGCACAACTTCATCAAGTAGGTTGCCATCATCTTCATCATATTGCTAACAAACATCATATCACATCAGATTTACATCGTTTACCAAGTCCATCAAGTCAAGAATAACTTCATCAGGTGTATTGCCATCAAGGACAACACATTTCAACTGTCACATGTCTTCATCTTCATTTAGTGGGTTGCCATCAAGGACAACACTCTGCATCATATTTCCAACAAATTTCCCTTGGAGATCCATTCAAAACCTTTGATATACGGAGAGTGGGACAAAAGAAATCCTTGCATTAACTTAAAATCAAATTTATGACCCAATATCAATCAAGAAGTTTTCACAATAATCCTTATTTTAAATTTTGGGTGATATCTACACCTAATTACTTCGGGATAAAATCAAGGCCTAATTCCTCAGGTGATGTCTGAGTGCTCCTCACCTAATACATAAAATCCCAATTTTTTTCTTTCTTTTCTTTTCTTTTCTTTTTTTTTTTTTTAAATCTAGGATAATCGGTAACTGGTGAGAGTTTTCCTGAACAAGGCCCAGGATCAAATCCTATTGGCTGCCACTATAAACCTAGGCTAGGTGCAACAGCCTGCAAGCCACACAATAGCAATTAACTTATGCCTCAACAAGAGCCGAGACGTCCCTATTGGGGTCGCCTACTCTTCTAGCCAAGACACAATAGGCCATATACTCAATGAGATTTGAACCTCCGTCTCATGGGTTTCACCCAATGAAACTTACCGTTAAACCACATGTACTGTTAAATCCCAGCTTTTTTTTCACCGAGCTCCATTCAAAATTTTCGAGGTGATGTTGTGCTAACATCTCACCCACCATGTGTCCTCCTTCGGGAGTGCCACATCTCACTCATCTACAGGCCACTTGTCCCACCAAAATTCCATTTTCTAGGTGACACGTGTCCTACCTCGAGGGAACCAAATCACTCTCTTTTCCATGTCTTCATCCTTCTTGGCCATGAGCCCCGGTGGCTCTTGACCCCTTACAAATAGTTGTATTCCTATTATAAGTCAAATTGGCGATTAGCTTACTTTCACTATTTAACCAAAGTCATGGTAAATTTTCATTTAGGTCACACACGTATACACATATTTACATAAGCCTTACTATGCAAAGATCTGATCATCCTGCCCATGATTCCACATAATCCCAAGAGTTCCTCCTTAAGGATTGATTTGAAACCTTCGAGCTTCCAAACCTCTAGGTTTTGTCCAATGGTTGAAATACATTGTGGCAATCAACAACCCTGGCCTCCTTTGCTTCCAAGTTTGGTAATAACACCCATTCATATGGTTTAATAGGGCCTAATTACCAACCCTCCAGAACCTTAGAATTTCAATGCATGCGCTTTATAAATATGAATTCATCTATAACTGAACCTTGGAATCCCATCACACTTCCATATATGTATATATTTAAATGTGTGGCAAGGATGCCCTCGACTCCCTGCCACAGTGGCCTATCCCTCCTAAGCTTTCAAATAAATACAAGGGGTTACCATTCCTAAGCTTCGGTGATGCATACCGCGACATACCCTTATATACATATACATAAACACATGGCGTACGAGTTAAATTCGACAGAGATATATATATATATATATATATATATATATATATATATTATCCCTCTTGAGCTTACAAATTTTAAACCAAGACTTGATAGCCAAATCATTTCAATGCATACGCTCATCAAATTAATTAACGAGGATTGGATATCTCTTCCATAATTGGTCCATTTAGACCCAATTGTAGGCCTAGAATAGACATATGAATTAATCCATTCCTGAGAAAATATACAGGAAACCAAAAACACAATTTCATAGAAGAAATCACATCCCTTAATGTTAATATCAACAAATTATTCAAACAATGACCAACATGCAATATTTAATGCAAAGAAGCATTAAAAGGATCTAAAATATCAAGTTTTATGGATTAAAACTTCTTGATAAATTTCACATGAGTTAGTTTTATCCTTGCACACAAGAAATAATATTGCTCAACATTAACATGGACATTAAATCAATGCAATAAGCATATGCATTATATTAAAATATAAATGAGTTTGAATAAACACTTATCTTATAAAATAAGTTTTTCAATTGAGATTGGGACTTCAACTCTCGACCCAACCTTAGATTGGTCTACATTATGGCCGTTCTTGTTACCAATCACCGCCAAGATAGATTCCAGAGCTTGAGGAGGAGTGCTTAAGGTATGAAACTAGTACTACTAGCTGAAACAGGGACTCCAAAGGTCAAACCACCTCCACCCACCAGTTCCTCAGTTTAATAAAGTGAAACAAGGAATCCATAAGCCAAACATCTCCACCCACTAACTATTAAATATAATAAGCTGAAAAAGGTGATCCGAAGGATTAATTCCTCCACCTTCAAATAACTTGTACATAGTGGTTCCACCCAATATTGAGAGTCTAGACTCACTGTAATTAAACTAGAAAACAAGCAAGGAAACTTGATAACACTCCTTACTAGGAATCTAAGGAGCAGGCCTCAACCCCCACTATCAAGGGAATCCAAATATTAAACCATAAATAATGTAAACTATCAAATGGGAAATATAAACTCAAAACAAGAACTCTATCCAAAAAACCAAAAAAAAAAAAAATGAAAAAACAGTCTGAAAATGAAAAAGTATTGATGTTGGAATAAAGTTTTTTTGGGGGGGTAAATTTTCAGCATTTTTAAAAAATGGAAGTAAAAGCCAATTTTTCGTGTGCAAAAAACACCTCGAAAATGAAAAATGTTGATGTTGGAATAACGTGTTTTTTTTTTTTTTGTAAGTAATTTTTCAAATTTTTTTAATTATAACGTTAAAGATAAAATATCTCGACTATGGAAAAAATTAAAATTCCAACGATTTTGAGGCATGGCATTAAATATAAAATATCACATCTCTAAAAATCCTTAAATTCCAACGATTTTCAAGCATGCCATTAAAGATAAAATATCACGTCTCTAAAAAGCCTTAAAATTCCAACAATTTTCAGCAATGACGTTAAAGAAAAAATACTTATAATTGTTTTCAACCATAAAATTAAAGATAAAATATCATGACTTAGAAAAACATTAAATTATTGACAATTTTCAACAATTGAATTAAAACCAAAGATCATGACTACAAAAAACCTTAAGTTTTCAATATATTTCACCCATGGTATTATGGACAAATTTATAACTAAAAAAACTTTAAAAATGAACACTTGAATGAAAGAGTCATTATACCAAGAGTAATTTCTTTTTAAAATGTTAAAATTATAGCGATTTTAAAATCTCAGCCTAAGGCAACTTGACACATTGCAACAAAATTTTTAAAATCAACCATCAAATTGACACGCAGTGCAAGCAAACTTTACCCATTGTAATGAAAACTTAAAGACCAACCATGAAATTGACATATTGTGGGGGGAAACTCAATCCACTATAACAAAAACTTTAAAATCAACTATCAAATTGACACATATTGGAATCAACTTGTTAGTCGGTGATCGACACAAACCCTGCGAGAAAACTAAAATAAGGGAAAATAATAAATAATATATAAATTAATAAAAATGAATAATACAAAAGAAAACAAAATTTAAAACATTTAAAAAAAAATTAAAACTAAATTAAAACAAAAAATAGCACATTTGAAAAAAATACTAACAACTATATAAAAATATATATTAAGACATAAAAAAATAAAATAAAAAATATGACCAAAAAAAAAAATTAAAAAAAAAACAAAAATATAAATAAACATTAAAATTGTAAAAAAAACGAAATTAACTTATAAAATATAAAATTAAATTAAAAAACAAAGAAAACTCCTAAAAATAATATATAAAAATAAACAATATTTTTTTCAAAAAACATAGTTTAAGAAAAAAATTTAAAAAAATAACCATAATAATAATAATAATATAATAAAAAAAAATATTAAAATCATTGAAAATAATATAAACATTAAAAAAAAAAAAAAAAATTTAAAAACATTAAAAAAAAATTGAAAAACAAAACATGTTAAAAACAATTAAAAAACAATAAAAAATAAAGAAAAAAGGTATTAAAATAAAATTAATAATAATAAAAAAAACATTTGAAAAAAAAACAAGGCCCTGCAAAACTTGGAAGAGGCAAGGGAAATTATGGGTGTCACCCTTGCCATGCCTAGGGCCCGTGGGGCCGTTGACCTAGGCAAGGAGCATTTTTCCTCGTGCAACTCCTCCCTGCCTAGGGCCTATGGGACCGCTAGCTTGGGCATGGAGGAGTTATGGTCATGTAGATCCTCCCCGCCCAAGTCATAAGCCCCACGAGTTGTGGGTGTGGAAGGTGATTCTCGAAATCGGTTTCCCCGTTGAGGTCTCGTGGGGCCACTATCCTAAGAGCTCGTGCAATGGCTCCCCGCCCAAGATAGTGGCCCCATGGGCCCTAGGCAGGGAAGGAAATTATTAGAGTCGCCTTCCCTATCAAAGGTCCATGGGGTCATTGGCCTAGGTGGGGAGAAGATTCACGAGCACAACTCCTCTTCACCCAAGACAACAACCTCATATGACCTGAGCGAGGAAGGAAATTCTAGGAATCGGCTTCCTTGTCGAGGGCCCATGGGGCCGTTGACCTGGGTGGGGAAAACTCCTCCCCGCCCAATGCAACAACCCCATAGGCCCTGGGTGGGGAAGGTGATTCTTGGAATTTCCTTTGCAAGCTAGGGCCCACAGGACAGCTAATCTGGGTGGGGAGGAACTGCATGAGCACAAATCCTCCCCGCCTGGGCCAGTGTCACCATAGGCCTTATGCGAGGCAGGGATTCTAGGAATCACCTTCCCCTGCCCAGGAATCATGAAGATGTTGGCCTTAGGAGGGAGGAGTTGCACACAACTCCTCCCTGCCTAGGCCAGTGGCCTCACAGTCCTATGGTGGCTATGTGTGGTGGAATTCGAATTCATTTTACCTACTTTGGAACAATCCCAGGGATATCTCTGAGTTCAACCTTGTATTCATGTGTTTTCACAATACCACTCTTGTTTAAACTCTTCTTTGACATCTCAGGATCCTTATGTTTTAATAGGTGGAAAATTCAGGCTAAACGGTGGCAAAAAGTCGAACTTATAACTTGGATTTTTAGCTCTTGTTCAACACACAATATGAGTTTCATTTATTCTTAAGATCCGCTCATCAATGAGGAAAATCTATAATTTTTGCTTACCTGTTCTCTCTATGATATTTCTGCAATTTTTTGGAGTGTTTGATCAACACAATGAACATATATCTCAGCTTCCAATCTCTGTTAACATCAATGCGCCCTCTTCTTATTTCTCCGCACCTCCTTTTCTATTTCTTATCATGTTCCTTCTTGGCTTAAGTTTCTTCGTTTCCTTCACAGCCTCTTCTGCATTTTGTTCAAAAAATTCATTTTTCACGAGGTGTTTGAACTCGTTCCTATGGTTTTCACAGCATCAACTTCCTTTCTATGAGCCTGTTAATGGCTATGATGGTGAAAGAAGAATGCAACACAGAGGTCTGTTAGTTTTAAATGGCGAAAGCTTCAGTAGTTGCACAGGATTTGATTTATGGCATAGCACTATGTTTTTGAATATATGTTGAACGTTTCTCATGCCTACCCTTGACTCGGATGCCTATGTGGCTCAAGTCCTTTGTTTTGCATGTCGTCCTTTTTCCACGGTGCCTGCATACTTCTTGTCACTATAACCCACGTTCTCTGCCACTTTGTCTTTTATTCATAGCCACCTTCATTTCTTTACATGCCCATACCTTAATAAATATGCATCACAATTCATGTTCTTCATTGCATTGTTTTTTCATTTCATACTTAGGTTTTCTCATTTGCATTTTGCGCCCATTCCATACCTTAGCTTTTTATCATATGATGCATATTGCGCGTGTAGCTTAGGTTTCAATATTTTTATTGTTTAATTTAATTTTAAAATGACCCTAGAATTGTCATTTTTAAAATTAAACTTTGTAGTATGACACTAACCTTTGTTGTTTTTGTAGGTCAACAAGAATTTGAATATTGAGCCTTTTAACTTTTTATCCAAATGCTTAAAAAATTATTAGGATTAATATGATGGTATATCGAATGATGGTTAATGTAGGAGGGTAAAGGTAGAAAAGGGGTAATGAATAAGGATAGGATTATAGTTATATGATTATGATGGGTAGGATAATGAAGGTAGGGTTTTGAAAGGTAGGTAGGATATAGGTAAAATGTAATGGAATGCATATCAAGCTAAATTAGTCTTAACAATTTCTAGAATTTTTTTTAAAATCAATATTTTAAGAGAAAAGTTTTCATTTACTGTAATTGTACTCCCGTAAATAGCTTGATTGTCAATACTATTCAATGATGTCCTCTAGTCAAAATACTGGCTGATGGTTAACAATGTCTTCATTATGATAGTTCTTCCAAGATATATTGAAATGTAGAGACTTATTTTTTCTTTCATGTTTTTGCATCTGATATTGATTTAGGATATTTGAATGTTAATGTTGTTCAGGTCCCTTCTTCTGTTCGTAATTGATGTTTCAGGTCCCTTCTGACATGTACTTCAAGCTTGAATGTTGATGTTTTTCAGGTCCCTTCTGCAGTGATATTATAAATAATGTTCCAGGTCCCTTATAACATGTAATTTTCAACAATGTTTCAAGTTGCTTATGTCATGTAATTCAAGTCCCTTCTGCATAATATTTTCAATGATGTCTCAAGTCCCTTCTGCACAATATTTTCAATGATGTCTCACATCCCTTCTACATAATATTTTCAATGATGTCTCAGGTCCCTTCTGCACAATACAGCTGCTCAAACTATTTTCATAGTTTTATTACGAACTTCCCCTTGCTGATTTTAAGACTTGTCCTCAAGTCTTGCATGTCTTGGAGGATTAATTCTGCAAAATCACAGTGAAGTAAAAAAAACAGAGAATTCATATTGGCCAAACAAGTTGTTTTTCCGATATGAATTTGATTTTGTATTGTGCCAGTCTCCTCGATTTTCACAACCAAACTCTTTTATTATTTTTTTTATTTTTTATTTTTTATTTTTTATTTATTTTTTATTCTTCTGGAAGTAAGGAAGGCATATTATGTTGTTCCATTATTTCCATATCAGTTTCGGTTGAAATTATTTTCAGAAAATCCTCTTTATTGATAGGCTTATTGTAGACTTTAAGCTTATGTCATTTAACTAAAAATGAAATTGAAGCTTCATCTATTGTTTTTATTTTGACTGCTCCATTGTCGAATATCTCTTCTATCTCATATGGCCCAAGCCAATGAGTTGTAAAATTTTCTTTGAAATCTTTAAACTTGGAGTCAAACAATAGTGCCTAGTCCCCTTTCTGAAAAAATTTATTCTTGATGAATCGATCATGCCATTTTATTCTATGCTCTTGCACTAGAGATGTATGCTCCATTGCTTGTTGTCTTATTTTATCCAATTCATTTAATTGATTCACTCGTTGTTGTTGTGCTTCAGATAGTTCCATTCCCAATTCTACTGCAAGTTTATATGTATGTATTTTAAATTCAATGGGTAACAAGACTTCCTTACCATATACCAACTGGTATGGACTGAATCCAGTTGTGTTCTCCCATGTGATCCTGTATGCCCATAGTGCATCTCTTCACTTTTTCGACCAGTATTTTCTATTCATCTACACAATTTTTGTCATGAAATTCTCCAAAACTTTGTTAGTGGACTCCACTTGTCCATCTGCTTGGGGATGGTACGAAGTAGATTTTTTGTGTTTGACCTTGTACTTTTCCATAAGATCTCTTACAAGCTTGGAGGTGAATTGTGCTCCATGGTTTATAACAATTTGTCTCGGAACTCCAAACCTTACAAATATTTCTTCAAATAGAAAAGAAACCATTGTTTCTTCTATTTCTCTTGTCACTCCCTTTTCCTCTACCCACTTAGTAACATAATCTATACATACTAGAATGTACTTATTTTCGTTTAATGGTGTGTTTATTGGTCCCACAAATTCTAGATCCCATTGCTCAAATGGTTCTATGAGTACTTGTCGTTTTAATGGCATTTCATCTGTTACCACAGGTCTTCCAGTTCTTTGGCAGTTGCCAATCTCTTAACATAGGCTTTGGAATCCCTGAAGATTGTTGCTAATAGTAGCCAAGTTTGAGCACTGTATGTTATCCACTTGTCTGCAAAATGACCACCATATGGCTTGTCATGACATGCTTTCAAAATATCTAGAATATCATCTTCTCTAACACATTTTCTTATTAATAGATCATAACTAGTATAAAAGAGGTCACCATTGACCCAAATATATATAGCACTTTCTCTAATTATATTTCTTTTCTTTTTATTTGTGTAATGGGATGGTATTATTCCAGATGATAAATATTTGGCTACATCTACAAACCATGGAGTTTTAACAGTTATAGGAAATATATGTTCATCTAGGAAATTATCCGAAACAGGATTTGGATCACCAGGTGAATGAAGCCTTGATAGAAATTCTACTACTTGATTATCCTTACCTGGTCAATCTTGTATGGTGATGTTAAATTCTTGCATCAATAACAGCCATCTAGTAATTATGCCATTTGTAATTTCTTTGTTCATTAAGTATCTTATGGCTGAATGATATGTGTGAATGAATACTTGATAACCTGTTATATAGTGCCCAAACTTATTAATTGCATGTAATATGGCTAACATTTCTTTTTCTGTAACTGTATAGTTCAATTCTTTTGGTGTTAGTTTTTTGCTTATGAAGTATATGGCATAATTAAACTGGTTCTCTTTTTTTCCAAGTGATGCTCCTATAGCTGTGTCAGATGAATCAGTAGATATATGAAATTGCAATGACCAATTTGGTCCTCGAAAAATGGGTGCACCTGACAATTTTTCTTTTAATATTTCAAATGTGTTTTGACAATTATTTTTCCATTGGAATTCAACATCTTTTACAAGTAACTTGAATAGAGGTAGAGCTATTTTACTAAAATTTTCAATGAATCTCCTATAATATCCTGCATATACCAAGAAACTTCTTACTTCCTTTTGTGTTGTGAGTGGAATTAAATTCACAATGACTTGTATTTTTGTTGGTTCCACCTTGATTCCTGAAGAAGGAATATGGTATCCCAACATTATCCCCTCAATTAACATCATAAACAATTTTTCATTATTGAGAGAGAGATTTATCTCTATGCATATTTTCAAAACTTTTTCAAGATTTTTTAAACAATCATCAAATGTTCCGCCATATACAGTGAAATCATCCATGTAGACCTCTACACATTCATGGATTAGATCAGCAAATATTGCAAGGACTACTCTCTGAAAAGTAACAGGTGCATTACATAACCCAAAGGGAAAAACATTATATGCATATGTTCCCCATAGACAAGTAAATGTTGTTTTATCCTGGTCTTCCAATGCTATCTTAATCTAATTCTATCCACTAAATCCATCAAGAAAATAAAATAATTTCTTCCCAGCTAATGAATCTAGTACTTGATCAATAAATCGTAAAGGGAAATGATCTTTTAATTTTCCTTTATTGAGCTCCCTATATTCTACACATATTCTCCACTTTCCATTTTTCTTAGGCACCACAACTAAAGGAGAAACCCATTGACTATCGGAAATAGGATAGATGAATCCCACTTGTAACAACTTCAACAATCCTCTTTCACTATTTCCTTCATCATAGGATTCATTCTTCTTTGTAGTTGTCTCACTGGTTTGATATGATCATCAGTGTAAATATGGTGAATACATGCCTTTGGATGAATATCCTCCATGCTTGTGTAATCCCAAGAAAAATATATTGAGTATTTCTGTAACAACGCTATTACCTCTTATTCTTGTGATGATTGTAAGTTATTACCACTATTCAAATTCCTTCCCGGACTGATTTCAATGATTTTACTCTGTGAATTGGTAATTGAGTTAACAGGAAAAATACTTTCAAATGAATTTTGCAGTGATTGAATAGTACATTTTTCCTGGAAACACTGATTTAAAATATGACTTGCAGATTCATATTGTGTTATTCTAGGCTGCTCCGAAATATCAGGTTCTGAGATGAAAAGGTCTAATATATCCTCATTTTCTTCTTTTTCTCTAAAATTATAGACTTGATTAATACTGAGAACAGATTCAGTTTCCTGTTATTCTTATTCATCAAGCCATGATAGAAAAGAAGGATATTGTGCTGGAGGATAGAGTGTAACATGTTTCCTTTCATCCCCATGTGCAATAATCATACTTCCCGATCTGCATCCAATGAAGGAATCTGCAGTGGCTAACCATGGTCTGGCTAGAATTAAAGGATGGCCTCCTAAATTTGTTTTTGGCTGCAAAATGAGGAATTCTACATGATACTCCCATGAATCTAGAGAGACAATTACACCTTTAATATTCCTTCTGGTACAACTTTAGATCTGTCTGCAAGCTCTAAAATTGTAGTAGTAGGTATAATATTGTTCAAGTTCAAATGTTTCATAGTCTCTGTAGTCATAAAATTTATAGCTGCTTCCAAATATATTAAAGTGTTTGGAATTGAAAAACTATTGATCGAGATCGAAACCATAGGGATCCCAAGGTCAATATATTTTTCAATTTTTGTCTTTGTAGACATGAGACTAGTTAATCTATCAATGATCTGGATTGTGGGTGGATCTCTTTTCCTTCTGCCAATTTTCTTGATGCATAACTCCTTTATTTATTTTTACATAAATTGGAATATCTTTTATTGCCTGTAACAAAGGAATTTTGACATAAGTATTCTTCAATTCATTCAAAATATCAAATTCAGGCAGAGACATTGGAATTTTTGTTGTACTAACCTCTCTGGATAGGGTGGTGTTTGAGTCATAATAGCTTTTCCTCTCTGAATTTGATTTTCTAGTTGAGATTTTTTAGTTTATTCTCCCTGTTCTGTTTGTTCTTCTATCATTGGTGGAGAATATTTGTGTAACACTTTCCCAGACCTTAAGTGGACATATTGTATGGGAAGAATAGAATATTGGGTGGTTAGAAGGCAGTTGAAGTTGCTGAGGTTGAGTTAGCATTGGTGCAAGATTTTGCGGTGGAAATGACATTGGTTGAGGATGTTGCTGGAATTGTTGGTATTGGAATGGTTGTTGAGGGTATGGTTGTTGGTATGGATGTTGATATTGATATAGTTGAGGTGGTTGGTTTCAATTACTATATCCTCTCCAACCTTGTGTGTTGGTTTTGATATTGTTACCGAGGCCAAGCCTGCCATGGCATTGGAGTATTCCATGAATTCTGAGGAGGATACTGATAATTCTAGGGATTTTGTTGAGGGAATTGTTGAGGTATCCTTGGTTTCCAAGGTCTCCTTGGTGCCATATAGTAAAGAGAATATATCCCGTGTAATTTTTCCATTTGCAATTCTTTCAATTTTGGACAGTTTTTAGTTGCATGATTCTCTGTACAAATTCCACACACTTGTATACCTTCCAAAGGACATTCTAGAAGTGGATGTTTCTTCCTACACTTTGGACAAAATTTTTCTAAGATTTGATCTTGTTAGTATTTTTTCTTCTTTGACTTTAATACATCAACTTGTATTCCCAAAGTGCTTAAAAGAACAGTTTTAAAATTTTCTAGTAAACTTCCTATTTCTGCTCTTGTTACTCCACTTGATTCAGAATTGGAAGCTCTTGATGTGACATCCCTTTTTCCACTTTTTGATCTTCCCCTAGAATATTTTTGGCAAAGTTCAACAATTTCATCAAATGGTAGGTTTGAGATATCTCCTTTGCCCATAACATTGAGAATATATATGTATTAATCTCTAATACCCTTAAGAAAAATTGTGCGAATGGTATCAGGATTCAAAGAATGTTGTTTGGATTTTTGTAGATTGTAAAGAAATATCTCTGAATACTCCTCCAAAATTTCATCTTCTTGTTATGTCATTCTAAAAATATCTTCTTTTGAGTCTCTAGCCCATGAAATAAGCTTGATACTTTTTAAGAAAAAATATCTTCATATCATCCCAAGAAGAAATGGTATGTTCTCCTAAACCCATAAACCATTTTAATGTTGTTGCTTTCAAAGTAGTAGGAAAGAGATGAAGCTTGTGTGTCATCTGTGTATCCATTAGTTCTACATAAGATATCAAATTCGAACATAAATGAGTCAGGATCTTCTGTTGACATTCCATAAAAGTTGGGCAATACAAAAGGTATAATGTTTTTCATTTCACTTCTTCTCCTAGTATCGCTCTTGTGTCTAATATTGGGAAGCCAAAAGTAGCTTCTTGGTCATTATCATTTCTTGTTCATTATCATGTAGTATTTTGTATTCATTTTATGTTTTTTCTTCTTCCTCTCTTCTTCTTTGTGATTTTATTCTTCTGTCTTCCTCTCTCTTTCTCTCTGCTTCTAAACTCCTTTCTTCCTCTCTTTTTCTTTTCGATTCCTTCTGTTTTCTCTCATATTCAAGTCTCTCTTTAGCAGTCATAAGTGGCATATTAGATACTTCTCCTTCTTCATTCATTTCCTGTTCAAAATTTTTTAATGTTTTAATATGAGGCTCATTTGGTGTTTCCTAAACTCTTTTAATTTGTTCAAGGATAGGTTGTTCTATTTTTTCAACAATTGGTTTTCTTATTTCCTTTTGTCTTCCTATGAAATGATTTTCTTTTGGTGATTTCTTTCTTTTTATCTCTAAGTCCAACAACGTATATCTTTCAATTAGAGTTAATTTTTGTCATGATCTCTGTTTTTCCTCTAACTCCTCTAAAGTATGTCTCCCAGCAACTAGTGTTGTTAGTTCTGATGGTCCTGCCCCTATGGATGATTGGATTCTTGGGGGTTTTTGTTTAATCAATCTACCTTTCTAATCTCTATCTCTAGGCATAAAGAAACATAACTTAAAATAAAAACTTATATATATATATATATTCCTATTTGACTACTTTTAAATATGCTTCCCCAGCAATGGCGCCAAAAATGTTGGTTATGTTTACTGGGTAAACTAACACAAGAATTTTATTATCAATCTGAGTTTGTAAAACTTAGAAGCATGTCCAAAATATATGGATTTCAACTATAGACAATTTTAGAAGATGAATTATTGAATTTAAAGGAAATGCATATTACATATATAAAAATTAACTTAAAAAATTTCTAAATTAATATGTAATAAGCAGAAGAAGAAGCTCCTAACTTAGGAGAACTAGGTTGACCTTCTCTACAATACTACTTCATGAACATAAATAAAAAATCATTTATGAACAATAGCTTAAGATGCATAAAAGAATAGTAGAAGAGGCTCCTAACTAAGGATATCCTTGTTTTCCTTTTTTATAAATTCATTCATCATTAATTCCATTGTATGAAAACTAGAAATTTAGAAAATCACCTTAAACAAAAGCAAGAAAGATGAATTCTAGTTTCTATTATTTGATCAGATAGAAGGAGAGTTTAACTTAAACACTGATTTGACCCTTCATATGCAGATTAGAATTTATATTAAGATTCATCAAAATCATAACATATCATCATACATCTAATTAACTGATTAAACATGAAGAAAAATTAGCTCATGAAATTTCAACTAAATTAACCAGAAAGTGCACTTAGCTCAGTGTGGGGGTCCTCCACCCTTGCCTCGCACATTGAAAGAAATTCTCGGCTATTGAAAATAAATCAAGTATTCACCATATAGAGTATCAGAAAGAAGATATAAATGTTTCTTCAATTAACTCACAAAGTTCAGAAATATCAAAGTGAAACCATACAAATTCTACATGTTCATGCCTTCAATGTTCTTGGCTTAAATAGAAAAATATGAAAAAAACTTGAATAATATGTCTCTAACATCTATGTATATCCTTATCCCATCTATCTTGGTCGATCTCATCCATCCAATCACTCAAAATCTAGAAAATCCCATAAAATGCTAAATTTGGCCTATTTCCTAGGGATTTCTTGAATGACAGGTCCTATTTGACGAGCATTGGCTGGATAATTTTTAGCTCAGTTTGACCGAACCAATAGGTACACGTCCATCCTCAATTCCAAATATTTCTAAATATCTGATCAGCTTGTGCCCGAGCATACTACAAGTATGACTTCAATGAATCCATTACGGGAATTTTTAGTCATGTCAAAAAATGCACTTAAAATCCAACTTTTTGTAAAAACATCTAAAAATTGAAAAACATAATTTATATACCTAGATATGCATAAATTGGTCAAAATAGAGTGTATATGGATGGTATATGGATGGATAGAATGGAAATTAAGTGTATTTAATTAAGAAAAATTGGATAAAAAATGAGGGCCAACAAGCCATATGCACTTTGTACTATATGTATACCTCCATTTGGGCAATGTAAAACACTTGTCATTAATGAATATGAATCTCATTTCCATGTTTGGTTTCATGTTCCATCTCTCGAGCGCCCAGTTTGAGGATATTAAATTATTAATGAATTACATTTTATCTAGATTTAGTTATTGAAATTAACACTACACAAATAATAAATAAATATTTTTTCTTTTCAATTGAATTTATTTTGGATGTTTCAAAAGAATGATGATTACTCTTACTATTTAAATTTAATAATCCCACGACTCGAGACTGGTAATAGAATGTATAGGAGTTTTCAGACTTCAAAATTTGCTTTTGCAGGTTCACATATTTTGATCTTTTTCGAGCTCTGCAACTCTAGGGCTTGGCTTTGCCCTGCTGCTGTGCTGACCACGGCGCATTGAGTTGCCGGCGTGGCGCTTCTGGTGTGCGCGGCGCACCGGATCGATATCTTTCCTTCTTTCAGGAGTTTGGCCCGGGAGCATGGAAGCGGCACTCTCCCGCCTTCAGATCTCGATGCCTTTCGATCTCTTGTCGCTGCAACAGATAAACAGCCGACTTCGGCCTCTCAGCAAAAGTTTGTTAAAAAGCTGGACAACATTCCTACGGTGTCTTTGCCGGTGGATGAAGCTTGCAAAACAGCGCTAAACCTAGCCGAGAGAGGCCTCATCGGCCAGTTCACAGGGCTATGGCCATCCCCAAAAGCAGTAGAAGATTGGGTCAAACGAAACTGGACACCACTTGTCAAGGAAGGAATAAAAAGTCATTTTGTAGGCAAAGGGTTCTTCGTCTTCGTGTTTGACAGTGTGGAAGATCGAAGCCTGATCTTCAGAAACGGGCCATATTTCATGGGCCCTCAAGGGTTATATTTGAATAAATGGTCTCCAGATTTTGATCCTGCTCAAGATGTGCCCACAGCTGTTCCTGTTTGGGTGCGTCTCCCGCATCTACCACTCCACTGCTGGAGTCAGAGCTTGCTGCAATCCATTGGTAATGCCCTTGGCAGATACATTGATCAGGCCCCAAGGAAGGATCAGTTCTCCTGCGCACGCATCTGTGTGGAGGTTGATCTGGAAGTCGGGCTTCCTGAAGCCATCAAACTCTCGGTGGCAGATTGGACACACATCCAAGAGCTCGATTACGAACAACTGCCCTTTAAATGTCGACATTGTCACGAATATGGGCATTTCGCAAGATACTGTAAAAAAAAAAATGAGGAAACAACAGAGAAAGAAAAAGGCGAACAGTGGAAGCAAGCAAAGAGAACAGTAAGTAGCAGACAATAACAAAAACAAAGCAAAAGAGCCAGGGAATAAAACAGGGCAAGAAGGTGCAAGCAACCAAAACAACGGAAGTAGGGAAGCTATCAGCATTGCAGGGGACAAAAACCCCTTTGAATCCCTCATCCCACCCTCAGATCCTCCTGAGGCAGAGCGGGAAGACCTTTCACAGCTGAACAATATCGACACTCAAGAGCCAGGTAACACCCCAAACCCGATTTCTAGCAACACTTCTTCTCCTTCATATGCTGACATTATCAAACAAAAGAAGAAGAACATAGAAAATGCGAGATCATCTGACGAAGAAACCTTTGAAAGGCCATCAAAAAAAGTGGGAAGAAGATCAAACAAGGAAACCAGGGAAGAAGAGTCAGAACGACAAAAAACCCTAGGCAGTCAAGCTACCATTGAAATGACCCTCGGGAGAAGCTCAAGACCAAGGGCCCCCAAGGGAGGAGGACCCACCCCATCAAGTGGTAAATGATGCAGTTGGTCTCTTGGAACTGTAGGGGTCTGGGTAATCCCAATAAGGCAGAGGCCATTAAAGACTTATTGAAGATGGAAACTGTGGACATTCTTATGCTCCAAGAGACAAAAATAGAAGGGGAAACCCTTCTAAACACTAGCAATATGAAATGGAAATATGATACTGGAAAGGCTGTCAGTGCTAGGGGCTCGGCCGGAGGAATAGGCACATTCTGGTAAAAAAACTCCTTTTCTTTAGAACGATTCTCTGAGACCCAACATTGGATCTATACAGAACTGCGCCACACTGCAAGAAACCTCACTCTTGCTTTGTTTAACATGTACGTCCCCGTACATTATGATGAAAAGAAAGAGTGCTGGAAGTCACTCTCGGATTATATAGAGCTTACCAATCCCACAAATATAGTCATAGGTGGTGATCTGAATATAACTTTAGATCCCAAAGAAAAGAGAGGAGGGATCTATTCCAGGGACCCTTTCATCAACACAGTGGAAAACCTGATTCTACAGTGGGACTTAGTTGATTTCAAGCTAGTGAAAGGAAAATATACCTGGACTAACAACAGAACAGGAGAAAATCATATTTCAGCTAGGCTGGATAGATTCCTCATCAGCAGCTTGTTAATGATGGACAACAGAATAATTTTCACCAAGATTCTCCCAAAGCTCACCTCGGACCATAAACCAATTCTTTTATGTCTGAAAGAAGAAGAAGATTTAGGCCCCCTCCCATTTCGCTTCAGTCCTCTCTGGGCCGGAAAAGGGTTCTTTGAAACAGTCCAAACAGCTTGGAGGATAGAAGTCTTTGGATCCCCAAGCTTTGTGTGGGAACAAAAAATGAAAAACACAAAAAAAGCTCTAAAAGTATGGATAAAGAAATCCATGAAAACCCCCACCAAGCAGAGGAAAGAGGCAGTTCTCCAGCTGGAAGAAATACAATTCGAAATGGAAGAGAAAGATCTCTCTTCCACAAACTTAGACAACGAAAAATCTGCCCAAAGGAATACATATTTCTCCTTTAGAAGTGAAGAAGAGTATTGGCGATTAAAGTCTCGTAGTCTGTGGCTTAAATCTGGGGAAAGAAACACCACATATTTTCATAGATAGTGCAGGGCCCGCCTCTCTCGTAACCATATTGCAGAAATTACCACATCCAATGGACAGGTGTATAAAGGATTTGCACAAATCAAAGAAGCCGCAGTAAAACATTTTCAGAACCTTCTTAGCGCAGAAAGAAATGGGAGCGAGGAGGACGCATTAGAGTTTCTCACAAACATTCCAAAGCTAGTCAGCATTGAAGATAATGATTCTATGATGAGCCCAGTCACGGAAGAAGAGATAACAAATATTGTCTGGTCCATGGAACCAGATAAAGCACCAGGACCTGATGGATTCTCAGTTCATTTTTACAGAATTTGTTGGGAGATAATCAAATCTGACCTCTTTAGAATGATAAGGGGTATCCTGAGGAAGGCAAAAGTTGGAGGCGGAATAAACTCCACCTTCCTCGCTTTAATTCCCAAGGAAACAAACCCAGGCTCATTTGATAGATACAGGCCGATCTCACTCTGCAATTCATCCTACAAGATCGTGGCCAAACTTCTGGCAAACAGAATCAAACCTCTCCTTCAAAAACTCATCTCTCCAGCCCAAGGGGGATTTGTGAAAGGAAGACATATCCTGGATAACGTCATTCAAGTTCAAGAAGCCTTGCATTCCAGTCAAACACGCAAAGAACAAGGTATGATCATAAAACTGGATATGTGTAATGCCTTTGATAGAGTTAACCATTCTTTCCTGTACAGGGTTCTTTCAGCCTTTGGATTCAATCAGGATTTCATAAATCTCATCAAAGCCTGTATTGAGAATATCTGGATCGCCCCAATGGTGAATGGAAGACCAGCAGACTTCTTTTTAGCCACCAGGGGATTGAGGCAGGGCTACCCTCTTTCTCCCTTTCTTTACATTCTGTTGGCTGATTCTCTGAGCAGAAAGCTGACCCAGGAGAAACAAATAGGCACCATACCTGGGATAAGAATTGTGAAAGGCATCGCCCCAGTGAACCACGCGCTCTTTGTTGATGACTCACTACTGCTCGGGGGTGCTTCCATGAGAATTGCTAATTCCTTCAGGACCATTCTCCAAAAGTTTTGCAGTATATCCGGAGCGTTAATCAGTGAGAGGAAAAGCGTTGTCTTTGGATGGAATACAGATCAGCAAACAATTGAAAGAATTGCCAGCGAATTGGGATACAATGGATATGCAGTTTGGGACAAAATAAAATATCTGGGACTCCCACTAACGATGGGATCCAACAGAAACCACTTGTGGGAGGAGGTGATCTTCAAGTTCAAAAAAAAGATTGCAGCGTGGGGTGGCTTTTGGCTCACCACAGGAGGCAAACTCACGCTTATCAGATCTGTCCTTTCGGCTCTGCCAACTTTTCAGGCTTCTTTATTGATGGCGCCAAAACAAGTCGCAGACCAAATCTCCAGCCTCATGCGAAATTTTCTGTGGAATGGTGGGCAGGGTAATAGCAATAGATTTCATTTAATAAACCGGGAAACAGTGAAACGGCCTTTAGTTGAAGGCGGACTCCAAATACGTGATCCTCAGCAAGCTAACTTAGCTTTGGGCTGTAAATTACTGTGGCAGCTATTAGCTGAGCCTACCCACCCTGTCAGTCAGATATTAAGGCTTAAGTACCTCAATAACCAGTCGATCATTTCCTTCACTCCAGAGAATTCCCCAAGAGGAACGCAGGCTTGGAAGCTCTGCAGCAAAGGAATCGATTTCTTCAGAACTCATCTGTATAGAATCCCAGGGAATGGCAAAAATACATCGCTGTGGAGAGATCGAATCATGGGCCATCCTCCTCTTTCAGCTAACAACGAAATTTCAGAGCTAAGAACTTGGTTATGTACAAAAGGAATTCGGAAAATTGAGGATATTTCAGGTTGGGATAACAAAGGAAATTGGCAGCGCTGGATTCTGCCTAATATTCTAGCGCATTTAAAAAATCAGTTAAATGCTCTTATAGAGGCAATTTCAGACTTTACTCCAGTTCATAAGGACGAGAAATACTCATGGGGATGGGGTACGACGGGGGTGTACACAACAAGACAAGGGTATTTACAGATGCAAAGCAAAAAGGATTCTCCACATCCGGAAACAGTGTGGAAACAGGTCTGGGATAACTTCAGCATTCCCAAGATCAATTTCTTCTTTTGGACCTTGTTCCACAACAAAATCCTGACTGGAGACAATTTGTACAGAAGGAACATAGTAGGTCCTCATCGATGTGTTTTCTGCAAAAATGCATTGGAAACCTCAGATCACATGTTCATTGATTGTGAGTATGCGCAGAAGGCCTGGACTAACTTCTTGACTGGACTGAATGTGAGACCCCCAGCGCATTGCTCGATCACAGACATGTTCTCGTCTTGGAAAGCCCGATACCCCTCCAACATCGCTGACAAATCTCTTTGGCATAAGGTATGGACTGCAGTCCCTAAATACGTATGCTGGAAGTTGTGGCTTGCCCGGAACGAAATCATCTTTAATCACAAAGAAATGACTGCAGATAATGCAGCGGATCAGGCAAAGAAACTTCTTTTAGAAACTCTGAGTCACTCTATAGTCAAAGATGATGGCTCCCTCCGAAATGAAGAAAGGGCGTGGCTGGATGGCTTCTCCTTCATGCCCAAACCTTCAGCAATCACACGTCCAAATCACAAGAAAAAATGGCAGATTCGAGACACTATGGACAGTTTTCAGCAGTGGTGGAAATCCCAGGGAAAGTGCACTATCTTCTTTGATGGGGCCTCAAAAGGCAATCCAGGCAGGTCAGGAGCAGGAGGGGTGATCTACCTTCCGAATGGAAAAAAAGAGGACTTCAGTTGGGGACTTGGGCTGAAAACCAACAATCAGGCTGAAGTTCTCAGTCTTTTAAAAGCTTGCCAATTGGCCAGAAAAGAAAATCCAAGCGAAATTTTAGTCTTTGGAGATTCAGAACTGCTGATAAATTCTCTAATAAACAAGAAAGGACTCAAGGATCCAGCGCCAAATAAACAGCTTGCAAGAGTGAACAGAATTTTGAAGGACTTCTCCTCAGCTCAAATCTTCCATATCCTCAAAGAATTAAACATGGAAGCAGATAGATTGGCAAATATAGGATGTACTCTAGAAAAGAACATGATCAGTATAAATGCAGGAGCTTTGAATATGGAAATTAGCCCCTAATCGAGAAAGACGCCCATGTAAAAGGCAAAGGGGACTGTGGGTTGACTTGGCTTCGGCCATCCTATCTCTATCAATAAAAATTATCCGTTTCAGTTATAAAAAAAAAAAATTAATAATCCCACAAATTAAACACATGATCAATTATAATTTATTCTATATATTATGTTTGAATAAAACATGACAAAATTTTCCAAGAAATTAAAAAAGAAACACATTAATTAACACACCATTAGCCTATAACTTAATTTTTTTTTATATATTACAGGTTTTTCTTAGTTAATGAACAAGGGTTTTTTCGGTGAAGGCCCTAATCTTCAATATTTCCTTCGCATTGTTACCACATTGGTTTGGCACTTAACCCATTTGGGGTGCCATGAGAACAACCATTGTAAGCATCATTAATGGGGAGGGAGGGTTTCAAACCCCCTCCTTCAAGAACGTGGTCATAAGGAATAGAGGTTTTGGTTCAAGTTGTTATATGGAAACATTGGATTTGTCAGCTTTGGGCCCAAGTCACGCAGGTAGAGACAAGAACGATCCTCCAGTTGGGATGAATTAGAAAAATCATATGCAAGGGAGATGCCTCCCTAATGAAACCGAGGATTTGAAATACAAAGTAAAACCAAACAAAATTGAGAGCTACATCCAATATATGAAGGATGATGCCTTAATATGCAATCTCATCGACATTTGACCAACATAGAGATCATTGGTTGGATAGATCCAACCAAAATGGTAGATGAAGGGAAAAATTGATCTCGATCTAGGAGAAAAGGGTTTCTTTACAGTGATTTTGGCAAACCTAAAAGGCAAAAACATGTTATTTGAGAATTGCCCATATTTTTTCATTATTGCATGGTTTTTCATGAAATTATGGAAAGAAAGGTATAACCTAGAAAACCAAATTGATTTCACCTATTTTCTTTTCCAAAATAAATTTGAGAGAAGGAAATATTTGAAGGTATTGGAAATGTGATCAAAGATTTTGTGAAAAACTATAAAGTGAGCAAGTGAGAGCACTATAACTCATATTAGAGAAAATTTCTGTATATGAATATCTCTTAGCCACTATCGGAATCGATTGAAATATGAGCATGTACCATTAAAATCTCATAGGTGTGATGAATACAACTATGTCTTCAAGGGTTGCCCCTTGAATCTCATAGAGGAAAAAAAAAAAAAATCGATATAAATTGTATCATGAGAGTTTTTAGAAATTCCAACCTCATTGGAAAACCCCTAGAGGGAAGAACTAAGAATTTGGTTTCAAAAGATGGAGAATTTCTCACAAAATAGAGGATAGAAGGCAACATGAGGAAATATTTTGTAGGCAAAAACCAAGAATCCATTGGCTTTCAGAAGGGGAGAAGAATACAATTTTTTTCATAAATTGATGATCAAACACTGACATCATAATAGGATATTTTTGCTCAAAGAAGAAATAAAACTCATAGATCACAAAGAGATGGAGAAATAATTGGCTAGATATTATGGATCACTTTTAGTTGAATCAAATCCAAGTCAATGGATACCAATTCAAAAGATCATGGAAAGCACCCAAGTGTTGGTTCAACCAGATCATAATGCTACCTTAATGCGAGAGGTATTCTATGTTAAAGTTGAAGAGGTGGTAAGTCCATGCTAAAAGACAAAGAACTAGGGTTGGACGAGTTCACTGCAGATTTTTTTTCAAGCTTGTTGGCACTTTCTTGGCAAAGAAATCCATGACTTGGTGGAGGAATTCTCCAATATGTGTTCTTTATTTCTAGTCTTAACTACAACACTTTTAACACTAGCACCCAAGTCTAATAAGGCCTAAGATCCTTGTAGCTTAAGACCAATAGCCTTATGTAGTGTGATATATCAGATTTTTTGAAATTCATTATAAATTATCTAAAGTTGTTCTTTCCAAATCTAATTTCAAAGGATTAGACTGGTTATGTGTGTTGATTTTTAGGATCTTCTAATTTGATAATCACTTCAATGATCTCTTAAATAATTCTTCTCATATCATATTCATAATTAATAAATTAGAAAAACTCAACATAAAAGCAATAATGACAGTAGGATCATGAAGAAATAGCCAAACACAAGAGACACAAAAAATTTAATCTTAGAAAACCTGCATAACTCGGAAAAATCCAAACAACCTTTCTTGATAAACTTTCCAATTCAATGAAGAGATGTTAATTGATATTCCAGTTAACAACAAAGTCAAACTGACCACAAATATGCCCAGGTCAAACCTAGTCAACCAGAGACAAATTTGGCCTGCTAAGATAGCCTCAAAAATTTGGTCAACTTGACCTTAGAATTCAGTCAACAATGCCACAGAGAATTTCGTCCTGCCTCTGAAAAATTTGATCTTCCTCAGAAGAAACTTCGGTTTTCCTTAGATGAATTCATTCTACCTTAGAAAAAATTTAGTTTATTGCCTCAAAGAACTCCCATGTGTGAACAAAAGATAATTAAGTGATTTGAATTGATGCCAAGAGGAGGAGGATGAATTTCCTTTATATAGTGATCTAATGAGCCCAAATTGGTGTGTATTTTGGGGCTAGGTGATTTGAAATTCTTGGAGCCGACCTTAAATAAATCAATTTAATTCAAATCCTAAATACGATTTTCCCTCAATTTTAAATTTCTTTCATAGCTAACTTGGAGTACCTAGGAATACCGACCACAACTACCCCAAAATTCAACACTCCCTTTTATTTGGGGAGGTATTCTCTTTGACTTCTTAAGATGATCTCTTTTTAAAAAAAATTATCTATCCCAAGAAAAAAATTGAATGAGCTAGCTGTGTTGATGAATCCATCCATCTCGTGTTTTATACCAAAACCATGTGGAAACCACCTTGTGTCAACATCATAAAAATGAATTTAGCCACCCACTAGACACATCCCCTTTGAAAAATGGATCTAGTCACTCACTGGCCAAAGGCCTCCTAGGTTCACATTGGCTAAATACCTTTTGGACTTCTAGGGTCAATACTAGTCCTTTTTTCACCAATCCACCAAGTCGTCACTTAGAATTAGGAAACCCATGACAAATTGTGAAACCCTGGGCCCATTTACAATTCCCACATGTCGTCACATGTTATCGAATGAAAAATCACTTGCCTAATGTTGTAGGCACTCACTCAACCCACTAGCCAAATAACCATTGGAAATATGGTCAGAACCCTAAATAGGAGAGCACTCCTAACCTTGATGCTACCTAATCATATCTCTCTGGCCACATTACATGGCCTCTAACCAATACCCATGACCTGTCAATATCCTGACCTAAGGATAATCTCTACCCCTTGATGCTAGAAAATCAACACTCCCTTTCACCAAGGGGAGAATTCTCAACCATTCCAAGGTTGTCCCTAAAGTATACAAGCGTCATCCCAGGACAAAGGCTTTGTGGAGAATTGCTTATTAATCCTAATGCATTCAGAGATTCCCAACTTACAAAGAGCACATGAACAATGCAGCTCCTTCCTGAGCTTCATGGCTCCTCTCTGTACCATATTTGTAAGCACCCCACCCACATTTACCCACTTTCACTGATATGTCGGTGTAAACAGGAGTTGAGGGCTATTATGACATGACTCAACCTCCTAATTACAGTTAAGGAAGTAGAATCGACAAACCAAAATTTTACTAACTTCCCTTAGGTGCTACAGTACCCCTAGGAGTTAAAAAACTACTCCAGGTGCCCAAACTCTGAGTTAACTTTCTTTTCGGTGATATGGAGCCCCATTCGCTACCATGACAAGGCACACCAATGACTATAACCCTGTAGTCGCTCTGATAGCCCTGCCTCCCAGCGACTATAGTGTATACTTCCCATTTTTGAGCATGTGACAAGCCAATGACTGTAACCCTCTAATCACTCTAATAACCTTGCCTCCCAACAACTACATTCTAGAATTCCCATTTCTGAGCCTGGGGCACCATAATTTGAGCCACTTTTTCAGGGCTAGGATCCAGAACTTTGCCTGGGCTTGATAGAACTTTCCATAATGGTGAATGAAAATAGGACAAAGCCATTAATACAAAAATTAGACAATAACTTGACCTAACCAGGCCTAACCATGATATACATTTTTCCAAACACATAAAGAACATGTAATTTACAGGTCATGAATGCATATCTGAACATAGGGATCTGATACTTATCTGAGAATAATCAAGAAGGTTTAATGCCCTCTCACAATAGCTGCAATAACATATATTAGGTCATGCATTCAATATCCATTCATTTACCAATAAAAACATGATAAGAGCCATAACTTGAGTCTGTCATAAAACCATGCTTATAACCAACATATAACTATAATAATAACAATGATAGAACAACCATAAAAACCACATCATAAAAAAAAAGTACATTTACTCATAAAATACAAGAGTAAATAGCTCTTATTAACATATGAAAAGTCCAACCAAGTCAGGGACTTCCACGTACCACCCGACCATAGATTGGATTGACCCAAATATTTGTTTCATCCAATCACCCCCGTGCCATATTCCAAGCATGAATGTGGCACTCACAACAAAAAAACCAGGATTTCCTTAGGCTTTACTGCAATCCTGCCAAAACCGATCAAGGGACTCCTAGGCCCGAAACCCTCACCTATACAACCAGGCTTTACCGCAATCTCGTTGTAGCTGCTTGATCCAACTCTTCCTTGATCCTATTATAGTCGCTTGATCCAACTCTTCCTTACTTTTCTTTTCTTTCTTGTCCTTCCTTTTCCTTCCTTCTCCAGTGATAGAGTGCTCCAACAATTATCTAAGTGTGCAAGAGTATGAGAGAGAAAATCAACAGAGATCTCCAAAACTGAACTATCAAAAATCTTAACCAACCAAAAGCTAGGAATTGATCCTCATAAGCCTTTTTATCATTGATGCCTCTATTTTCTTCAATTTCCTCTATTTTTCCTTCAATTTCATCCTCATACAATTTTGTAACCTTTCACCTTCCTTTTGTCCAAATTTCCTTTTTTTCATAAATAAAATACCAATTAATGCCTCTTTTCCTTTTCAAACCTTTGCCAATGTCTTTGCCACTTTCCTTAGCCATAATAAACCAAATGAACACCCACTAAAAATTTTTTCCCAACATTTAGCTTGGAATACATGTCCCATAACCTTGGTCTTATTTTGCCTTTATTAATTTTATTACATGAGATTTTAACCCGAGGCTATTACAGAACCCTCCCCCTTGGGGGAACACCGTCCTCATTGTTCAATGACACCTATAACCATAAACCATTAAAATAAAACATATTGCCTGTGGAGCTTTATAAACCAACTCATTGCAGTATTTAAAATGACATATGTTGAAAACCATGACCAAAATATCGTTTACTAGAACTTTATAACACAACTCATTTTTTGTATTTACAATAAAAACCACAAATATCATTTTGAACATTTTATTCAACCAGCAAATAATCATATTGTCTGTGGAGATTTATAAATCCAACTCAATATGATATTTACAACAAAAATACACATATATACATATGCACATTTGCTTTAACCAAGAAATAAAAGGATATGATGCTCGCATCAGTCAACAAGGGAATCTAGAGGCTCACACCTCCACCCTCAAGAGTAGTACTAGGATGCATCTCCTTCCCAAGAAGTCAAAAATCCACTGTTAAAGTCAAACATGTATCCAATGTCCAGCGTTACGATCCTTGTGCTACCTATTCCATCAGTGAACAGTTATTGGCTCATTATTCCCGTGCACACTCCCAACGTGCATCTAATTCCATTTGGCAATGTTAATGACAAAAAAAAACATTCCCCGACCTTCCCTTCTCTTCTATGCAGTCCCTTGGGAAATCTGGTCACCTCCTTCTATGCATTCACTCTCCTTCCAAGTTCTTTGACATCCTCTTTCCTAGGTGATCCATCCCTTTGCAAGGTTTCCTCGCATCGGGAGGTACAAAAACCAAGCCATATCCCTGCCTCAAAACCATCATACTGGTCATAACATGCTCATGGAAATCAATGGATATTATTAGGTACCAGCGTCCCATAATGGCCCTGCTCCCGAATGCTTTACCAACATACTACTTCTTGTTCCAATTCCTTTTGTCGTTGTTAATTCTTGCAATCAATTTCAACCCACCCAAACAAGGAATTTCCATGCTTTCCTATACCAATCACATAATTGCCATTAGATTCAAAATAAATTGAAATAAATTTGAATCATACCTCATTGGTAGCTCGTCAATAAGGTACACCGGTAATTATGTTTACTTCCTATCACAACAAGTCAAACTATCTCTTTGATCAAAACATCACGTATAAACATATCACATCCAGTTAGCTCAAAATGGAACCATCATAGTCAAATCATGAAACGCATGCAATCATCATAAATCATATTCATAGATCACATGTATAATTTAAACTAAAAAATATTGATACTTATCCTTCGATCAGTTCTTTTCTTCTACCTTTGTTCTTTCCATACACACCCCAGATCATTTTCCACACCCGAAAAACACCCAATACTTCTCTTCTCTTCAATCACGTACACATACACATAGTGTACATCACACACATACATCCACACAATATATGCACCTACACCTGACATACAACATAATACGTACGCCTACTCCTTCTGTACAACACAACACATACACCTACACCCGGTGTACAACACAATACATACACCTACACCCAGTGTACAACACCACACAATACATATACACACACACAATATAACACAACGAATATACATGTTAAAATAAAACTATTACACAATGCACGTAACAAAGTACCCCATGTAAACAACACAACATGTACGATATGTACACAATAACACATGTACATAGCACCACCTGCACAACATGTACACAACACCACATGTACACATCACCACCTGAAAAATGTGTACACAATGCCACTTTTACACAGCACCACCTACACAACATGTACACATCACCAGCTGCACAACGTGTACATAGCACCACATGTACACAGCACCACGTGCACACAACACCACATGTAGAACATGTACACCTCACTACACGCACACAACACCTCATGTACATCATGTACATAGCACCACATGTACACAACACCGCATGCACAACATGTGCTCAACACCATATGTACAACGTGTACACCACACCACATGTACACAACACCACATATACAACACGTACACAACACCATTTGTACATAAGCACTGCATATACAAAATGCACATAGCACCATCTGTACCCAGCACCGCATATGTAACATGCACACAATACTATATGTACACAGTATCGTGTATGCGACATGCACACAACACCATATATGCAACATGCACCCAACACCATAGGTACATCATGTACAACAAATACGCAAAGTAGTATTGCACATCTAGGGACCACATTGTCTCTACTAGGAAACCTTACTTCTAGTGTCTTTCCACTATTCATGCTTGTCCCAGCATGCCACATATCACACTGCTTTCATTCTGCTGATGTGTCCCTTAGAATTAATCACCATAGCATACACATAGACATAGTATAAAAAATAATATCAAATAATATCCACATGATACTAACCTCATAAATATTTTAGGGTTATTCTTCCCACTTGATTCTTCATAAAACCAAGAACCTCTTCACATCATTCACCTGCATAAGCAATCATCCCTCCACAAGAATGATCCATGATGACCCTGCCAGACAACGACATACATGCATACATATACATGCATATAAACACTAGTAAATCAATCATGATTCTTGATGACCCAGTCAGACAACAACATGCATACATATATACACATATATAGACATCAACATAAACATAATCACAACACAATTACTAGATATCATAAAGTCAAAATTAATAGAAATTCCTTTATTCATGCACAACATGCATGACATTGAGAAAAAAAATTCCCAACATAGCCAAGGCATCTGATGCCTCAAATCCATTTACTATTACCTTTATTTTTACCTTTATCATAGTTATCTTGCCACCATCCATTTATCCCAATGGACCTAACCAATCCAACTAACTGTCATATTCTTGCCTTCAACTGCCCTTATACATGCACCAAGCTTCATCTAGATCCTACATTACTTGTTGGGTTCCATTCATCTCTCCCCGAGCTCCATTAAATTTCCTCCTTCCCAAACAAATTATCAAGACCCTCAAAACATAAAAGGCAAGAACAAGAGGCAAGCAAGAAGAAAACCATGAAAATCCAATAACAATACGATGCCACAAACAAAGTGGTATGACCATGCACCAGACACAACAAAATTGCAAATCAAGCGCAATAGATCACAAATCACCGAAAGCACAAGACTCTTAACAGACACCATGACTCAATCCCCATGGGTTCCCAGAGAAAGCTCAACTCGAGCCTTCTTCAAGATTTCACAGAAGTCTCTTTGCCATGCAATCCACTACATCATACTACTATAAACACATAATTGTCAATGTATAAATAAACATAACAATATACTAGTTACCTTACCTTGTTGTGCCAAACATGTTGCCTTGTAACTAAACACATCCATATATCATCTCTCAAAGGACTCAAATTCCTTGATGAACCTTGACATAACTAAAACCAATTGTTATACCTATCAAATACATGTTCATGAATATAGCACATATCCACATAATATCAGACGAAATCATGGTTAATAAGACTTCATGTATTCATGCAAAGCACTAATTCGTTTGGAATTGTGGTTTCCAAACATAGCCAAAGAAATTATCACCCAATTCCTTTATTTTACCTTTTACCTCGTTGAAATTAATTCTTATTGTGCGCTATCACATCACTCAGTTTTTAGCTATATAGACAAATCAACTATTACATTGTCATGCTAAAACCAAGCATGTTTCCCTACAATTGTTCACACATGTCAGCCACATATTCCAAAGCTCAAGACATTATATCTAATAATTTGAAATCAACCTTTACCAAGACTAACAGCCATGTCATAATATGCAATCAACTCACAATCATAATCATAATAATAAAACTAGCACCCACTTGGACTCAAGTACATATCAATTGTCTCAACACATATTATGTTAACACAACCATCTTAAAACAAGATCATTCCTTCATGAAACCATATAGGCACATACTCATATCATGTAATTCATCAAGCATTCAAACAATTGTAAACATATCGGGTTATATAAACCAAATAAACGACATAATCAAACTCATACCTCAATGTATCTCAGTGGAGGCTATCACATCTGCACAAGTCAGTCCAATTTAGTACGACACAATATCACATTTATATCGACTCATACCTGAATATCATAACCATAACCATCTGTGCAGGCCAATCCAGATTAGAGTGATACATATAACATCAAGAACTTAACGCAATAACCATAATCATCATGCATATGACCGCAATGCATATAACAGCAAGTTACTATCATTCATGATTATCTAACGCATGAGCATATGACCGTACGTATTAACTAATATATATCATGCATGTACCCACAAAAACAATAGAATGATAGACATGCATATAACCATATTTCACATAACAACCATTAACCAACATACCTGCATGCCCAACATACAAAATTGTATGATGATTTACTCTTATCCCAGGTCCAGTGTTGCAACCTTGCTCTCATGATCTACATCTCCTACTTCATCTCAGCCAACTCATCAACATTATACCATACCAACAATGTCATGATGACACAAGACCACAAAAATAACCATCACGATGCATTCATAACAAAAACATAGACGAATAACATGAATGCATGACAAACACATCCCGCCCATTTAGTCCAAGTCTTGAACCTAGGAGCTCTGATACTAATCTATAACCACCCCTCCCACATTTACCCACTTTCACTGGTCTGCCGAGTTAAACATGATTTGAGGGCTACTATGACATGACTCAACCTCCTAAATACAGTTAAGGAAGTGGAATAGACAAACCAAAACTTTACTTACTTCCCTCAAGTGTTACAGGACCCCCAGGAGCTAAACAACCACTCCAGGTGCCTAAACCCTAAGTTAACTTTATTTTTTAGTGATATAGAGCCCCAGTTTCTCCCATGACAAGGAAAGATAGTGAATGTAACCCTCCAATCTCTTTGATAACCCTACCTCCTAGTGACTTCAGTTTAGATTTCCCATTTCTAAGCCTGCGACCCCAGAATCTGAGCCACTTTTTCAGGGTTAGGATCCAAAGCTCTTCCTAGAACTTGATATAACTTTCCAGAATGATGAATGGCACTAGGAAAAAGCCATTAACACAAAAATTAGACAAAAAAATGACCTAATCAGGCCTAACCATGACATACATTCCGTCAAACACATAGAGAACATGTGATCTACAGGTCATGAATGCATATACAAACATAGGGATTTGATACTTATCTGAGAATCATCAAGATGGTCTAATGCCATCTCACAATAGCTGCAATAAAATCTATTAGGTAATGCGTTCAATAACCATTCATTTACGAATCAAAACATGATAAGAGCCATAACTTGATTCTATCATAAAACCATGCTTATAACCAGCATATAGCCAAAATAATAACAATGATAGAACTACCATCAAGACCACATTATAACAAGTAAATTTACTCATAAGATACAAGAGGAAAAGTGTTCTTATTAACATATGCAAAATCCAACCAAGTCAGGGACTTCCACATACCACATGTTGAAATTTTCAACAAGAAACAATGAAATTGGAAACCAGAAAGAACAAAAATTACCCAAACATTGGTGAGGTTACACACTGGTGAGGTTACACACTGGTGAGGAATGTGGGTGTCTAATTTTTTTTCCCTTAAATAAATTGTAATTTCATCTCATAACAACATAATCTGTTAACCAAGCCATGATGACCGAGTTAGCTCAAGAAATTCTAGTTGAGGGTATAAGATGAGGCATGTATAGTGATCCTAATATTTTGGGGGTCCAGTTGCACTTAATGCACTAGTGGGGTGCATGTGTAATAAGTTAACTCAATTAATTGAGTTAAAATCAGTTTAACTAGTTCTAACTGAGTGATGAATTAGTGAGAGGTCCATTGAATTAAATTAGATTTAAATAACAAGTAGTGATCAATCACATAATTAATGATTCGCTATTATTAGCTGCATGCATGTCAGTTCTGAGGATGACCTAGTTGAGACAGAGGTTAAAAGGAACATAACTATCAGTTTTATTTTTAGAGAATTTCCCATGTGAAATTTTAAATCCATGATGGATTGTGCAATCAAGGAAGGTTGATTTTCCTATTTAATAGGGCTTAATTCTTTAGGAATTGCGTGAGCAAGGCAGGTTGAAGGAAGGATGAGAATTGACTATGTGTTTGTCCAATTTTGCCTAGATAACCGAGAGACAATTGGCAGAGTGTTGGAGAATCTCATGAGAGATTAAGCACTGTATTGTTTCATGATACCTTGACTTTATACAATAGTGTGGTTTTGAGCAGTTTCTTTCCCCAAGAACATCTTGCGTTGTGCGATTGATTTACTTATTTCTCTTACTTGCATGTGATTGAGAAATCATTTTTTGTATTCTGCAAATATTGTAGAAGGATTCAATATCTTGTTTTAGTACATCACAAGATCGGATTGAATCCATTGGTATAGAATTTCTATAAATTTATACATGGTATCAAAGCTTATATATAGTTTCTATGCCACCTAACCATAGTTTGGGCTGAACCAAATATTTCTTTCAGGCAATCACGCTCGTGCCATATTCCAAGCATGAATGTGGGAATCACAAAAAAGCAATCAAGGCTTCCTTAGGCTTTACCGTAATCCCTAAAAAACCAATCAAGGGACTTCTAGGCCGAAACCCTCACCTATACAACCAGGCTTTACTGCAATCATGCGATTACTAGTCATGGGAGTCCTAGGCACAAACAAAAGCATACACTACCAGGATTTACCACAATCCCACCAAATCCGGTCAAGGGATTCCTAGTCCCAAACAAGCTTGGATGCCTCCATATTTCTTCACCAATACCTTAAGGAATTTTCCCATCTCCACCCTTAGGATTTACTGCAATCCCACCATTACCGGTCAAGGGATTCCTATGCCCTTGGGAGTTTTCCTGAGACCACCTCACCTGGTTCCACTAAACCTTCTGACAATCCAAAGCTCAACCAAATGAAAGAACCTCATCACACCTTGCCTCTCCGGAAATGGAAAGGCAAAGTTGAAACCACTGTCACCCCTGGAAAAACCCATGCAAATGACGCCAACATAACCAAATACACACATGCATGTGTCATGCATGCCAAAATCTGTAAGGAAATCATACATGCAACTCAATACCTGCAAGTAATCCTATTGTTACTGCTTGATCCAACTCTTCCTTGCTTGATCCTTACTTTCCTTTGCTTTCTTGTCCTTCCTTTTCCTTCCTTTCTCCAATGCTAGAGTGCTCCAAGAATGCTCTAAGAGTGCAAGAGTATGTGAGAGAGAGTAGACAGAGAGCTCCAAAATTAAACTGTAGAAAAAGCTTAACTGGCCAAAATCCAAGAACTGATCCTTAGAAGCCCTTTTAACATTGAGACCTCTATTTTCTTCAATTTCCTCTATTTTTCCTTCAATTTCCTCCTCATGCAATTATGTGACCTTTCACCTTCCTTTTCTCCAAATTTCCTTTATTTCATAAATAAAATACCTATTAATGCCTCTTTTCCATTTCAAACACTTGCTAATGCCTTTCCCAATTTCCTTACCCATAATAAACCAAATGAACACCCACTAAGATGTTTTGCCCAATATTTAGTTTGGAATATCTATCCCGTGTCCCATGACCTTGGTCTTATTTTTCCTTTATTAACTTTATTACATGAGATTGTAACATGCTTTTAACCTGGGGTTGTTATAATATCTCATTACTTGATCTCAATGTGCTTCAACTTGTCATCATTGTCTTCTCTAGTATCTAATCAAATAATCCTATGAATAGCTTCTAAATCCACACTACTTCACAACTCACAAAACTAGATGCAATATACTTAGACTCTGCAGTCGTGAGTGCGGCATATGTTTGCTTCCTACCCAAGAAAAATCCAAATTGAATCATCACCCTAATGTGTTATTTCGATCTTCATCACTCTACCCAATATGAATTTGTATTTACCAACATTTGTACTTCATCATTTTATACATGTACCATGTTAGTGCCTCAACACATTTTGTGCCATATGTCTTGGCTCAACAATAAATTGATCGAATTCCTTCATTGAATCTATCATCACAGTTGCTTGACACTAAAGCAAATATGTTGTAGCAATCATGACAACTCCCTCTGCCACTTAGCTTCTTCATATTAGTTACTATGGGAGTGGTCGTGGATTGGTTTTCCATCATCCCAAATATCTGAATTATCGTAATAATATGCTTCCTTTGATCAAGGAATATCTCACTTGACTTCTGCCACACTTCTATTACCAATAATTAATGTATCCAACCAATATCCTCCATCTTGATCTTAGAGGTCAACTCCCTCTGACACTGGAGCAGGGCTTGATTTCTCCCTTTATCACGGAGGAAAATCTTCTTGTCGTTGTTTCTCCCTCTATCACATGAGTCCTTATGCTCTTGTCAGAAACAAGTCATATAATAACAAGATCAACCAAGGCTCATTAGATATCTATCTATCTGAAAATATCATGCCTGAGGTCTGTACAAAGCATTATTTAGTTTGTAAACATGGGATTTCCTCTCATGTACCTCAAATCCATGAGGTAGCTATATGTACAATTTTTCTTTCTCAATTAATCCATTGAGGAAAGCGGTCTCCACAAATGTAATTTCAAATTCATAATAAAGGCAACATAAATAATAGTTCTAACATTCCCGGATGCGGGTGCACATTAACGAGGTTTGGAAGGACGGTTCTTGGTGGCAACCGGAGCATGGCACGTGGACTGGCCATATGGCCACCCACGAGCTCATATGTATGAACATAAATTCTGCCAGCTACGAACGCATTCGTTCATTAACTCTGCACTCCCACCGATGCTCGCTCCATTGTTACAAGATGAACCTGTCGAGTAGGTCTTCTTCTCCGTTTCAATATGGTTTTTTGCAACCCAATTTCTCCTCTCCTATTTTGCAAGGCTAAAAATGCCCCCCTGGTAGCTCGGAGCTGAGCTCCCAAACGCATTCCGGGAGGCGTTCCACCCTTCTTGGCTGTATTGAGATTACTCCTGGAGCACACTTTTCTCAGAGTCTACACTGTTGCATGCATTTGACCTCAGCTTATTGGCCTCTTGAGTCTATCTCCCCACCTAAGCCTGAGCATCACTATTCTCGTTCTCGTTCCAGTGCTACTATGACTCGCTTAAGGCATCGAATGCGCTACCGCCACGACAACAGCAGTGGTAGGGCCATTCGTACGCCACCTTCTTCAAACTCTAATACTTCCTCCTCTTCTCAAGGGTATGCCCATGGTCGCTACCCTGCAACTCGAAGCGGGTGAGGCAGAGACCGATCTGTTGGTCAGACGCATCTGCAATTCAGCTCTTCGTTTCCTCATACCGCTTCTCCATCGCAACCAACCTCCACTCCTGCTGCCACAATCGCTTCCACTCCTCCCTCGCAGGTTGTCCTCCACCAAACCACTCACTCTGAGGAGTTTCATTACGCCTTCACAATGGATAGACCTCACATCACCACCTTCATTACAGTCTCTTTCCGAGAGGAAGTTGTCTGCTTCGATGTCCTCGATGCCCCCAATCTATAGAATCCTGGTGCTTCTATTGGCACTGAGAAAGGGGATCCCAGTCGCAAAGGTGGTCATAGGGACAAAATCACTGGAAAACGGCCTGGGATGATCATGAAGATGCCAACGCTAACGACGCCATCTGCACTGACGTTCCCACTTGTGCAAAAGATGGTGCAGAAGCTGGAAGCAGTGAATATTACAGGTGCTTAATCATGGAGGAACCACCCTCTCTTGCAAATGACAAGTAAACACTTTGGTTTTTGCTGGCCTATGGTCTTGGGTCCTAATTCATTTGGATCCATTTTTGTTTTCCTGAATAGTAATGTTTTTTTGAAAATGAACAAGAATATCTGTCTTTTAACTATATTGTTGGTTGCCCCTGCATTGACAGCAGAAAACCACTTTCAGGGACTGGTTTCCCAAATATGGGCAGTCCAGTTTCATGTTTTTTTGTTCACTCGTGCCCGGTACTTGGGCCTGCACTGCTGAGGCATGTGCCTCTATGTATTTTTATGTTACATAAATAGAAATAAACTTACTTAGAAAGAAGAAAAAAAATTACTTCTAACATAAGTTTTCATGATAACTGGAGAAAATGTCTCGTCATATTCCTCTCCCTTTTACTCGGATAATCCTCACTTTGTACTTCTCTATGTTGCCATGTACCACATACTTCATCTTGTAGATCCACTTGGAAGTCACCACTGACTTCTCTTCAACACAATTTTCCATCATGGCATCCTTCAAACTTGTTGGCCTACCTGCTCCCTCTAAACTAGGATCTCTTCCAGTCATTAGACACAGTTCTAGATGTCAGTACAATTTCTCCCCCTTGAACATAAATCACTCTGAGAGTATCCTCTTGTTACAACTTTACTTTGTTTTTCCCAATGCTTTCACGTGTTTCCAGAGCCTTGGAAACCTTTACGATGTACCTACAACCCTAACTAGGAGGCCATGGAAGAAATGATTTTAACCCAAAAAAAGAAACAAATACAAGAGGCTAACTAATAATAAAGCAATAAGAAATAATCAAGTAGGAAAGATATAAAGAGTACTTATATTTTTTCAGAGGATTGGAGGGATTTGAAAACTCTCTCTTGATTCTTTCCTTCTTACAGAAATCATTCAAATCCATTTGCAAGCTCATCATCCTTGTCCTCATCATCAACATGTTACTTTCCTTTCCTTCCTTGCATGAGCTAGGGTTCCTTATTTTATTTGAAACATCGATGTAGGTCCAACTCTATGGTTTTATCAACAAACCATAGGGATTTCTTATCCAGGTCTTCTAGTATGCTAGGGTTTACAAACCCTAGGACTTCCAATTACAAAATTTTCCATTTACTAATTTGAATTTGTTTCTTTGTATACGAAGAGCCCTTTCTTCTTCAATCATGCAAGATATTTTCACAACAATATAAGCTTTATGCCACTAATATTCTAGAGACTTTGATTTTTGCAGCTTATGAACACGTATCCTGCAGTATAATGCAACCAAATGAAATATCCCTACATAGGTCCTTACAAAAATTATATCACGCTTCAATATGCTAGGCTATCTTGGCACAAGTGTATGGAACACAATTGGTCCATCCTCCCTAGCAGGCCTTATTCTACCTTTAGGCCTCATCAAATTTTGAACCATAATCCAAATTCAAAATTGTGATGATGTCAGACAAATTATATGCCACGTAACAGAGGGTGTTCATTCATTGGTTGTGAGGCAATGGTATCTTCCAAAATTACCTGGACCACAATATTCAAAATCCTTATTCAAGACATACCTTTAAGGTATTCTAGGGTTTAAAAACCCAATACGAATAGGATCATAAAATTTTTCATGTGCGAATTTTCTTATTGAATTCAATTCATATGGGACAGTTCATCCAAACCATAAGAGGGAAGGAATGTGCCATGGAGTCCCATCCTTCTTCATATGTGATGAAGTTGTCAACAAGTATATGTTATCAATCAAATGTATAATTGATCCAATATAGCCTTTGTAAGGTTTGTAATTACCTCTTTAACACATTTCATTATGACGAACTTGTTCCATGGACGAAGCCTCAACATATTATAATGTACGTTAAGTGTGTTTTCTTCATAATACATTAATAACAATGGTCCCACTCTTGATTCTATTTTTTGACTATCTAGATTTGCAAAGATTATACTCCAACATTCGGGGCTCAATATTTTAATAGAGCATATTGACAGTGTGCTTGGATTGCTAAGATAAAGCAACAGTCCTTTGGTTACATCAACAAAATTTTTGAATGGACTTTCAAATTTCTCAAACAGACTTTCCTTTGCAAAAATCATCATCGACAACTTTTGTTTGGCCTCATGAGGCATCTCGGCCTTGCTTAAAACCATAGTAACAATAGAAACAATTCGAGCTTTCTATTTTTGAATTCACAGAGTACTTTCCATAATATTATAATGATCTCCAAATAAATGGTTCACGACCTCCAACATTGTGGAACTCGACCTCCTGATAATTTCTTTTTTTTAATAAAACTTGTTCTCCAAAATAGATGACTAAGCATGCCAACTACTTAGCAATTCAGTCTCTTGGTATGGAAGAATATGATTTCCCACTAATTTATTTGTCCTCTAGCAATATGAATCTCATATTCATAAGAAAGGTGTATTATTCTAAAAAAAAATTGGAACTTTGGCCTTCCTGCATTAGGACTGAGGCCCTTTGACCCTCTTAAGGTCATTCGGTGCATCTAAGATTAGGCTTTAGGGAATTCGACCTTAATATAGGGCTTAGTCCCTCTTCTTGTTTAGATGTAGATACAAATATAGTATTCATATTTTAGCGTGATCTTAAATAACTGTTAATTTTCTTTACTTGTTCTTCGAATTAGAGCTTCTATAGGCTACTCTTTAACCCATGCTTTGATAACATGTTGATTTTTAGGATCTTATAATCAGATAATTACTTCCAATGATATATTTTTCAATTATTATTATATCACATTCATAATTAAGCAATCATACATAGAAAACATTGACAAAAAATTAATAATGATAGTAAGATCATGAAGAGATAGCCAAACACAAAGACACAAAAATTTTACCCTGGGAAAACCCAACAACCATTTCTTAGAGAAATTTTCCAATTCAATAAGAGATAAAATCTAATCTTCCAATCAAAATCAAAGTCAAACTGACCAAAAAAATTCTAGGTCAAACCTGGTCAGCCAAACACAAATTTGGCATGCTGAGATAGACTCAGAAATTCAATCAACCTGACCTCAGAATTCGATCAATTGTGCCATGGAGATTTTACCTTGCCTCAAAAAACTTCAATCCTCCTTAGAAGAAACTTTGGTCTACCTCATATGACTTCAATCTGCCTTTGAAGAAACTCAGTCTATTTCCTCAATAAACTTCCACGTTAGTGATCTGAATTAATGCCTAGCGGAGGAGGACAAATTGCCTTTATATAGTGATCTAATGAGCCCTAATAGGTGTGTCCATTGGGTTTGGCCAACTTGAACTTATTTGATTCTACCTTAAACAAATTAATTTAATTCAAATCTTAAATTAGACTTTCCCTCCATTTTAAATTTATTTCATGGTTGACTTAGACTAGCTAGGATTACCGACCACAAGTATATCAAAATTCAACAATGTGGAGGGCTAAAGATCTTAGACAAAATAGTAGTATCCCACAAGGTCCTCAATTCATTGAAAAAATCTAAAAATGAGGGAATTTTAATTAATGTTGACCTATTTGAGGCCTTCAACAAACTTAGTTGGGCTTATCTCTTTATTGTTCTCACAACCTTTGGATTTTCAAGTAGTTCGATTAATTAGATAGGAACTTTGATTGCAACATCTTATTTCCAGAAAGTGTAACTAGTTCCAGTCTTCATAAATGTCATTGTACTCATGTCAATATGCATATCTTATGTAATAAGCAAAACAAGAAAGAAAACTTGTTATTTTAAAGCATGGGCTTCATGCTTCTTTTGATTGGTCTTCTAGGTAAAGCATGTTCTTCATGTTTCTACGGTTTTTCATGCCATAAGATTTATTATCGTGAGTCAAGAGAGTCAATGTCATGTATATAATACACATTTGGGCAAGTTGTACCATGTAAAGGAATTTATTTTGAGTCAAGACAATCAAAATAAGCCTCCTAGCACAAGTCAGCCCTGCCAGAGATATGTCAGCACAGAGAGGGTTATTCGACCTCCACATATGACTATAAATAGAATTTATTTGACCTCATTTAGCAACAAGTTCGATCTGTAATAAATAAGTTTTATATAGGGTTTGAAATCCAAGAAGGAAGACAAGAAAGACAAGGAGAAGAGACATTAAAGCTAGAATGAAGGAAAATCAAGTTTTCGGTCAAGGTTTTGCCCTAATTCTTCTCACACATGTGAATATATGAGTTGCTACAGAGGGCCGAAGTTGCAGAATTATTGTAGGTCTGAAATATTGAAGCTGGGGCCTGAAATTCTAAGTTTGGCGTAGTTCTAAAAGGGTTTGACTCTTGTTTACTTGGCTAGACTGTAACAACCCCTAGTTGATTTCCATGTAAAAAAATACAAGATCGGGGTCATGGGACAGGTATTCCAAGATCAATGATGGGAAAAACATCCTAGTGGGTGTCAATTCGATTTATTTATGGCTAAGGAAATTGGTAAAGGCATTGGAAAAGTTAAAGAGGCATTAATTGGAATTTTATTTATGAAAATAAAGGAAAATAGGAGAAAAGGAAAGTGAAAGGTCACATATTTCCATGAGAGGAAAATTGAAGGAAAATTGAGTAAAATGAAGAAAATAGAGGCCTCAATGATAAAAAGGATTTTGAGGATTAGTTCATCAACTTTTGTTAGTGTGCGGCTTTTGTTAGTTTTAGCTTGGAGCTCTCTCTCTATTCTCTCTCTCATACTCTTGTACACTTAGATAAATCTTAGAGCATTATTGGAGCATGCTTGGGGCACTCTAGTTTTCATTGGATTTGGAAAAGAAGGCAAAGGAAAGAAAGAAAGAACAAGGGAATAGCGGGATCAACAACTACATCGGGATTACCTTGTAGGTATCAAGTTGCATGTATGATTTCCTTGCTAATATTGGCAAGCATGATATATGCATGTGGTTATTTGGTTATGATATGTAACTGGCATAGAGGATTCCCTGGATTGACAGTGGTTTTTCCTAGCCTTTCCATTTCCTGGATAGCCATGGTGTTTTGGGTTTTTCCTTCTTATTTTTTTGATTGGTGCTCATCTTCCTTATGGTTGTTGGTTTAGTTATTAGTTCCTGGAGCCTTGGTTGGAGAAACGCTCTAGAAGCCCTGGAACAGCTTGGGTTGAGTTACTAGTCCTAGAAGCCTCAGTTGGACAAATGATTTGGAGCCCTTGATGGGTTGAGTTACTAGTCCTGGATCCTTGGTTGGAAAAATGCTCTGGAGCCTTGTGGTAGTTGTGGGTTGAGTTACTAGTCCTAGAGTAGAGTTGGAACAAAAGCTCTAGAGCCCTAGACATCTTGGGTAGATAGCGATCTGGTTATGGTTAGTGATGTCCGACCGTGAGGGGGAATCATTAGTTGAGGCTTGAGGTGGTTTGGCCTCTAGAAGCCCTGATTTGGTTTTGATTTGGTTATTCCATGAGATCCCACATTCATGCTTGGAATATGGCACGAGGGTGACTGGATGAAAGAAAGATTTGGTTTAACCCAAATTATGATCAGGTGGTTTGTGGAAGTCTCTGACGTGGTTGACCTTTTCATATGTTAATAAGAGGTATTTTCTATTGTGGTCTATGAGCATATGTGTTGATTATGATTGTTATCTTATGGTTTCCTTACCATGGTTTATATGTTGGTTATTCGTTGGTTTATATGTTGGTTATTTAATGGTTATATTGTGTATATTGTCTATGTCTCTTAACATGTTTGATAGATATACGAATGGTTGATGAATACATGACCTAATAGATGATATTGTATCTATTTTGAGAGGGAATCATAGCTTCTTGATGATTCTCAAATAAGAATGAGACCCCTATGTTCAGATGTGTAAATATGGCAAGTACATTACTTCTTCATGAGTTTGACGAAATGCCTATCATGGTTAGGATGGGTCAGGTTAAGTCACTAATTAATTTTTGAATTGAAGGCTTTGTTGAGATTCAACAAGGAAATTCCAGCACCCACGCCTAGTGCATTAAGCACCTACACTAGGGTGGGGCCCATAGTGCTATTTTGGGTGCATGTCTATTTTAGTTATCCCTTAATTAAGATGGACAATAAATTGTAATCTATTCTCAATGATGACTTGAAATAGTTAACTGAGAGTGATAAACTTAGTTAGCTAGTGGATTTCAAGTTAGAGGTAGTTGGTGAGGCATGCAGAGTAATTCTAGTTGTAACATAGTTCTAAGTGCAGTGGTGCATTAGTTAATGCAGGTTGTAATCAGTTTAACTCAATTAAGTGAGTTAAACTCAATTGTGCTAGTTGTAACTGAAGATACACTAGTGAGATATCAAGTGAATTAAATCTTATTTAATTCACAATCAGTGATCTCACATGCAACTGAGGATTTACTATTATTAGTTGCATGCATGTCAGATCCAATGGAGACCCAGTTGAGATCTAAGTGAAAGGGAAGTTGACTATCAGTTGTAGGATTATTAGGTTGCACACATGCAACCAAACACCCATTGAAGTGCCCATGATACTTGGGTAGTCAAGGAAGGGCATAATTCCTATCTTTTAGGGATTGCATTCATCATGGATTGCGCAAGCAAGGCATGTTGTCTAGAAGCTGAGAATTGGCTATGTGTTGGTCAGTTTTGTTCATGACAGTGTGAGACAATTAGCTGAGTACTGAAGGGCTCTTGTGAGAATAGTTTTGTATTTAATTGTTTCATTATCCATGTTGAATATACAATAGAAGATAGTGGGGTTTTGAGCAGCAAGCTTTCCCTGGGAAATTATCTGTGTTGTGTGTGATTTGATTCTTATTTACTTCATGTGATTAGTGATTGTGTTTTTAATTCCACAAAATATTTGTAGAAGCGATTCAGTATTTAACTTTAGTAAATTGTTAGATCAGATGAATCCAAGATATACATGCATGTTGTATAATTTCTACATGGTATTGGAGCACAAGAAATTGTAGAATTGAAGCAAGAGCTAATTTTGTGACTGGACCATATGCAATGTGGAAGGATTTGACGAATCTATTCCAGAGCAGCAGCGACCATAGGAAATTGGCGCTCAAAGATAAAGTCGGGAAGATCAAGATGGAGAAGGGTGATTCCATACCAAAATATCTAACAAAGTTTGTCCAATGTCGGGATGAACTGGGGAGCGTTGGTATAATAGTCGTTGATGATGATTTGGTGAGTTTGGCTCTCCTAGGACTTCCCAAGAGTTTGCACAATTATCAATACTCTGTCAATGGAAGGGAAAAATTTCCAGATTGGGAATGACTGTGGTCGGATTTGATGCAAGAAGAGTTCAGACAAAACACCAAAGATGGATCTTCATCTAAGAATGAAGATGAAGAGGATTGTGCTTTGGTTCCCAAGGTGAGGAAGGGGAAGGGGAAGAAATTTCATTCCAAATCCAAGTCCAAGAATGGCAAGAAGCAGGACATGTCCAAGGTGAATTGTTTTCACTGTCACGAACATGGGAATTTTGCTACTAACTGTCCACAAAAGATGAAGAACCAAAAGGTTGGAGGATCTGCAGATGGTGAGGCCCTTGCCTCGTAATTTGAGCTTGACTTCTCATTGATCGCATGCATGATGTCAAGTGAATTGGGATTTGTGTGGTGTTTGGATAGTGGTGCTCCCTTTCACATGACAAGAGACAAGGAACTTTTCAGTGACTTGGAGGAGAAGGATCTCCAAATGCATATTGAAATGGGCGATAATAGGCGGTACAGTGCTACCGGGATTGGTACCATTACCTTCCAGAGGCAGACAGGTAAACCCTTTCAATTAAAATATGTAATGCATGTACCAGGTTTGAATAAAAAATTAATCTCAATCGCAATGTTGGAGGATAGAGGTTATGATGTTGTTTTTAATGAAAGAAAAGCCTTCATGTGACACAAAACGACAGGACAAGCCAAGGGGATAGGGATTTGAGTTAATAATCTCTACAAGCTAGAGGTAGATGGATGTGCAACAATGATGAGTAAGGCAGATCAAGTAGTGAGCTGAGATGAGCGTGAATTATGGCATAAGAGATTGGGTCATCTTCACCATGGAGCCTTGAAATTCATGCAGCAGATTTCTCCTGGTATTCCCACGGATACACTTGCACAGTCAAACACATGCAAGGGATTTACTATGGGAAAATATGTAAAGGCCACCTTTCATGAGAAGGAGAACCAAGCTCTGGGGAACCTTGAGATAGTTCACACAGACGTGTGTGGTCCTTTCTCTGTTGCTTCGTCAACAAAACATAAGTACCATGTAATATTTTTTGATGACTATTCTCGTAAGTGTTGGATATTCTTCATGCAGAAGAAAGATCAGACATTCTCTAATTTCTTAGAGTTTAAGGCACTGGTGGAGAAAGAGTTGGGGAATCAAGTGAAGGCTCTGAGGAGCGATAATGGTGGTGAATACATCTCTAACGAATTCAAGAACTTTTGCAGCAAAGAAGTAATTCGAAGAGAATTGATAGTGCCTCATAACCCACAACAGAATGGGGTCACTAAAAGAAATAACATAACGATCGTGGGTGCAACAAGAGCGATGTTGCAAGATCAAGGCCTACCAAAGCATTTGTGGGTGGAAGCATGCAACACTGTGGTATTTGTGCAAAATCGTTGTCCTCATAGGATACTTTGCATGAGTACACCTGAAGAGGCTTTCACTGGTAAGAAACCTTATGTTTCACACTTTAAGATTTTTGGCTCATCTATTTATGTGCATGTGACCAAGGATGCTAGGAAGAAGCTGGAACCGACAGATGAGATCGGGATTTTTGTGGGGTACATTGAAACACCCAACAACTATCGTGTGTATTTTCCAAACAACAGAATGATTATTGTGCGATGGGATATAAAATTTGATGAGGAGAAAGACATGTGGTTGTCCCTTAAGAGGGAGCTGGACTTGCATGTAGAGTAGGAACTCTTGGTTCCCAAGTATGAGCCTCAGGATGTGGAGAAGCCACATGAGGAGGATCATGGAGTGGCGGAAAACACTCATGCAGATCCATCCATCATAAATGGTAGAAGGTGCACCACGGTAGCTGATAGATTAAGACTTGATATTGCGGAGAATGTAGGAGCCCCTACTTCACAGCGCAGACAGAGACAGTCTCCTGATCGATTTACTGGATACATGGCTCTTATGAGCAAATGTATTATGACTGAACCATATTCCTTTCAGGAAGCAGTGCAATAACCAACTTGGGTTGATGAAATGGTGGAGTAGTAAGACTCCATTTTCAAGAATAGCGCATGGGAGATAGTCCCAAGACCGGTCGACAAATCAATGGTTGGATCGAGATGGATCTACAAGGTAAAGCAAGCTATTGATGGGAGTGTGGAGAAATACATGGCCAAATTTGTGGTCCGAAGATTGTCACATATCGAGGGGATATATTATGATGAGACTTTTGCACATGTTTCAAGGTACTCTTCCATAAGATCCATCCTTGCACTCTTAGCGCAGATGGGCTAGTGCATTCATCAAATGGATGTGAAAACTGCGTTTCTCAATGGGATCATTGAGGAAGAGGTGTACATAGAGAATCCTGAAGGTTTCAAAATATTCAATAGTGATTTGCATGTGTGCAAACTCAAAAGAGCACTGTATGGGCTGAAGCAAGCACCCCATGCTTGGTACACTCAGATAGACAGTTATTTCACTAGACTATGCTTCACCAAAAGTGAAGCAGATGCAAACCTATACCAAATTATGGTTGAGGGTAAGATATTGATTATAGTTATTTATGTTGATGATCTAATTTTGATTAGCGATGAGCAACTTATACACTCGTGCAAGGAGGATCTTTCAAGGGAGTTCGAAATGAAGGACATGGGACTCCTTCATTATTTCCTCGGATTGGAAATATGGCAGCGGGATGGTGAAATTTTTGTGTCTCGAGGCAAGTATGCAAAGGAGATACTGGCTAAGTTTCACATGGAGAGCTGCAAACCCATGGATACTCCTCTTCCAGGAAATTGGAGGAAAGAGGATACTACTTCTGGAGAGGTAGTGGATTCTACTGTCTACAGGCAGTTAGTTGGTTTACTGATGTATCTAGTGAACACCAGACCAAACATTTTCTATGCAATTAACCAGGTAAATCAAGCTATGGTTAAACCTACCAAGCTCTTTTGGAAGGCGGGGAAGCATGTCTTGAGACACCTGAGGGTGATCCAAAATCTTTTGTTTGAGATGTATAAAAGAATTAACATGTGAAAATTGTAGCTTTTAAAACAAGAAACTTTAAAGGCATAAGCGGAAAAAGAGAGAAGCAATTAACATCATGCACGAAGACACAAGAGTTGATATCAGAGTTCGTCCAGGAGGGACTACATCTTCGGGCCCTGCTCTAATAGTGGGAAGGCCCTGCTTTCATTAAATGGCAAAATGAAAGTACAAGTACAAAATGAGGAATTACACCCTTATACCTGCCCAATCTGGAAATGGCCGAAAATTGCAGACCTCTGATGACAAAATGGGCAGCACCGTTGGATTTGTGGCGTCGAGTAGTGCTGAATCCATATAAAACTTGCCCCAATCGGACAAAGTGAAAATCTGGCCTCTCTGGAAAAATGGCTCAGATCATGGTTCCGCCCCCTCCTGCACACTGCTCAAGGTTCCACTGCCTCGTTTTCCGTGCCCGCTCCTATCCGTCCTTGGGCGCACAAATGAATGAAGGTTTATATAATGAAACGCGGGCGGACTCTCCAAAACCACCGTTGGACGAGTTGGTTGAAGATCCGCAAGGTTTGGGCGGAGGTCGGGTGGTCAAATCCCGACCCCGCCATAATAAGGCCCACTGTTTTATATTTATAAACTGCATTACATTTTTTTTTTAAACAGCATAAACCGTTTTTATATTTTTAAAATCCGTTTGATATATATATAAATCGGAATTCAAGAACCGTTGATGTGATGTGGATGTGGGGGGTCGGACCCATGTTGGGCGGCTCGCCCCACATATAAACTGTGCCACGTATATGTACCCCTGCCCCATTTAATACAACCGTTTCATTGTTGGCGGACCGCGGGGGTGGCGAGGTTGACCGCCCGCCCCCCAACAATATTTCTTTTTTTAATATAATGTATGGATTTGCATGGGGTGGCGGGCTTGGTGGCCCGCCACCCTTAATATATATTTTTTTTGTTTTTATTTGTTAATAAAACAAATAGTTGTTTTTTGAACCTTCGAATTTTGATCGAAGGAGTGCTTTTAACGATCCCACAAATTCGCCTAGAATCTGGCCAGGTTGGTCGGAATCCGGTGGCCGGGTTTCAGCGAAATTGTTGCCTCCTTAGTCTGCCACATCACCAAGTCAACCTCTAAACTTTGACTGCTCTTAACTCCTTCATACGGACTCGGAATTGAGTGCCGTCTGCGTCGTTGGATTCAGAATTTCGAGATTTACAACTTGAACTTGGTTCGAAGGATTTTCTAAAACTTTGATTTTTGAGCCTGGTACTCAAGCCATTTGTACCTGTACCTGTTTAATCCACCTGGATCATTCCTCCCCACTTAAGAGCTTTTGGACCCCAAAAGCCTCATCAATCAACAGGAAAGTGAGGGAATTGCTCCCTCACCTTCTCCTTTTCAAGCCATTTGACTTTACTTGGGTGCATCCCTTTGAAACCAACACGGAGATACTCCACATCTCCTCGTCGCGAAGTCCTGGTCCTTCGATCAAGAATGATGTCCTCTGGCAGTTCATCGAGATATTTTGGTGCAAAGTCATCCATTGTAGGAACTGATCCTACCTCCTCAGTGTCCATAATCAATGGGGGTTCATAAAGTTTTAGATTTTCAACATTCACAACTGAGTACATCTGCATGTATACCGGCAAGTCGAGTCGGAAAGCATTATTCCCAATCTTCTCCAATATGGTAAAGGGACCATACCGAATTGGTCGCAATTTCTTACCTTCTCCCTTCATTCGATCCTTGCTGATGTGGAACCACACTTTGTCGCCAACTTGAAATTGATGGTCGACTCGGTGCTTATCATGTCGGGCCTTATATCGGGCCTGACTCTTCTCCAACTGCTCTTGCACTACTTGGTGAATCGTCTGAATCCGCTGAATGAACCGTTGTGCTTTATCCCTGTCATCACGCCCACTGGCATCTTCATCCCTTCCATAGATCATGTCGAAAGGGTCCTTTGGTAAGTAACCAAAGCATGTCTCAAAAGGTGAACGCTGCGTAGAGGAGTGCACTGCACGGTTGTAAGCGTGCTGCACATATGGAAGGTGTTCATCCCACAACTTGGGATGTTTGCTGCAATAGCCCCGCAACAAGTGTACCACGGTACGATTAACGACCTCTGTCTATCCGTCGGTTTGTGGATGGAATGTCGTGCTTCTCTTCAACTTGGTATCCGTCATGCGCCACAAGCTGGTCCAAAACTCTCCAAGGAAACGAGAGTCTCGATCTGACACAATCGACGTGGGCAACCCAAAGTGGACCCAAACATACTGAAAGAAAAGACAAGCAGTCTGCTCAGCAGTGACCTGCTTTTTACAAGGCATCAATATGCACATTTTGCTAAAGCGGTTGACGACAACATACAAATAGTCGTGACCCTTTCTTGACATAGGCAAACCTCCTACAAAATCCATCAACACACTTTCCCATGGACGACCCGGAATAGGGAGTGGTGTGTAGAGCCCGAGTTTTCTATTAGAGGGCTTTGAAACAGAACACATCACACATCCCTTTACAAAACGGGTTACAAAGTTTTTCATATGGGGCCAAAAACAAAACCTTTGCAAATGACATAAGGTTTTTTCGACACCAAAGTGACCAGACACAAGAGAGGTATGCGCCTCTCGAATTACATGTACCCTTTCTGCTGTGGGTATGCACAATTTACCAAGGTGATACAACAGCGTCCCCTGCAAATGATAGTTGTCCACCTGTGAACCATGAGTTAGTTTTGCATAAACTTCTTTAAAGTCATCATCGTTAGTGTACTGTTCAACATAACTTTCAAAAGACAATGACGCATTATGCAAAATAATAGAAGCAGCAATAGGAGGGCGAGAGAGCATGTCTGCTACTTTGTTACTAGTGCCCTTCTTATACTTTATTACCAGATGAAATTGCTGTAGGAACCCCATCCACCCGAAATGACGAGATTGTTGTAGCTTGGTCTGTGACTGAAGGTACTGCAAGGGCTGATGATCCGTATGGATGATGGTCTCCTTGCCGATCAGGAAGTGTTTCCACTTTTTCACACTTTGGACCAAGGCATACAATTCCTTGTCGAAAGTGGGGTAATTTATTACAGCCTGGGAGAACTTCTCCGAATGGTAACAAATCGGCTTCTTCTGCTGCAAAAGTACATCTCCCATGGCGTACCCACTGGCATCAGTTTCGATCTCAAAAGGCTGCTGGAGATCGGGTAAAGCCAGGACTGGTGCGGTGCTGATTTTCTCTTTCAGTGCTTCGAAGGCCTTCTGCTGTTTTCCTCCCCACTGAAAGGCTTGTTTGATACTTGTTAGAGTGTGTAAGGGTGATGCAATAGCGGAGAAGTTGGCAATGAACCTCCTCCAGTACTGTACTGCACCTAAAAAACTACGGACCTCTGTTACATTGGTAGGCTTAGGCCAATTTACAATCACCTCGACTTTTGAGGGGTCTATTTTTAATTGACCATTACCGACAATATGACCAAGGTAAGCCAAAGAGGTTTTCCCAAACTCACACTTCGACAACTTTACATACAATTGTTCTTTCTTTAAAACATCAAGCACTTTGATTACATGGCATACATGTTCCTCCCAAGTCCTACTAAATACAAGAATATCATCTAAATACACAAGGACAAACTCATCAATGAAAGGCCTAAAAAGATCATTCATGACCCTCATGAATGTGGCTGGAGCATTGCAAAGTCCGAATGGCATCACCATCCATTCGAACAAACCCTGTTTTGTCTTGAAGGCGGTTTTCCACACATCCTGCTCTGCAATTCTGACCTGGTGATAACCACTACGCAAATCCAATTTGGTGAAATAAACAACATTTTTTAATTGATCTAATAAATCATCAATGCGAGGGAGAGGGTATCGATTTTTCACCGTGATTTTGTTTAGTGCCCGATAATCCACGCACATCCTCCATGTGCCATCTTTCTTGGGCACTAACATGATCGGCGAGCCACAAGGAGAAGTACTTGGCCGAATGACCCCTTGGTTCAACAGTTCCTATACCTGCTTTTTGATTTCCTCCATTTCGATGGATGACATCCTGTACATACCAATGTTTGGTAATGGAGCATCATGTTGCAAATGGATCTCATGTTGGATCCCTCGTTTTGGAGGCAAACCTTTGGGTTCCTGAAACAACTCACCATAGTTAGAAATAACATCACATAATTCATGTTTATGAGCCGGATCACATCCCCAGAAAGCATCGGTTATTTCTTCATCCTTTGCTCTCACAACCATGAGCAAACACCCCTTGCTGGAATTCACCAATCTCTTCATCTGTCCTACACTTACAAGGCTGGCACTGACTTTGGTTTGATGAGCTCTTACAATGTATTCTACCCCATCTTTAGTGATTTGGTATTTATTTTCATGGCGAAAGAAAATTGCTTTCCTATCATAAAGATAGGGACTCCCCAACACAATGCCACAGATATCCAATGGTATTACATCCAATTCTACTTCATCTACCAACTTAGAAGCAATAACAAATTTTACCTTACACTGCTTGGTTACATTTAGTTTTACTTTATCATGTATCCATCCAAGCGGATAAGGTTTTGGATGAGGCTTAACCTCTAAGCCTAACTTTTTAACCAAGGATTCTGAAATAAGGTTTTCTTGAGAGCCTGAATCAAATAGAGTTTCTACTTTTGCATGGTTTATAACAACTCTAATATGAAACAACTCAATTCTATTACGTTCATTAGAAAGAGGCTCATTTGATGCACTAGTGCTTTCATGTGATTCAGAATCATGAAGAGAATGAGTACCTTTTGTCCCTGCTGCTGTGATCAATGCCTCATCGCCTGAGTCGGATCCAAGGTCTTGCTGTGCGGTTGCTACCGTCCTCTGCTTACCCTTTCCTCCATATCTTTTCGGCTTCTTTTCTGGATATAGTTTCCAACAATGATCGTCGTCATGGCCTTCCTTTTTGCAATGAGTGCAATAAGGCTTTTCTCCTTCATCCTTCTTTGTTGACGCCGTCTTCTTTTCCTTTCCCTTTCCTTTCCCTTTGAATTTGCCATTTGAAGGTTTGGAAGGTGGTTTCTTTGAATGATCGTCCTTATTATTTCTGCCCCTGTTCTCAAGATGAATGGCCTTCACACTGGTCGAGTCAATGGTAGTAGGTTCAAACATTAACAATGAATGTCTAATGTAACTATGCAATGAACCAATGTACTTAGTTACAACTTCAGGAGAATCTAAAGAGATGCCCAAACTTAATGCCTGTTTTTCGAAATTCTTCAGTAAAGGTTTGCACATTTTGTCCTTTACCTTGCCTTAGGTACTGCCACTCCATTAAGGCTTTCTGCTTGTAACCTAAGGAATAGAATTGATTTTTAATTGCAGTATTAAAATCTGACCAGGAAGAAAGAAGGTTACCCAAGTTACTACTGCTTCGAAGTTTGATCTCCCACCAGATGAGAGTTGTGCCACCCAATCGAAGAGAAGCCAATTGGATTTTCGCCTCGTCCTCCATAATCTGCTGGATCCTGCAATAGAGTTCAAGCTGCCTAATCCAATTGTTAAGCTTCTCAGCATTACTTTCACCATTATATACTGGTAGATCAAACTTAACATCTAACTTAAAGAAAGGCTTGTTAGATGCATTTCCAAAAATTTTATTATGATGGTTAGAAGAGGAGGAAGGACTTTCATTTCCTGAAGGGGGTGGATTTCCTCCACCATCTCCATGCGCTGAACCTTGCCCTTCTAAAGAATGATCTCCTTTTTTCTCTAACCTTTCAAGTCTAGAGAATAGTCTCTCTACTCGATCTGCCATGGTATAGAAATTTTTGCGGAAATTGAGCTCCTCTTCATTCCGATCTTCGTCTCCCATGTTCCTTCTCTGACGTGCACGTCCTGCTTCGGGATCAAAAGCATGTAGCATCCCTTCGCCTCTTCTTAGCCTGCTTCTTGTTAGCATACAAACATGTAATTCACATCTACAAACACCCGCTCCGATACCACTTGATCCAAAATCTTTTGTTTGAGATGTATAAAAGAATTAACATGTGAAAATTGTAGCTTTTAAACAAGAAACTTTAAAGGCATAAGCGAAAAAAGAGAGAAGCAATTAACATCATGCACGAAGACACAAGAGTTGATATCGGAGTTCGTCCAAGAGGGACTACGTCTCCGGGCCCTGCTCTAATAGTGGGGAGGCCCTGCTTTCATTAAATGGCAAAATGAAAGTACAAGTACAAAATGAGGAATTACACCCTTATACCTGCCCAATCTGGAAATGGCCGAAAATTTCAGACCTCTGTTGACAAAATGGGCAGCACCGTTGGATTTGTGGCATCGAGTAGTGCTGAATCCATATAAAACTTGCCCCAATCGGACAAAGTGAAAATCTGGCCCCTCTGGAAAAATGGCTCAGATCATGGTTCCGCCCCCTCTTGCACACTGCTCAAGGTTCCACTGCCTCGTTTTCCGTGCCCGCTCCTGTCCATCCTTGGGCGCACAAATGAATGAAGGTTTATATAATGAAATGCGGGCGGACTCTCCAAAACCACCGTTGGATGAGTTGGTTGAAGATCCGCAAGGTTTGGGCGGAGGTCGGGTGGTCAAATCCCGACCCCGCCATAATAAGGCCGACTGTTTTATATTTATAAACCGCATTACATTTTTTTTAAAACAGCATAAACCGTTTTTATATTTTTAAAATCCGTTTGATATATATATAAATCGGAATTGAAGAACCGTTGATGTGATGTGGATGTGGGGGGCCGGACCCATGTTGGGCGGCCCGCCCCACATATAAACTGTGCCATGTATATGTACCCCTGCCCCATTTAATACAACCGTTTCATTGTTGGCGGACCGCGGGGGTGGCGGGGTTGACCACCCGCCCCCCAACAATATTTCTTTTCTTAATATAATGTATGGATTTGCATGGGGTGGCGGGGTTGGTGGCCCGCCACCCTTAATATATATTTTTTTTGTTTTTATTTGTTAATAAAACAAATAGTTGTTTTTTGAACCTTCGAATTTTGACCGAAGGAGTGCTTTTAACGGTCCCACAAATTCGCCCGGAATCTGGCCAGGTTGGTCGGAATCCGGTGGCCGAGTTTCAGCAAAATTGTTGCCTCCTTAGTCTGCCACATCACCAAGTCAACCTCTGAACTTTGACTGCTCTTAACTCCTTCATACGGACTCGGAATTGAGTGCCGTCTGCGCCGTTGGATTCAGAATTTCAAGATCTACAACTTGAACTTGGTTCGAAGGATTTTCGAACACTTTGATTTTTGAGCCTGGTACTCAAGCCATTTGTACCTGTACCTGTTTAATCCACCTGGATCAGAGGGGCACACTAGATTATGGTCTATGGTGCAGACGGACAGAGGGAGTGAAGCTTCAAGGCTTCACGGATGCAGATTGGGCGGGCAGTCCATCAAACAAAAAGAGGACATCAGGAGGGATCTTTAGCATAGGATCAACAACAGTTTCCTGGTACAACAGGAAACAACGATTTGTGGCACTTAGTTTAGTGGAAGCAGAATACATGGCATCGAGTCAAGCTGCATGTGAGGCTATTTGGATGAGAAAGATCTTGGTTGGTTTGTTTGGTTCTCTAATGGATCCGACAGTGATTCATTGTGATAATCAGAGTTGCATTAAACTCTCGATTAATCCTATGTTTCATTATAGGTCCAAGCATATAGATATCATGTACCATCATCTCAAAGATTGTGTATAGATAAGGATGATGTTGCTTCAGTACATTCCCACGGAATATCAAGATGGAGATATTTTGATGAAGGCACTCGCTAGGAGGAAATTCGAATACCATAGAGACAGGATCAGGGTGAAGGATAATCCATTTCTTGTTGAGAGGAAGTGTTGAGATTCAACAAGAAAATTTTAGCACCCACGCCTAGTGCAATAAGCACCTACACTAGGGTGGGGCCCACAGTGCTATTTTGGGTGCATGTCTATTTTAGTTATCCCTTAATTAAGATGGACAATAAACTATAATCTATTCTCAATGATGACTTGAAATAGTTAATTGAGAGTGATAAACTCAATTAGCTAGTGGATTTCGAGTTAGAGGTAGTTGGTGAGGCATGCAGAGTAATTCTAGTTGTAACAGAGTTCGAAGTGCAGTGGTGCATTAGTTAATGTAGGTTGTAATCAGTTTACCTCAGTTAAGTGAGTTAAACTCAGTTGTGCTAGTTGTAATTGAAGATACACTAGTGAGAGATCAAGTGAATTAAATCTTATTTAATTCACAATCAGTGATCTCACATGCAACTGAGGATTTACTATTATTAGTTCCATGCATGTCAAATTCAATGGAGACCTAGTTGAGATCTAGGTGAAATGGAAGTTGACTATCAGTTGTAGGATTATTGGGTTTCACACATGCAACCAAACACCCATTGGAGTGCCCATGATATTTGCGTAGTCAAGGAAGGCCATAATTCCTATATTTTAGGGATTTCCTTCATCAGGGATTGCGCAAGCAAGGCAGGCTGTCTAGAGGCTGAGAATTGGCTATGTGTTGGTCAGTTTTGTTCATGACAGTGTGAGACAATTAGCTGAGTACTGGAGGGCTCTTGTGAGAAGAGTTTTTTATTTAATTATTTCATTATCCATGTTGAATATACAATAGAAGATAGTGGGATTTTGAGCAGAAAGTTTTCCCCGGGAAATTATCTATGTTGTGTGTGATTTGATTCTTCTTTACTTCATGTGATTAGCGATTGCGTTTTTAATTCCACAAAATATTTGTAGAAGCGATTCAGTATTTAACTTTAGTACATTGTTAGATCAGGTGAATCCAAAATATATAGGCATGTTGCACAATTTCTACAGGCTTTATCTCTGTGTTATTTGTCATTTTTTAGTGTTCAATTAAGTTCTGGGTAGAGGTCTAGGTCCTAGCCTTGAAGAAGTGGCTCAGATCTCGAGGTCGTTGGCACAAAACTGAGTAAATTAGTCTATATTTGCTGGGAAGTAGGTTTATGGGAGCAATTGGAGGCTTACAGTCGTTGGTTTGCCTTTTCATGGGAGCGATTGAGAGCCTAGGTTAGTGAAAAATCAAGGTAACTCAAGGGTTGGGATCTTGGAGTGGTTGGTTAGCTCTTAGGGGTCTTGTCGCTCCCAAGGAAGGTTAGTTTGGTTTTGGTTAGTCGATTCCACTTCCTTAATTGTACCTAGGAGTTTGAGTCATATCATAGTAACTCTTCATCACATATTGACCTCGATAGATCAGTAAGCTTGGTAAGTGTGGGAGGAGGGTGTTATAGAGTGGCATTAGAGCATGGTTCAAATACTTGGATTGGATGGGCGAAATGTGTTTGTAATGCATGCATGTAGGTTGTATATAATCTTGTTATGTATGCACGGTGATGGTCATTGTTGCAGTTGTGTTTTCATGTACAAGTGGATGATTTTGTTGTTGGGATGTGTTTGTCATGAATGCATGTCAGTTGTATATGTATTTTTTATGCATGTCAGTGTCCATATGTCATTATCTATGCATTTTTATGGGCATGGTTGTCGTGCATGAGGCCATTGCATGTATTTTATGTCATCATGATGCTATTGGTATGTTATGATGCAAATATATTGGTTGAGATATTTCAGGAGATGCATATTACTAGAGTGAGGTTGCAGCACTGGACCTAATGGTAAGAGCAGATCGTCATACAAGTATTGTATGCTTGGCATGCAGGTATGTTGGTTAATGGTTGTTATATGCATTATGGTTATATACATGACTATCATTCTATTTTTTGTATGGTCACAGTTAGTTAATCAATGCGGTCATATGCACGTGCGTCATATAGTCATGCACGGTAGTAACTTGTTGTTATATGCACTACGGTCATACACATGATGATTATGGTCATTGCATTTAAGATCTTGATGTTATATATATTGTACTAATCTTGATTGGTTTGTGCAGATGGTACGAGTCAGTATATTTGTGATAATGTGTCGTACTAATCTAGACTGACTTGTGCAAATGTGATAGCCTCCCCTGAGATATATTGAGATATGATCTTGGTTATGTCATCTATTTTGTTTATTTAACACAGTATTTTCACGGGTTGTTTGAATGTTTGGTTAATTGCATGATATAAGTATGTGTCTATAATATTGTATGAAGGAATGATATTGTTTTAGGATGGTTATACTAACTCAATCTGTGTTGAGACAGTTGATATGTACTTGATTGAAAGTAGGTGCTAGTTGTAGTATTATGATTTATGAGTGTGAGTTGATTGTTGATTATGACATGGTTGTTAGTTTTGGTAAAGGTTGATTTCAAATTAATAGACACAATTTCTTGATCTTTGGAATGTGTCACTGACATGTGTGAATAGTTGCAGGGCAACGTGCTTAACATTAGTATGAAAAGGTAATAGTTGATTGTTTATATAACTAACAACTGGGTGATGTGATAGGATAATAAGACTCAACTGCAACAAGGAAAAGGTAAAGTAAAGGCATTGGTCAAGAATTCTCGTGACTATGTTTAGAAATCGCAATTCCAAATGAATGAGTGATTTGCGCACAAGAAGTGTTCTTAACCTTGATTTCATCTGACATTATGTGGATATGTGTTATATTCATGAACATGTATTTGACATGTATATTAGCTAGTTTCTAGTTATAGCTGGATTTGTGAAGGGAATTAGAGTCCCTTGAGAGATGGCATGTATGTGTTCAGTTACAATGCAGTGTGCTTGACACAATAAGGTAAGGTAACCAATATGTATTTATATTTACTTATACATTGACAATTATGTGTTTATGGTTGTATGATGCAGGGAATTGCACGAAAAAAGAGATTGCCATGAAGTATTGAAGAAGGCGTGGGTTGAGCTTTCTCTTGGAAGTATTGGGGGCCCATGGGGTTGATTCATGGTGTTTATTGTTAGTTTTGTGCTTTCGGTGATTTTTTATTTGTTTGCGCTTGATTTGAAGTTTTGTTTATGTCTAGTGTATGTCCATACCACTTTGTTTGTGGTGTCATAGTGCTATTGGTATTCGTGGTTTTCTTCTTGTTCTTTCCTTTTATGTTTTGAGGGTCTTGGTAATTGGTTGGGAAAGAGGAAAGTTAATGGAGCTCGGGGAGAGTTGGATGAAACCTGATAGGTAATGTAAGACCTGGATCAAGCTTGGTGCATGAGAAAAGGGAAACTTAAGGTAAGAATTGATGGGCCTCTAAATTAGACATAAAATAAGGCCCATCTAACCTTTCTTAGGCCCATCTACCTTCCTTATGCACCTAAAAGGATATATTAAATCTCTCCTTCTGCACTTAATAATGTTTTCTTATGCTTTAATAGGTTCTTAGGAAGGATTAAAGGTAGTTGCATATTTTTTCCCAATATTGGTTATTTTTGTAGAATATTGTGAGAATATTTGGCAGATTATACAGATTTGGAGAAGGAGATGATTTAGGGACTTTCTCCCTGCCAATGGAAGATCAGAATTGGAGAATAAATGAGCACAACATCAGGAAATTAGGGAGAAATATTGGAGATATTCAAGGGGATTGTCCACCCTTCTTAACTCTCAAAGGCAGCCAAAGGATCCTCATGAGATCCCCCTCCAACAATTCGAATTCCAGAGGCATCCAAGCAACTCAAGACCAAGTGCACTCAAGCCATACTTCACTTGGAGTCTCCAGCAAATCGAATTCCAAGAGGCAGCCAAGCAATTGAAGACGAAGGGCACTCAATCTATGTTTACTTGGAGTCAAAGTGGACTCAATCACCATTTTCAAGGGAGTTGTTGGTAGTTGCCCTGTAGAATAAATAGAACAAATCTAGAGCTAGGAAGGAGTTAGTTAGTTAGCTAGTGGGTTGATTCTAGTCAATTCCATTTTATTCTTCGATTCCATTTAGAAATTTTGCTGCAAGCTATTAGGCTTTTGATGTTAAGACCTTCGGGATGTAATAAGACTGTATTCTTAATGCAATGAGTATTCAGATGAATTTCTAATGATCTAGTTCCAAAGAGCTAGGCTCGTGGGTTAGGGCCCAACCCATGTGCCTCAGCTTATCTGTTGTTGTCATTCTTTCCTTTCTGTCATTTAGCTATTTTTGTTTCTACTATTTATTTAGTTTTATTCTTGAATAGTTAGCTAGCTTATGATAGTTTTATTTAGTTTGCTTTAATTTTGTTGTTGTAGTTCTTCATTTGCTTAATGAGAGTAAGAGAGTAGAGGAAAAATTCAAAAGTTGTGGTCAAGCCTTCCCCTCTCATCTCTGTCAATAGAGCTCGAGCAGGGTTGACCTCCCCACAGGCCCAAAAAAACTGCTTTCTGTTCACTATATTATCACGCATTCTTTTATGTTTTCCCATGCATGAATCTGCAGGTTTGTTAACAGGAATTAATATTAACACCCTATAGTAGCTCTGTGGTGCCTTTCCGCTTCAATTTCCATCCATTTCTTCATGTTTGAACACTGCTCTTACACCTCCATTCCCCTCCTTTTCTTTTATTTTAACGTTGTACTTACTCTTCAAGCCCTTCAAGCCTTATTTCTTTGTTTTTCTTCGTTCACGATTGCCTTACCCTTTTTATGCAAAACACATGAAAAACTGTTCAAACCCATTAGAACATGAACTCCACCTTTTCTCCTCAAATCTCCTACCACCGTACATCACAATCGCATTTCGTAACTCTTTCCCTTTCTCCCTTAACACTCACTGTCGTTCTTTGCGATTGCGATATTGCGAAATCGCAAATCACACTTTGCACCGTTTACCTTTTACCTTTAACACTTACTCTCGATTCTTGCGATTACGATATTGCAAAATCGCAAATCACACTTTGCACAGTTTACCTTTTCTCCCTTAACACTTACCGTCGATTATTGCGATTGCGATATTGCAAAATCACGCCCCGCCGTCGGTCCCACCGCCACGTCGTCATCACAAATCGCACTTTGCATCATTTAGATTTTACCTTTAAACACTTACCATTTGTTCTTGCGATTGGGATATTGCGAAATCACAAATTGCACTTCGCACTGTTTAAACTTTTCACATAACACTTATCGCTCATTCCGCCGATGCGATAACTCCGCCACGTCACTCGTCTCACTTCACACTTTGCAGAACTTACCATATCGCAAATCACAACCTACAACCTTTACCATGTCGCACTTCGCACAACTTAGTTCATTCTTGTCAATCCTTACTGTTATCCATTTAAACTTGTGAAGTTGCGAATGCGACATCGCACATCGTAACTTTTGTCCTCCATCGCACTTTTGAATTCTTTCCACTCCAAAGTCATTTCTCGTGCTATAATAAGGTTTTATAAGGGTTTAACCCCCCCTTTCCGCTTCCAAACCTTGTTTCATGTGTTAAACCCCCCATTAACCTCATTTAGCCCTTTTTTTTCCCTCCAAGCTGCAAATTAACTCTTTTTAATTAGAATTGAGTCATCGATAGCCTAGTTGCATGGATAGAAGCATGGTAGATAGATCATAGGGTAAGTAGAGTGCATTTAGCCATTTGGCCAAGTTAAGTATGGGTTGGAATTATTTTCCTTTCTATTATTTGTTTCTTGTGAATTAAATTAGTTTCATTCTGTCATTTCCTTTTAGCAATTCAGTTTAGTTCCCTTTATTGTCATTTCCTTTCAGAAATTTAGTTTAGATTCATTTCTGTCATTTCCTTCCAGCAATTTACTTTCTAGTTGTTCTCATAGTTTAAGAAATAGCACCCTTTTGTAAAGAAGAAGAGAATGACATGAAAAAAATGCATCTGTTGTGTATATAGCATTGTCACCTCAAAGTTTGTACAAACCCCGGGATGATAAAGTAAAGTAGGGTAGCCCCTTGGAGTTGCAGCACTCTTGGTGCAATACCTGGGCTCACCAAGAATATGACAACCAATTCGATCGGTTGGTTCCATGGGGATGAATGGACAATGGAAATACAGTCATGAGAAAGGTAACAGGAAAGGTAAATTGAATGGGATTAAGGTAACGGATGCCTTGGCTAAATTGGGAACTCTTGTTCTCAATGTTGTGCATGTTGTACACGAATAAAGGGAGTTTTATTAACCTAGACCTTATTATATTTGGTAATTATGTTGGGATCATGATTGTTTTATGCTAATGTTTATATTGTTGAAAATGGCAACAAGAAATATTGAAAATGGCATCAAAAGGGATTCTAGTTTAATTCTCCCTTAATTAAATTAGAAGTAAATTGTAATTTCACATCACATGACAAATTGTACAAGTTAAATGAGTGAGGAAGACTTATTTAGCTCATTCAATTCGAGTTGAGGGTCAAACTAGAGGCATGTAGAGTGTCTCCTACTTTGTAGGAGCCCTGGTTGAGTTTATTTTGATTTGTAATTAGTTAACTCAATTTATTTGAGTTAAAATCAGTTTAACTAGTCCTAACTAATGGATGAGCTAGTGAGAGGTCTAGTGAATTAAATCTGATCTAATTCACATGCAGTGATCAATAAACTTTATGATAATTTGCTCTAAATGGTTGTTGCATGTCAGTTCTAAGGAAGTCCCAATTGAGATTGGAGTTAAAGGGAAGAGAACTATCAGTTGTATAATTAGAAATCATGAATGAGGTCATCGGGATGCCTTGGATGTATTGCGCAATTAATTAATGGAAATTTCCAATTTAATAGGGGCTCAATTCCCTCAGGAATGTGTAAGCCAGGTTGGTCAGTCAGGTGCAAGTTTTTGGTTAAGTATTGGACCAAACTTGCCACGATCAGAGTGAGACAGTTAGAGATAGTGTAGAGGTTTCTCAGGAAGGGAAATAACATTGTATTGTTTCATACTCTTGACTTAATGCAATATAAAAATAGCGGTGTTTTTAAATGAGGCTTTCCCCAGATATATATTTGTGTTGTGCAGTGAAATTCTTTCTCTTTCTTTTCCATGTGATTGTGCAATCGTAATTGGTTTTTGCAATTTGTAGAATAGATTTGTTAAGTCCCTATATTAATAATGTAGTCCCTTATTATGTTAGTGTAGCCCCCCTTATTGTTATTGTTGTACCCGAGTAACCCCCATATTTTTATTATTGTGCCCTTACATTATTATTTTTAGGTCGGCTAGGATCACATTGTGGCCCCACTAAGATTACATTATGGCCCCATGGACTCCTATACATAGAAAGGAGGTTTTGTCATTCGTATCATCCAAGAATTTTTCATTCATGTAATGTTTTGGAGGTTTCCCCCTTGAAGTGGCTTATTTATAAGGCGTTGATATCTCTTTTCTTATATTTTTGGAGCTAGTTTCACAACATTTGGTATCAGAGCTTTGGATTCTAGGGTTTCGCTACTCCAAACAGGTCATCGTGGAATTTTCGATATAACTTTTTTTCTACGAAGGTTCAAAAGCTGAAATTTTTAGGGTACGAAGCCGAAATCTTGAGGAACATCGTCGCAAAATTTCAGAGCTTGGTTCACAATATTTTCGGAGATATGATCTGTGGAAGTTAGGTATTTTTCAGGCCCCCGAATTTCATTTCAAAGAGGTGATCGTGGGAAAAGCTTCATAACTCTCTCTATGAACATCGGATTGGAATTATGTAAAAATTGGATGGAATTACATGGACTGTAGTTTCCTGTCTATCAATTTCAGAGCCAAAGGAGCAAACAATGACACGTGTTAAGTCATACAAGTTTGCTCTACTGAACCAGTCCATAATTAGGTCATCGTACAAGATTGGGCATAACGTTATCTTCAAGAATCCAAATCAGGTCAGACCTATGGCAATTGAAAGAAGATTCAGAGGGCTACTTCAGGGCTGAATTTAATATATTCAGGATCTGAAAGCACATATATAATTCATTTTCAATATCGAGCTTCTTAAAAGCAAGAAAAAGGTGTGTATTTGGTTTTTAAAATTGCATAACGTTTGTTTGAAAAAGTAGTTTGAAGTGATTCCAAGGGCATATTTTAGAATTTTTATTAGTATTGGGTTCTATAATTCCTCCAAAAAATAATTCCATACCCATTAAGCCCTCAAAAAGCTATATACTATGACGCATGAAGAGGAAGAATTACATTATGAGATATCAAAATTACGGTATCAAGTGCAACAAATTTCGATCTTACGAAGAGCAGCCGAAGATGACATAACTGGTTTAAAAGCATAAATGGAGGCTAAGTTGGATGGTTTTAAGGATCAAATAATAGCTAATATGGATGATAAATTAGTGGAAGATCGTATCGAGCATCAATGACAAGTTCTCCAACTCTCAAAGGATAACCTAACTTCGGTGCAGAATCTAATGAAACAACAAGAAGATCAACATCACATCGAAGAAGTTCTGAAACAGTCACAGAAAAAAGAACTCAACAAGTACGATAAATTTCAGAGTATCTCGGCAAGTGGAAGAACTTTCCTATAGAAGATTCCACATGGGAGGATGAGAATTTTATACAGAAGCATCAAGAAATAATCAAGCGTTGAGGACAACACTTGCTTGAAGGAGAGGGGCATGTTAAGTCCATATATTAATAGTGTAGTCCCTTATTATGTTAGTGTAGCCCCCCTTATTGTTATTGTTGTACCCGAGTAACCCCCATATTGTTATTATTGTGCCCTTACATTATTATTGTTATGTCGGCTAGGATTACATTGTGGCCCTACTAGGATTACATTGTGGTCCCATGGACTCCTATATAGAAAGGAGGTTTTTTCATTTGTATCATCCAAGAATTGTTCATTCATGTAATGTATTGGAGGTTGCCCCCTCGAAGTGGCTTATTTCTAAGGTGTTGATATCTCTTTTCTTCTATTTTTGGAGCTGGTTCCACAACAATATTCAAGTATTTTGTTTTAGCATATTACAAGATTAGTTGAATCTATGTGGATTTTCTACATGGTATCAAAGCATAATTTTTTGGGGTGGTGATTTAAATCAACTCTTTTTTCATAAAATTGTATGACGACGAGACATTTACAATGCGGATCTGAGTTTCCAGGGTGCCCAGATGATGTGATATTTAGAAAAATAAAGGTTTTCCTTAGACACAGTGCCACGGGATAGATGAAACATATCGGTGTGCGAGTCAAGAACCTGTATGCACTTGAGGTACAAGATGCATGCAAAGCTTTGAGGAGCAAGTAAAAGGTTAGAGACTTGGTGGTTGAGAGGGAGCATGAATGACCTTTCAACATGCAACCTTAGAAGAAGCCTCAAGAAGTTGTGGAGCATCCACAATTGGAGAAGCAGAGATGTTAGATTTTATTTAGTCACCATGACATTTGACTATCCATATAGGTCTATCATTACCTATATTGTGCTCCCTTAAAATTAAAAACCCTAATGTTCCTAAACCAAGTCTTGGAATTGGAGAAAAGCTCTTTAAAACCTTTAAAAGTCTACCTTCGCACTTTTTCTAGCCTTTTCCTGCAGGTTCATAGATACTTGGTCTATAAATTGCAGCAACCCCCACACGTTCTGCTGCTAAAACCTGCGGACCCCCATAAAAAGTCAAATAAAGGAAAAAGTAAATTCTAGAAGCCTAGTTGATCGCATATTCTCCCAACTGGAAGCTTATAGAGGCATTATTAGCTCAAGCTTTATCCCTCCTCTCATGGAGCTTATCCCTTGGTCCATGGAGCTCAAATCCCTTCATGAGAGGAATCCATCCCCCTCTTCATGGAACTGAAATTATCTCCATTTCCCTATAAATTGAGCTCATGTTTCAGTCTCAAGGGTAGACATACATTATAGTTGTTGAAGAAATTCCCAAGAGTGCATACTCTCTACACTAGTTGTTGTTGGCATGAAAATGATCACACCCTTATTTCCATAACTCCATGCTGGTATTTAGAGAGGAAGGCTTGTCAAATTGAAGGAGGAACGATTGTTCAGGACCCTGGGAGAAATTTGTACGACATCAAGGCATCAGGTTGTAAGATTACTCTTTTCATTCAAGATAATACATATGAATCTATTTTTCTCATTAAGTTGTTCTTGTGCTTATTGAATGACATCAATACTTAGACTCCTTGATAACTAAGTTGGGTTATCTTAATTATTATATGTTGCAGATGCTTTGATTCTTTTGTCTTGTCTTTGATAGCAAGTTCTACTTATTGGAAAAGCCTCTTTGGAGCGACTAGATAAAAGACTGCATCGAACACTGGATTTCAAGGTAGGGGCATGTCCTCTCTCTTTTCTTATAATAATTTTGAATTTCAATTAATCTAGAGAAAAAGCTTTCCAAGTGGATATTTGTTTCTAGCTATCCGTTGAATACTAGGGAGATGGTTCTTATCCGCGAGAGGGACTAATCCGCATAACAAGAGAGGAGATTGAGTGGAGGCATCCACTCAAGCAAAGACCTCCAGTAGGGGGAAATTTCGAGCCAAGTGGGTAGAGGGAGCACATGCATCCATACCTTCAGGTGAGAGGTGGGGTGATGTGAAATCATAGTCCCAAGGGTGCAAAAATTTGGGCAGGGTCCATTGAGATGTCTTGCCTCATGGATCATTACCTTGCTACGGGGGCCCACAATACATAGTAGCAGGATGGATCAATGGCAGTTGATGTAATCAGATGTCAGAGTGACAAATGCAGAGACTAATAGCGCTTAGTTAGTAGGGAGCGCAAAGCAAAGTTGGCAGCAATGCAGATGGCATAGTGCAGAGTCATCAACAACGCATAGTTTTCAGTAGATAGTGCAGTAGCTAGTAGTAGTCAGAGACTCTGATGATAGATGCATCATATTGATTCAAGTTGGATGCTTTTTAGTTTCAGAAGTTGCAGTACCAACAACACTATAGAGAAGTGTTGCATGCAGAACATTCCAAAGGTACCAGATCAGGATAGATTTGAATTTCTTTCTTGTTGAGAAGGAGTGTTGAAAATGGCAACACGAAATATTGAAAATGACATCAAAAGGGATTCTTGATTAATTTTCCCTTAATTAAATTAGAAGTAAATTATAATTCCACATCACATGACAGCTTGTACGAGTTAACTGAGTTAGGAACACTTAGTTAGCTGAGTCAATTTGAGTTGAGATTCAAACTAGAGGCATGTAGAGTGTCTCTTACTTTTTAGGAGCCCTGGTTGAGTTTATTTTGAGTTGTGATTAGTTAAATCATTTTATTTGAGTTAAAATTAGTTTAACTAGTTCTAAGTGATGGATGAGCTAGTTAGAGGTCCAGTGAATTAAATATAATTTAATTCACATGTAGTTATCAATCAGATAACTGATAATTCGCTCTAAATAGTTGTTGCATGTCAATTCTAAGAAAGGCCCAGTTGAGATTGGAGTTGAAGGAAAGAGAACTATCAATTGTATAATTATAAAATTGTACAGGTCATGCATGAGGTCATCAGGATGCCTTAGATGTATTGCGCAATAAATTAGTGGGAATTTTTCCTATTTAATAGGATATCAATTCCCTCAAGAATGCGTAATCGAAGTTGGTTAGTCAGGTGCAAGTTTTTGGTTAAGTATTGGACCAAACTTGCCAGGATCAACGTGAGATAGTAAAAGATAGTGTAAAGGTTTCTCAGGAAGGGAAATAACATTGTATTGTTTCATACTCTTGACTTAATGCAATATACAAATAGCAAGGTCTTTAGGTGAGGCTTTCCCCATATACATCTTTGTGTTGTGCGATTGAAATTCTTTCTCTTTCTTGTTCATGTGATTGTGTGATCGGAATTGATTTCCACAATTTGTATAGTAGATTCAAGTATTTTTTTTTAGCATATTACAAGATCAGTTGAAACTATGTGGATTTTATACATATATGTATATATGTTTTTGTTTGACAAGGTTGTCAAGGATCATTCTTGTGGAGGAATGATTGCTTATGCCGGTGAATGGCATGAAAAGGTTCCTAGTTTATGAGAAGTCAAGTGGGAAGTGTAGCCCTGAAAAATCTATGAGGTCAGTAGTATATGGATATGAGTTGATATTATGTGATTGTATTATGCCTATGTTTATGTCTTGGACAAGCTATGCTGAGGGGTACTTCAATGGAATGAAAGCAATGCGATCTGCGACATGCTAAGACAAGCATGGATAGCAGAGAGACACTAGAGGCAATGTTGCTTGGTAGAGTCAGTGTGGTCTCTGGATGTGTAGCATTGTTGTTATATATATGTTGTACGTGTTGTATATGTGGTACATGTTGTGTATATGGTGTTGTGTGCATGTTACATAGGCGGTATTATGTACATATAGTGTTGTGTGCATGTTTCATATGTGGTTTTGTGTACATATAATGTTGTGTGCAGGTTGTATGTGCGGTATTGTGTACATATAGTGTTGTGTGTGTGTTGTATGTGTGGTGTTGTGTACGTATGGTGTTGTGCATGTTGTATATGTGGTGATATGTACATATGGTGTGGTGTGCATATTGTACATGTGGTACATGTGATGTTGCGTACGTGTGGTGTTGTGTACACATTGTGTAGGTAATGTTGTGTACATGCAGTGTTGAGTACACGTTGTGCAAATGGTGCTGTGTATATATGGTGTTGTGTACACATTGTGAAGGTGGTGTTGTGTACACGTCGTGCAGGTGGTGTTGTGTACATGTTGTGCAAGTGGTGTTGTGTATAGGTGGTGTTGTGTACATATTGTACACGTGGTATTGTTGAACATGTGGTATCGTGTACATGCCATACATGTTGTGTTGTGTATATGTGTTATTTTGTTACGAGTATTATGTAGTTCTTGCATCATGACATGTGTATCTATTGCGTTGTAATCTTTGTATGCATATGTATTGTGTTGTACACCAGATGCAGGTGTATGTATTGTGTTTTGTTGTACTGTATGTACACATATGCATTATGTTGGACACCAGATGTAGGTGTATATATTGTGTTGTGTTGTACACCGAGTGTAGGTGCATGTATTGTGCGATGTTGATCCACTGGATCAGATGTTGTATGTTGTCTGAATGTATGTGTTGTGATGTACATTGTGTATGTTTATGTGATTGAAGAGAAGAGAAGTAATGGGTGCTTTTCGGGTGTGGTCATCGATTCAGTGAGCGTACAGAAAGGATAAAGAACTTAGGTTGAAGCAAAGGATTGATTAAAGGATAAGTATCAATATTATATTTTAGTTTTTATTATGCATTTGATCTATGATTATGATTTATGATGGTTGCATTTGATTTATGATGGTTACATTATGAGCTAACAAGGTGTGATATGTTTAAACATGATGATTTGATCAAATGACTAGTTTGACTTGTTGTGACAGGAAGTAAATGGAATTGCAGGTGTACCTATTGATGAGCTACCAATGAGACATGATTTGAATTAATTTCAATTCATTTGACTCTAATGACAGTTATGTGCTTGGTACAGGAAATCATGGAAAATTCCCAGTTGGGTGGTTGGAACTGACTGCCAGAATTATAGCAACAATAGTAAAAGGAATTGGAACAAAAAACAATACGCTGGTAAAAAAGATTCAGGAGAAAGGCCATTGTGGGACACTAGTACCCAATAGAGTCCATTTAATTCCATCAGCATGTTATGACCGATAACGGACTGGTATGATGGTTTTGAGGCAGGGATATGCCTTGGTTTTTGGACCTTCCAATGTGAGGAAACCTTTCCAAGGGAGGGGTTGCTTGAGGGACTGTGTAGTAGAGAAGGGGATATGCGGAACTTGGAAGGTATGTGACTGCGCGGAAGGGGGTGACTAGATCTCTCAAGGGACTATGTAGCAAAGAAGGGAAGGTCGAGGAATACATTTGTTTTGTTCATTAGCATTTCCAGATGGAATCAAATGCACATTGGGAGTGTTCCCTGGAACAATGAATCGGTAACTATTCATTGAGAGGACATGTAGTGCGAGGATTGTAGCACTGGACATTGGATGCATATATTGACTTTAGCAGTGGATTTTGGACTTTCTAGGAAGGAGGTGAATGCTGGTACTACTTTGAGGGTGGAAGTGTGAGCCTCTGGATTCCCTTATTGTGGATGTAAGCATCGTATCATTTTATTTGCTATTTGAGAAATGTGAATATATGTATATTATTGTAAACAATGTATCGAGTTATTTTTATAAAGATTTGTTGATAGTATGGTTATTTGGTGGTTTAAGCAAATGTGCATGAGTGTATATGTGGTTGTTATTGTAATATTGTAATGAGTTGTGTTATAAAGCTCTAGTAAACGGTATGATTGTCATGTTTTCAGGAAGATGCCATTGTAAATAATACAACGAGTTGTGTTATAAAGCTCCATGGGAAATATGTTTTATTTTCGGCGGCTTGTTGGTCATAAGGCTCATAGAACACCGAGGAAAATGTTCCCCCAAGGGGAGGGTTTCGTAATAACCCTTGGTAGATTTCCATGTAAAAAAATATAGACCAAGGTCATGGGACACATATTCCAAGTTGAATGGCGGGAAAAACATTATAGTGGGTGTAAGTTTGGTTTATTTGTGGCTAAGGAAATTGGTAAAGGCATTGGCAAAGGAAAAGAAGCATTAATTGACATTTTATTTATGAAAATAACGAAAAATAGGAGAAAAGGAAGGTGAAAGGTCACAAATTCGCATGAGAGGGAAATTGAAGGGAAATTTAGGAAAATGAATAAAATAGAGGCCTCGATGATAAAAAGGCTTCTGAGGACCAGATCATGGGATTTTGTCAGTGTGTGAGGCTTTAGTCAGTTTTAGCTTGGAGCTCTTTCTTTATTCTCTCTCTCCCATACTCTTATACACTTAGAAAAATCTTGGAGCATTGTTGGAGCATGCTTGGTGCACTCTAGTTTTCATTGGAATTGGAAAATAAGGCAAAGGAAAGTGGGAAAGCACAAGGGAATAAAAAGATCAACAACTACAATGGGATTTCCTTGCAGGTATCAAGTTTCATGTATCATTTCCTTGCTAGTATTGGCATGCATGGTATATGCATGTGGTTATTTGTTTATAATTTGTCATTGGCATGGAGGATTTCCTGGATTGACAATGGTTTTTCCTAGCCTTGACATTTCCTAGATAACCATGGTGTTGTGGTTTTTTCCTTTTGTTTCCTGATTAGTGCTCATGTTCCTTATGGATGTGGGTTGAGTTATTAGTTCCTGGAACCTTGGTTGGAAAAACACTTTGGAGCCCTTGGTGGGTTGAGTTACTATTCCTAGAGCCTTGGTTGGACAAACACTCTGGAGCCCTGTGTCAGCTGTGGGTTGAGTTACTAGTCCTGGAGCCGGGTTGGAACAAATGCTATGGAGACCTTAACAACTTCGATAGAGACTGATCCGGTGATGGTTAGTGATGTCCGACCGCGAGGTGGAAGCACTGGTTGAGGGTTGAGGTGGTTTGGCCTCTGGAATCCCTAGTTTGGTTTTGCTTTGGTTATTCCATGAGATCCCACATTCATGCTTGGAATATGACACGGGGGTGACTAGATGAAAGAAAGATTTGGTTCGGCCTAGTCTATGGTCAGGTGGTACGTGGAAGTCCCTGAATTGGTTGACCTTTTCATATGTTAATAAGAGGTATTTTATATTGTGGTCTATGAGCATATGTGTTGATTATGATGGTTATCTTATGCCTACCTTGCCATGGTTTATATGTTGGTTATATCATGTATATTATTTATGGCTCTTGACATGTTTAATGGATATATGAATGGTTGATGAACACGTGACCTAATAAATGATATTGCAGCAATTGGGAGAGGCCATCAAACCTTCTTGATGATTCTTAAATAAGTATGAGACTTGTATGTTCAGATGTGTCAATATAACCTGCACATTACTTGTTCATGACGTGTTTGATGAAATGCTTGTCATGGTTATGATGGGTCAAGTTAAGTCCTTGATTAAGTTATGAATTGGAGGCTTTTTCCATGTGTTATTTATCATTTCTTAGTGTTTCATTAAGTTTTGGGCAGAGGCCTGGGTCCTAGCCCTGAAAAAGTGGCTAAGATCTCAGGGTCGTTGGCACAAAACTGAGTAAATTAGTCTATAGTCACTGGGAAGTAGGCTTATGGGAGCGACTAGAGGCTTATAGTCGTTGGTTTTCCTTTTCATGGGAGCGATTGAGAGCCTAGGTTAGTGAAAAATCAAGGTAACTCAAGCGTTCGGATCCTGGAGTGGTTGGTTAGCTCTTAGGGGTCTTGTCGCTCCCATGGAAGGTCAGTTTGGTTTTGGTTCATCGTTTCCACTTCCTTAACTGCACCTAGGAGGTTGAGTGATATCATAGTAACTCTTCATCACATATTTACCCCAGTAGATTGGTAATCTTGGGTAAGTGGGAGGAGGGTGTTACATGGACTTTGACTTAATTGGAAGGGTTGACTTGGTGTTAGAGGAGGCTTTGGTCTTGAGGTTTGGATCTTTGTTTTCTCATTTGAAGCAAATCCTACAAGAAGATATTTTTTGGATTTTCCCCTTGGAGGGGTTTTGGTGTGGCTTGGAGCCTAATTTTTGTGTCCATTGTCTTTATTTTTTTGCACTTGATAATTGTTTTTGATGAAGAAGATATAATAAAGAAACACACAAAGATAAATAAATTTGATAAGCAATTTTATTTTATTTTTTCTAATTTGGACTAATTCTATTAATGAAACATAATATACAGGTCGATTCGTGCCTCTGGAATTGCTATGCTAGCCAATTTCGGAGGCATTGTGATTAAATAAAACAAAATAATGACCGCCCCAGATGGGGAAAGTTCATAAGAAATTATTAAGGTTAAGGATAAATTGAATTAGTAACTACCCTATTTCATCCCTCTAACATGGTATTAGAGATAAGGTGAACAAGAGAAGGCAATTGAAAGGATACAAAGAAGAGGTTGCTTGTCAAGGGGAATCATTTGCAGAAGGACATAAGGAAACAAGAAGAATACCTATTAACCTAGAAGGAGGGTTACTACATTAAAGAAGACCTCATCATCAAGCTCTCATTGAAGAAAGAACAAAGTTATTATTGTAAGTTCTCTTGAATATTTCATCTTGACAAAGAAGGAGGCAACAAGGAGTCTTGGGATCATCATTCACTCTTTGAAGATGTTTGGAGAAATAATTTTTTTAAGGCATCCTAAAAGATATCTAGGGCATCTTTGAAGTGTCTTTGGAGGTATTGAAAACTTCAAGATAGTTGGAGACATCATCAAGAAAAAGGACTTTTGGTTAACAAAGTAAGTAGTATATTGTATTTTATGTCTCAATCTAGAGATAACATGGCTACATTTTTCAAGGAAAACAACAAGCTAGTTGGGTCAAAAAACTTCCTAGCATAGAAGAAAATGATTGATTTGGCACTCACATAGAATGAAGTCATGGAGTATGTCATTGGAGAAGTAGTTGAACCTAGTAAAGAGAAGACTCAAGAATTGGAAAAGTACAGGGGAAGCATAGGGACTTCACTCAATGAACCTCTGAACTATCCCGTGCGTTCGTGGCATATTAAACAATACCTTTAATTTGACTACATATTGGAAAATTCCCCTAAAAATCACATTATTTAACCCCCTACCAATATGAACCCAATACACCTCCCTAATTCAAAAAACCCCTACTTCCACTAAATATTGTAGGTATCCATTTTTTCCTTAACATTTTTTATACCCCTTTATATTTTTTCATTAACTTTGAGATCCATTTTTTATACCTGCCAATATAAAAACCCTTTACCCCCTATATACCCCCCAATATATTATGTCATTTTTTCCTCAATATATATCCCCCAATATGAACCCACGTGGTATGGTATTGCTCCCCTAGTGAAGCCCCTGTGAGGGGAAGTAAGAGCACAAAGAATCATTGTTGAATCCATAAAATATCATCTTGTTCCCTTTGTTGTTGACTTGAAGGCATCAAAGGCTATGTATGATAAGTTGGTAAAGTTTTACTTTATAAGTACACAAGGTCAAAATATTTCCTTGAGAAAACAACTATATAAAATAAGGAAATCAAAGGATGAAGACATGGACACCTACTTGATGAAGATATCACAAATAAGAGACTAGTTGCAAGGGTTTAGAGAGACTGTTACAAATTCAGAGACGACTATATGTGTAATAAATTCTTTTCCATTTGATTGGAGTAGTTTTTTAACAAGCGTTTACTCAAAGAAAGATACTACACCTTTTGATGAATTGTGCACTCAATGTATTTTGGAACAATGTAGAATCAAGGCAAATGATGATACTGAATCTAATGAAAGATCTCAAGCCTTCATTACAAGAACCAAGAAGTTGAGGAAAGGAAAGTTTGGAAAGTTCAAGAAGAAGACAAACATGTCCAAGATTCATTGCTTTGGATGCAATGAATATGGACACTAGAAAAGGGATTGTCCAAGCATTAAAGTGAACAACAAAAGGAAGGAAATAAGTGAAGCTCATATAGTTGAGGAAAGGGGAGAAACTGAGAAGAAGATAAAAGGAGAAGATCCCAAGGATATCTATTATTGAAGAAATTCTCATCTCAGTCAGGTTCTTTATGAATTTTTGTCTTTCTTTTATTAAGTAGAAGTTAGAGTAGCATGTATTATTACTCTATAAGAGTCTCGTTTTTGGAAAAAGAATGACTTCATAGATAGAAGCACATGACATTAGAAAGATTAGAATATACTTGTTCAATTTTCTTTGGGAAATATCATTTAGTTTAAAGAGAGTGAGAAAATCGGGACCATATTGCATATTATTCTTCATCCAAGCATTTTCTAACATCATGTTAGAGGTAGTCATTTTGCAAAGAAGGATCATCAAGATCCTATAAGAATCATCATTATGGAAGATTCTTGGAAACATCATTATGGTTGGTATTTATTCCACATAGTATGGAAACAATATTTATAAAGGATGAAGTAATGCTAATGATCAAGTTACAGTATGAAAGGCTTAATTAAAGTCTTTCTCTTCTTGGAAAAGGAAACTTATCTTTGACAAGTATAAGAAGCAAGACCGATCAAAGGATGGCTAGACAATTATATGAAAGCAAAGGTATGCATAGTTGAAGTTATTCTTCCCTAGACCATGGTTCACATCTACAAGGATCATGCAGGAAGAATTAGTTATGAATGTGATTGGTAAGTCTTCCATATGGCTACATGACGCTCAAAATAAGAAACTTGACTTACTTTGGAACGAATGGATATCAATACGCTCTCAAAATTTCATATGACAGTGTTGATCAACATCAAGTATAGTCTCTGGAAGAAAGAAAGGGATTTAACAATGACAACCCCAAGGAAGATATTGTAGCTTGGTAATCAAGTTTTGATCCATGGGCATTCTAATTAAAAGGAATGCATAGAAGGATTCCTATATAATGTGGAGAAGGGTCATATGAAATAATGATGATCTTGGAGAACTCAAGTAAGCTGATACTTTCATGAAAAGAGGCATCATGACAAGGTAAGTTTGATATTTAATGTTTTGATATTGGTTATTTGGTTAACACATTATTTTTCTATCTTGTAAAATATTGCAGAAATGCATGATGATGGTTGAGGCAAGTTCATTTGTGGGTGTTGAACTCAATCCAATGAACATATGAATTGAATATATGGTTTTGGCAATTAAGAAGTCAAGGTGTTCACATCATCACCTTGGGATTGAAAGGTAGAAGTGAAATAACATAACTTGATGTTCATAAAAAAAGGTCACTTTCATGAGGGAGATATGACTAGCTTGAAGTTTGGCAATGATCAACATAATGACTTCTTTGATGATGATTGGAGGAAAATTGATGTTCAGAGTTGATGGCCCAAACCCTGTCACAAATTGAAGAAAAAAGATGGCTCCTTGATACCCAGGAAGGAAGGAAGTTCGATATAATGATATGCGAAGGTAAGAGGGATCCATGCAATTATCTCCATGAAAAACTGATAGTTGATGCATATATGAAGATAAGTTATAAAGATTGTGGTGATGGCTTCCCAAATCGGAAGGAAGTCGAGAATCTCCTCTGTATTTGAGAGGGAGTAAAGGAGTCTCCTTGAATAAGAGCAATGGTCTATTCCCTAATCAAGAGGGAATGGGGATTTACTCTCTGATTGAGAGGGAGTAATGATGAACATCACATTTGTATTATCTCCTTCATGTGTCATGCACTTGACCATGACTAACAACCATAAGTCTAAGTGAAGGGCATGGAGGGAGAATGGAGAATGGATGATTGAATAAGCATATGTGAATTCCTTGAGGATAGAAAAATCCAAGATAGGAAATGGGCCAACACTCTTTGAGGATTGGATAGGTATCCAAGACAAGGGTGGTAAGAGATGACTGATATTCTTTGAGGATTGGGAATCCAAGATAAGAATAGTCTTAAAATGGCATACCTAGTGAACATCTGAATGGGGTATGTGCCTTGTATAGGTAGTGTGGTATCTCACGTAAAACCTCTTAACATTATGCTCTTGTACATGAAAGAGCTTGTCAAAGTTAAGGCCTTACTATGTTGACAGTGTTGGTCATGATGATGATGCTTAAAGATGGCTTACCAATCTTATTCTTCTGGTGAGAACTCTTCAGTTTGAGAATAACCATGTACTAGAGTGTGCAATTATGAATACCTCCCTAGTTAAGATGAAAAATGCAACTAGTTTATGTCTTCATAATTGTCATGGCACTTATGTCAATAATATATCTTATGTAATAAGAAAAAGAAGAAAGAAAAAATATTATTTTAAAGCATGGGTTTCATGCTTCTTTTGATTGGTCTTCTACGTAAATCATGTTCTTCATGCTTCTATGGCTTGTCATGTAATTAGATTTATTTTCATGAGTTAAGAGAGTCAATGTCATGTATATAAGACCCATTTGGGTAAGTTGTACCCACAGGGATTCACTGGGGGAGAAATATCATACCACGTGGGTTCATATTGGGGGCCCTGCCAAAGACAAGTCGGCCCAAAGGGAGTCTAGAGAGTCAAAATAAACCTCCTAGCATGAGTCGGCCCTGCCAAAGACAAGTCGGCCCAAAGAGGGCTATTCAACCTCCACAAATGAGTATAAACATAAGTTTCTCAACCTCATTTGGTAACAAGTTTGATTTGCAATAAATAAGTTCGATCTCGGGTGCAAAATCCAAGTAGGAAAACAAGAAAGACAAGGAGAAGAGAAGCTAAAGCTAGAATGAAGGAAAATCAAGTTTCTGGTCAAAGTTTTTCCGTAATTTCTCTCACACGTGCAAAGATACTGAGCTACTGCAGGGGGTTGAAGTTGCAGACTTACTGCAGGTTTAAAATATTGAAGCTGGGGGCCGAAATTCTGAGTTTGGTGTAGTTCTGGAAGGGTTTGAATCTTGTTTACTTGGATGGACTTTTACCTAATTAGAAGGGCTTCTTAGAGGTCTGACTTGATGTTGGTGGAGGCTTTGGTCTTAAGGTTTGGGTCTTGTTTTTCTCATTTGAAGCATATTTTATAAGAAGAAGAGATTTTTGGGGTTTCCCCTTGGAGGGGTTTTGCCATGAATTGGAGCCTAATTTTCGTGTCCATTGTCTTTATTGTTTTTCATTTGATAATTGTTTGGTGAAGAAGATCTAACAAAGAAACACAAGAAGATAAATAAAGTTCTCAAGCAATTATTAAGTTTAAGGAGAAATTGAATTAATAACTTCCCTATTGCATTTCTCCAACACTTTATTCTCAATGATGCTCAATGGATCTCCTTCCTCAACTTTCAAGTGATCACATGGAATTTAGCAAGGTGACCCTCTCTCGTTGTTCTTTTTATTCTTGTTGCAGAAGGGTTGAGATGCACCATAAAGGTCATAGTAGCACAGGGAAAGATAAAATGATTAAGACTCTATGGCGATGATATTCCCATCTCTCATCAACAATTTGTTGATGATACGATGCTAATGTGAGTTCCTATAGTAAGACAAGCTATAGCTCAAAAACAGATCTTTGAGGGCTTCATGGAGGCCTCAGGTACATCCATTAATGCAAGTAAATATAAAATTTACTTCATTAATACTAAATTAAAAGTATAGGGGCACCTAGCTAGATTCATGGGTTTTCAATGTAGTTCTCTCCCTGTTAAATATATGAGGTTGCATTTGGTAGGCAACTACCTTGGAACTATTCTCTAGAAGGAATTAGTCCAGAAAATATCCAAAAAATTGAATTGTTGGACCTTCAGATCTCTCAATTTTTCTAGCAGATTAGTCTTGTTAAAATTACTCTTGCAATCCCTTTTGGTGTATCTTCTCTTTATGTTGGTAGCACCCAAAGAAATCCTTGGATCAATCAAGAAAACGAGCCCTTATAGCTTGGGACAAATTATGTCTTCCCAAAACGGCTGGAGGTCTTCGTCTTTGTGATCCAAAAAATTCAAATAATATTTTGGGGGAAAATTTATGGTGGAGGTGGATCCAAGGTGGTAAGGAGTTATGTAGGTAGCTTTAGAGCATGAAATATAGCCCCTCTTAATCATAACAACATTAATTGAGAGCTCAATGCCCCATTAAAGGATCTTCAATATGGAATTTGGTCAACACTAATAAATTCATCATACAACAACATTGTTTTTGGGAAAGTCTAAGAGGGAAAGGATGCCTTGTTTTGGATGCACTCACGACAACAATATCCAAAGCTTGGCGGCAGGTACAAATTTCTTGCTATAGAATAACTTATGAAATTTAGAGGTCTCTCAACAATAATAGATTATTGGAACTGGATAGCAGAGTGCACCTCGTGGAAAGAATGAAAAATTAAGAAAATTTGGCCTCAAACTCTTGACTAAGCCAATCTGGACACACTAATAGAAGAAATTCATAAATCAAAATATTCCACTCTCTGAGGGACATGACAAACTTCAATGCGGCTATAACATGAAGGGTATGTTCACAATCAAAGAGGTGTAACAACTAGCTGTAGGTCACACTGATCTTCCTCATTAGTGGATCTAGAAACATGTTTGGGCTCATAACTTTTTTTTTTTAGGATAGAAATCAACCTCCCTCTCAGCCTAAGGGCTAGAGTGAAGTTGTTGCTACCAGACCAACCCACAAGTATATTCACTTAAGAGTTCACAAGGATATAAGTGAATACAACAATTTTCACAGGCACAAAGCCATTACAACAATATTTATCAAGGCATTATAGCTCATCATGTCATTGGCGGGGATTTGAACCTAGGTGTGGAAGATAACAACCATTCCACCCAACCAGTGGATATAACCCCAATTGACATGTTTGGGCTTAGAACTTATGGCCCAAATTTGCCCATTTTCTTTGGTTGTTAGTACATAAAAGAGCCCTTCATGGGATACAATTGTTTGTTTAGGATTCAAAGGCCTTTCCTTCTGTATTCTATGTAGATCGGATGCAAAGGACATTGAGCACTTACTCAATACAATATCTGATTTTTCTGAAACTCTATGGTCTCAACTCTTTAACTTATTTGGACAAGACATGAATAATAATGACATCATAGAAACAATTGAGATCCTTTACGACAAATAATCTTATTGTCAATTGAGCTTGGGTTCTCATTCCATGGTTTTTGCTATGGAACATAAGGAAGGAGAGGAACAATCACATCTTTAATAACCAATCATCCAAAGGGGAGGTAATATGGGAAAAAGCATTACAGAGTGTCTATGAATAATACTGCTCCACACTTATTCATCATCAGATTGGGATGCTAAAGGTTTGATGTCACAAATTTGCGTAATCTCCAGTTGTTTCCATCTCCTTCTATTGACACTTTGGCTCCAAGAAGCACATCTTCTAATCCTTTGGCCTCTTGGAGCCCTCCTCCCCCTAGATTCCTTAAACTTAATTGTAACGAGACATCTAAAGGCAATCTAGGTTCTGTTGGTCTTTGAGGAATCTTATGTGTCAACTATGGGCAACTAGTGTTTCTATTCACAAATAATATCGAACATTCAAGTAACAATGTAACCAGATTTGTAGCTCTAGAGTCTAGCCTTATTATCACATCATTGCAAGGCTTCTCAAGACTAATTGTGGAGGGTGATTATCAGGTATACATCTAATGAGTAAAGAATTGATAAATAGAGATTCTCCAAATTGTTTTTGCCATAACTGGAGATTGGAAAAATATATCACATAGATTAACCATATGATCCATATGACTCTTGTCATTATTCCCTCTCACATCAGGATAATAGGCAATAAAGTAATGGACCTTCTAGCCAACTTGAGATGCAATGACATTCACCATCATCTTTTGGCAAGATGGAACAATCACTTAGGTGAGGACTAGAGTCTGAGACTTATCGATCCAATAAACAAAAATCAAGAATCTCCACTGGGGGTGGAAGAACATGTATAACTAACTTGCATTGAGGAGAAACTTTGCCACAATCCAAATCCTACACCTCCAATTAATCCAATTATTCTAGGTACTATTGATATTTCAACACCCTCTTGATGATTTTAGTTATCTTATGGTATTTCTACTTTACTTGGAATTTATCAGTACTATGGCATAATGAAACCTTGGCCAGTAAACCTTTTTGTATGTATTCAGTTAGTATATAAACATATGAGATAAAAGATATTAACTTTTGCCATCAAACCAAAAAATTATTACGTATTTTTTTTTGCCGAGGAAATATCCGGGCAGATCCACCCGAAGGGATCACATCTTGCTGGCTTATTAGCAAATCCTAACCCTAAGTGCGTTGATGATAATTGACCCCATGACCTCCCATTAGCAAGGTGCCTTAGCGACAATAACTCGACCAATTGAGCTAACCCTCGAGGCTTACTTTTGGAAATATCTGGACATATTGACCCAAAGGGATTAACATCTTGCCAACTTATTAGTAGAACCTAACCCCAAGGGTGTCAAAGAGAATTGACGCGTGACCTCCCATTTAAGAAATTCTTTAGCAATATTAAAAAAAAAAAAGTATTTTTAACGTCCACGAGGCTAAAAATAGCTTATGGGAAATATTGCTTCTCCATCTGGCTCTTGTATTCGACCATTTTCCTGTGAAGTTTTACAATAACCGCTTCCAACTTCTTGACAAACTCTTCACTGAGTAGATTTTCCCAAGAGCTAGCTGCCAGAATACCTGCATAATTTTCCCTGCTGTCTTTGAAGGCCTTGCTTTTTAAAATGAAATGTTTTTCTGTTTCCACTTTTCCGGAAGAGCAAAAAATGCATACTCTTTCCTCCCACATTTCTTTTGGCATTTTCCAACGCCCTATTTCGTTGATGAGAATTAGTCCTTAATTGAGCAAAAAGAATTTTAGATCTCCAAAAAATATCGACCCCTATGTATGCCTTTTGCTCATAATTATGAGTGAGGTTAAACTCTTCAATGTAGTATTTCTTCTTTCTCCCTAGCTCTTTCTCCCAAGTACATTTGTGGAACTTATCCATAACAACTTTTTTTATCTCTTTACTATTTATAGAACACATGGTTTAGCAAATAAACCATTTACTAAACCATTTGTTATATTCAACCAATTAAACTAACTCTCAAAACTATCTATTTTCCTCTCCTGTTTTCATGGAAGAACTAAAATTATTACCAGCATGAGATGTTTGGCTTCAGAAGTTATAAAGGAAATGGCTATATTGAATCATATTCAGCTGATCAGTCATACCAGACACATTGGTTTACTAAATAATAGAGCTAGCTGAAACATAGAGGTCCACTCAATAAGTTTCAAGGCCCCCAGGTTCCTATTCCTCCAGGCATTGGGTCCTACATCAAGAGACCAGCTAGTAGTAAAACCCAAAATGCCACTCATGAGTAAACAACGCATTGAACAAAAATAGTGCATTGGGCACAGTGACAATCGACACTGGAACAAATCCAATTAAGAATGGCCAATTCTTTCTGAGCCCTTAGATTTGATATTAGTGAAACTATTTCAAAATATTTGATTATATATATATATATAATATGTGCATTGCAATATTTTATCTATGAATTACATTATCTATAATGATTATTTTGTTATTTTTTTTAAACATATATTAATATTATTTAATCTTATATTTTAAAATATTTTATTGATGATTTACATTAAATATTTTTAAATGTTATGTACTAACACAACCACATTATTAGCATTTTAAAGAATTGAACTGACTGGAACAGTTATAGATGTACACTACTTGACCATTATAACTACTGGTGCAGGGAGTGTCCATATGTAAAGTTGGGATCTCAAGTGACCTGAAAATATCAACGACATAAAACATGAATAGCATTATAACTATTGGTGCAGGGAGTGTTGATATGTTGAGGTTGGGACCTCATGTGACGTCAAAATATCAAAATATGTAAGTTTTAGAATATGTCAACTTCACTTGAAGCTTGATGATGACCAGCCAAGAACCCATATTCATATAATTATGAACAGTTTTGATATGTTATACAGTTATGAAATGGCATACAACAATAGAACAGTTAATATTTTTCTACAATGTATTATAATATAGTATTACAACCTACCAAAATTTCCAGAATTTGATTAGGCTTCGAATCTACTGCCAATAATGTTATTATCATTTTTCCTGCTACATTTACTGGGTGCTTTACTCGAATTAAAAATGTCAATAGTAATCAACTTTCAATATGGTTTTGACTTACTTTAGAGAAGTTGTTTTTTTGATTTACAGGTTGGAGGGTTGGATGGGCAATTGCACCTGTTGAAATTGCATCTGCAATAAGGAATATTCATGTAAAACTCACAGATTCAGCTGCGGCACCCTTTCAGGAAGCTGCTTTGATTGCCCTCCAAAGTGTGCCTGAATACTTTGAAAGTCTGAGAATGGTGAGCCAAAAGAGAACTGTTGTTCCTAAGTTTTCCAATCTATTGATCGAAAGTATGCCCCGAGTACACAAATAGAGAAGATCTATAATCTTAGATCTTCCTCACATGCTATTGAAGACGTTGTAACCCATCACAAGCAAGAGCTAGTCGCAGGAGTCCCAACAATAAGAGCGCACCGGAAACAAACACTAACAGTTCTAGTCAACAGTTTTTATGGCTTGTGCATTTCAACTCAACACAATGAATTTTATGCTCTTTAGTATGGCCAACTGTTCTAACAGAAAGGTCATAAGTATAGTCTTTTGCATTACAAAAATTCTCAAGATATCCAGCTTAAGCCATCAAGGAAGAAGATGGGGAGAAGCTCCCATAATCCATTTACCTAAGTTACAGTTAATTCAGCTGGATAGAGTTTCTGCTAATAAAGTCCATACACCTACCCTTAGTGTATTTTCAATCTGGGCATAATAAATTTACAAAGGGAAGATCTAGTACAGAGACTCTTTTCCCCCTCGAAATACTCCAATGCATGCAGAAATTGGAAACATGGATAGGGAAATGCACATTGATGGTCCAAGTAATGATGTTGATCTTGAAGCATTTAGAAATTAAAAATGGAATGAAAGTGAATCCAGTTATACAAATATTTCAAGAAGTAATGAAAGTATAAAGCAATAAAAAATGAACTAAAACCTTGAAAATTTATTCAATCTTTCTATTTGTTAGAGCTTCATTTTTATTTTTAATTATCTAAACCTGCATTGGAGGACTTGGGCACTTTTTGATGATCTTCCCTCTTTACCATAAAACTGTCTCTCTACTCAAAAGATGCCAGAAACAACAAACAGGTGTCCGTTTCATTTCGATCTCACCATTTTGTACTAAAAAAACGAATATATAAATTAAGCATCTCAGTTACTTCAGGGGATGTGATGGTACTCACCAGATTGGCAACCAGTGAACATTTTATAAAATATTTGCACCCAGAAAAATTCATCACCATAGCAGGGCTAAATGCAGCTCCGTCCTCTATTGCGCATATATTCAACAGCCAATTTGCATTGCACATTTATAGAAACATAAAGATTTTGTTAGCAGGGTTTCGACCGTATTACATGGGCTATGGAGTTAAATGCATGGACCTGAAAGACTGTTGGGGCTGCAATAGATTCAAATGAAATGAAATTTATACCTCTCCTCTCGTTCTCTATCGTCCTCCCTGTGTGCGGGAGATGACGAGTCACAGAGTTCGTAAAATGTTGTGCCCGATTCATCTATAGATACTCTGCTCTGTACACTTGTGCCCAATAATCCCATCTATTTTTTCTCAAAATAGAACCGTCCTCCACTTTATCCTCATCCTCATGATTTAAACCACTCTAGTTCCCATTTCTCAAGCTACAACGATGCCGAGATACCGAGCCATTAATTAATGGAGTTTTTATGGGTTTAATGTGACTTCAAAACAAAGATAAAATACCCAACCACCACTCCACCCACCACTCTGTGCAACTTCCTTATAAGCAAAATTCACTGTATCTGCTCAATCTCAATCTCCCTGCCTGTCAAAAATACAAAGCAAAATAAAATGTTAAACATGCCAATAAATTCATAATTCATTACATTACACAAATTAAGGAGTCGTCCATTGCAAAAGGAGTATTAGAAATCCAGTTGAAGCCGCTATTTGGCATTCATTTTTTCCTGTTTGCCTAGATTATTGGAATGCCTTGGTTTCTGAACTTTTTGAAGCACATCATTCTTCTAAAAATTCTGCTGCTAAAGATATGGGCAAGGCCGATTGCACTCTTGATTCAAACATGCCTGCTACAAAGGAGAAAGAAAAGGTTTATCCATGTGCAACCTATTTCTTAATATGCTTAAGTGTAAATAGCGTCTAAATGCCTATTCATATCAGCATCACCAAATAATTTACTTCTTTATTCCGTCTTTCTTGATTTAACTTTTTCTTTGTACCATGCACTTTTATGTGCCTCTCTTCTTTCTAGACACTTCGAAATAGTGACAAGGGTGATGACATCATGGATTTCAACGTGGCTGATGCCAAGGAGACAGACAAGGTTTGTTGGTCTTTTGTTATACAACTTTATAATATGCTATAATGTTTATTCCATGAAGCTATCTATTTTCTGTTTTCTGTTTTAAGTGTCTTATCATCACGGCAGTTTATGTGGTTCCTCCTGTCAATGTTAGAAGCAGTTTTCTTAGCAGCTGTTTATTACCTATTGTTGCTTCTTGAAATTCAAACAGTAAAGTACAACACGTCTTTCTGATTAGGATAGTCAACTTATGATCTTTAATTGACTCATGCTATTGTCAACTTGGAGTTTATGGTTCATCTTTTCAGGCTAGTATTGAGTTCAGAACTCTGAATTGTCAAATGGTATTGATAAGTGTATTTTTTTGTCAGGACATCTTTATGCTAATAAACTTATAAAATTGATAAGTGCTTGCTTGGCAGATGGACTTGGCAACCATTCTTGCAGCAGAAGTTGCTTCAGTAGGGGAGAGAAATAAAGTGGAAATTTCCAAGGATATGGAATTTGAAGAAGAAAATAAGCAACTTATTCAGAATACAGAGCATGATGAATGCAATCAGCAGACACCTGAAAAGGATATTAGTATTTTCAGAGAGAAAAACAATAAGCCAGATGCTTTAAAGGACAAGGGAAAGCAGGAAACAACTAAACAAGCAGTTAAGGGAACAGGGAAAATCGTCAAGGGTGATTTATGTATCCAGAGGATAGATAGACCTGGTATGTCTGGTCTATCTGAAGAATGTCTAATTTGATAGTGTTGAGGTCAGATAGGTCTAATATTGTTTAAATGATGTCTTTCTTTTGCATTGTGTCTTCCATTTCTTGCTTCTGATGATTCTGCTTTTATTAATATAGTTCTTTACGATCCAGATTCAAATGTTCCAACAAAGGCCACCACAAGAAGTAATCCTCCAAGCACCTGTCTCTATGACAGGAGTGTCCTCAACAGAGAACAGTGCAGAAGTACTGCAGGTGATACCAAATGTGCTCTAGTTTGAGATCTTAACTAATGTGAAAAACGTTATAAAACTGTGGCTTTAACATTGTTCATGTAAGCTGTAAGAGAACCATGGGTGTTGTTTTCTTTCAGAGCATCCCAACAAACAGTGCTATTTGGTTATTAGTAATTACATCATAGATTCTTAATATTCAAGCCTTTTAGCATCAAAGACTTAAAATTGTTTGGTGAAATGCTTTAGTTTGTGATTTTATGTGAAGAATGTTAGAAACTGTTGGTTTGACATATTTTTATCTAAACTGTAAGAGAACTCTGGTGGTGCTTTTCATTGTATACCATTGCACCAAACAATGCTGCTTCGCTATTACATCATCTATTATCATTTAAGCCTTGTGACATTCGATATTAAAAGATCTGTAAAAGACTAAAAGTTACAGTCTGAAGAAATTTAGTTTGAGAGTGAGGCATGATGATCTGTAATCACAATGATGACTTGGTAAAGGAACATTTTAGTTGTCCTTGGATTCAAGGATCAGCTGTTTGTCTTATGTTTGTGAGAACTTTAACATGCTTTTAAGAATACAGAGATTGTAGCCTGAAGAATAGTCTTTAATTACAAACTTCTCTATTTTGGTTTACCTTTCACTTCACTTGAGTTTTAGCTATTACACTGTGTGCTAATTGCATGCTCAAATCTTTTCTGCAGCTTCCCTCATTTCTATTCCCCACACACCAGTCACGGAAGCGTTGTGCAACACATGTGTATATAACCCACTTCATTGATTGCCAGCGGCAGATGAAATCTAACCCCTTGTGGGCTGCTTCCTATGGAAGCTCAACTGGTCTATATGGAAATGGTTTAGTAGGAACATCTGCAAGTACTGCTCTGGCACCTGGAGGTAGATCCCATGAGTTACCTTCGACTTGTCTTAAGGATAAAGGAAATGCTGATGTAAATTCTATTCCTGCAAATGTAAATGGAGCAAAGAATAGGGAAAGTAATGCATGCATGGATGCACTGGAAATAAAGTCTAATTCACAACAACAAACTCAACCATCACAGAAAAAGAGCCCAATATTTCAGGTATGGTGGAAATTTAAGTTGAAATATAATGGACTGTTGACTAATAACAAACTGCATCGGTATAATATTTCCTTTTCTTCTGCAGAATGGATCTATTTTCAGTCTGCCTTTTACTGGTGCAACTTCTGTCAGTGGACACAACAAGGTACTTCAAAGCTAGGTTTCAACTCCTTTTAAAAAAAAAAAAAAATTAAAACCGATTAAATGCCAAAAGTTATATATGCTGTTCAATCTTATTATAAATTGTTCAATCTGGAATTACTCCAAAGGCAAGAAAATAAAACAAAGTCAAACAGATCCAACACTTTGTACATACCAGAGAACATTACTAAGTTGCTTCTTTGGAGGCCCCCGAAATTCACTGTTTATTCTATGCTCCAGAAGCCACACAACAGCTCCTATGATGAGAAAAAAAGCACCAGTCATACCCCACATCTCTGCCGAAAATGGATGCAGGAAAGCCCATGTATCGGAACCTATCTCTTTTACAGGAACCACCACAACCAGGCCTGTTGCTACATAAGGCTGTGTGAAATCCACAATGTTCGACCTATTTTTGACAATCGAAATATCTCCTATGACTGCATCAAAATTCTGCAGGAGTTCAACTGTAATTAGTTGCACTGAAGCAGTATGCAAATACTTGTTTTCAGACTATATGATAAATTATCCAAGGCTATTAGATTATCCCTAGGGTAAACTCATTTTCACATCAACAATTAGGCTACCAACCAACACAAGAGTCATTGAACTTTAACCAATACCAACCTGCTTCACCAGATCATCATAACTGGGAGTAGAATTCCCTGCTTCATACGATTTAAATGTATAGTGAACAGTGTAAGAAAGCAATTTCACTGCAGAAACAAACACATCAATACAATATCCTTTTACTACGCTGCTACCTTTTACTGTTGTCACATTAACAAATTCTTTGAACTCTGCCTTTCTGGGCACACCAATTACAAGTTGTTTGCCACTCATCCAACCCCGTGGCACTGTTTCACTTCCACCAGGCCATATGACACCAGAGAGTTTTGGCTTTGTATGAGATTGATTATCCCTGTTGGCTGTAATTTCCGGAGGGGTAACTGATAAGCCCATTGGCTGTGACCAGTAACCAATTCTGTGGAAGTGTTTACCAACTATATTGATAATCTCAAAAGTAGAACCCATCAAGTCCCTGTTTTCGTCTAACTCTACAGGACCTGCGGTGCCCTCAAAATACGTTTTTAGTATTATATTTCGTAGCTGAGCTCCTCCTTCAAAGACCTTCAGTGCTACTAGTTCTGAATCGCGTCCACCAGCACTTGATGGCATAGATCGTTCTGCAAAAGAGATATTTCCTCCCTGGTTCAAGAAGGCATTGATAGAATTGGCAATCATCAATATACTATCATAGGCATACAGTCCAAACACATTCAAGGACACATTAATCAGGTTAGCTGTTTGTAATTTTCTCCACTTTTGTCTCAACACAGCCCGCCTTCGTGAATTTGGAGTATGTGGACGCAAGCTAATTAATCCTTGAAGTGAGTTCATGCTGTCCATTTCCAGAGAATCAGAATCTAAAACAGAAGTTAACCATTCTGTGGCTATCCAGACATAGCCGGTGTTCAACATTCCAATGTCCTTGGCTTGGGCAAAAAATTTAAGACCAGCATTTGAATGCATATGAACTACAAAAACTCGTGTATCCATTAAAGCCAACTTTGCCAAAACATTACCCATGTCGCTTCGGTTAACTCCAGGAATCATTGCAACCTTCATGGTAATCTCAGCACCCACACTTACCAGAGCATCCCCTAATGCAGTAATTCCATTCTTTCCGTAGTCATCATCTGTATACACGGCCACAACTTCTCTCCAACCATAAGAATCCACAAACGCTGCAATTGCTTCCATTTGAAAGACATCACTATTGGTCATACGGATAAAATAAGGGTACTCGTGTGATGTGAGAGTTGGATCAGTTGCAAAGGACAGCAATGGTGTTTGAATTCCATTTGCGAGATGAAATACAACATGAGCAAGGTCAGAGAATTGAGGGCCAGCTACTGCTACCACGCCTGTTTTCAATAGTTCCAAAGTTGCATCAATGCACGAACAACATCAGAAATTATAATATTGCGTTTTATAATTCTTAAATGTACATTAAACCCTCTTTGAAAGGTTTTAAAAGTTAAATACAAAACTTGATCATTCTCTCTCCAAGATTTTATATTTTAGGTCATTAGATCCACAAGTAAATAGTTTTATGTATGGTGATAGAAATGTTGTTATGTCATGTTTAATATTTTGACTATGTGTAATTTTACACAAAAATAAAAATAAAAGTAAATTAAATAAAAAGATTGACATAATGTAATTAACACTTTAACTAGGTCAAAATACAATAAAAAATAATAATAAACCATAAAAAGAACCCGTGGTATTGACCCATGGTATTCATGTGGAATGTAAATTAAATAAAAATTAAATTAAATTAAATAAAAAGATTGACATAATGTAATGAACACTTTAACTAGGTAAAAATACAATAAAAAATAATAATAAACCATAAAAAGAACCCGTGGTATTGACCCATGGTATTCATGTGGAATATAAATTAAATAAAAATAAAAGTAAATTAAATAAAAAGATTGACATAATGTAATGAACACTTTAACTAGGTCAAAATACAATAAAAAATAAAAATAATAAAATAAAATAATAACAAACTATAAAAACAGCCCATGGTATTGACCCATGGTATTCATGTGGAATGTAGTCTATTTAAAGAGCAAAAATACTTTAATGCAGCCATGCTTAATACTGACTGACATACAAAGGAAACTGCAACATGGACAATATGGTGGTAGCTGAAGAAGGAGCTCCTACAACAGGGCCACATTAATCTTTCTCTTAGAATATACATTTATGTTATGACATAGATTACTTCTTCAAGATGGCTATTTACTTGACAGTAGATATTTGCATTTTCTTGTTATGTCTTTTGTTGCTTCTGGTAGTCTCCACAACCTTTTAGAAGTAAGTGGTATGCATTCTTCTTTCATAGAGTATTTAATTGTAAAGGTTGCTACACAACTCATCGAATAACTCTCTACCTGCATAATTGAGAATTCAACAATAAGTCTGTTATTGCACAACTCAGAATTGAACATCATCTTTCTGTAAAATTCTACAAAATCCCCTTCATCTCAAAAACTACAATTACTTCAAATTAATAATTAACAAACGATACTCCTATCGGCCTCTCCTTGCACCTCCTGGGGCAACTGCTAGTTAGGCCGATAGGCCTTCTCTTTTGAAAGAGATGCAGTTTTTCATCGTCAACATTTTTAATGTCTTGCTGACACTTGTTCCCTAGCAATTTTAACCTTTGGCTGACACTTGTTGAGAATTCATATTTAAACTGAATAGGTAGACGTGCCATTCAAATTTAATTTATGTACAATGGGAGACCGAGTACAGGGCATTCACTACGCCTGGGTATGGACCAAACGACTTCGCTGGCTTCTCGTGACATCTGTACAACATTTCTCTTGCTCTCTACGTCATCGGGCGAAACCTTATCAACAAATGCGGCATCTTCGGGTAGGCCACCGAGTACAGGTCATTTAATGCGCCTGCGTGGGTAAGCTCTAAACTTCTTCGCTCGGTTTAGAGTCTATTTCCAATATCAATGCGAAGATACAAAGCGATCATTCTGTCATCTCTGGTGGAGCGGACTCTCTCTAGAAACTAGAGGCTTCCGGCCTCTTACAACCTCAATGGCATACCTTGCTCCTGAGTATTTATTCTCGGGAAAGGCCTCAGACAAAACAGATGTCTTCAGCTTTGGGGCAGTCGTTTTGGAAGTTGCTTGTGGAAGAAGAGCTATTGAGGCAGATACGCGACCTGGAGAGAGCAATTTGGTTGATTGGGTTTGGGGTTTGCATAGAGATGGGAAGCTTCTTGAGGCCTCAGACTTAAGATTGAGAGGAAATTTTCATGAGAACTAAATGAGAAGAATGTTGCTGGTTGGACTTCTCTGTTCACATCCCGATCCTGGAGCTAGACTGACAATGATGCAGGTATTGCAGATTTTGGGTGGAGAAGCTACAGTTCCTCATGTTCCTCGGCGCAAGCCTAGCATGTCATTTCACTCTAACCTTCTTCTGAGCCTTCAGGAGGTTGTCTCTGATTGTGATCAGAGCCAGGTTTCCAGTTTCTCCACGAGCTTCAAGGACTTTTCTTGAATGTGATTGATAATCTTTCAGAGTTCAATCAGTTCATTTTTCATTCCCCTAATTTGTCATCTCTTCTTGCTTTCTCCGGAATACAGAAGTGCCTGTGTTACAAGAAACTGAGTCATCAATTGCATTAAGAAGCCAGTTGCTCAAAGCTTGATGATATTACTGCATGGATATTCTCCATTCAAAACAATCTCACCCGCTGACTTATTAAGGACAACTAATTTCAGCTTCATTTGATGATTCCAAAGAGAGATGGAAAGTCTCCAGAATCACCGACTATATGTGTGCTACGCAATATTTTTTTTCTACTAGTCTGTCTATTTCTTGAATGACTTGAGCTCTGCGCTATGGCATGTTGATATGCTTCTGGACTAATCGCTGATCCAGAGTTGAAATGAAGGCTGCATTAATTATTAGTATGATTCATTTTGCTACATTGTTCTGCTGCTTCGTGTATTATACATGCCCGTAACAGGAAATGCATAATGCAACTTCCTCGTGAAAAAAAATAAAAAAAAATTAGCTGAGAATCTTATAGCCATTCTTTGTAAACATTTATATTCTATTCTGAACTGGATTATTTCGTAACAAGCCTACAGGATGTCGAAGTTTGAGCCTATTTTGTTTCTTCTTGCAGGTACATATTTCTGTTTGATCAGATCTATAATATGTAATTTGAAATCCAGTACCTCATATTGTATTTCCAGAACACTATTATTTGTTTATGAAACTCAGTCATGTATCTTAGGGCTTCCTTGCAATGCCCGAAACAATATGAAATTCCAAAATAGATCCGTGCATCTCAGTGCATTTCACCATCTCTCACGAAGCAGGCAATTCATGTAATTCAAAATTATTCCTTGTATAATCGGTCAGCGAGCATTAAAACTTTTGGCTACAGCGTTTAGGTTCGTTTCCATTGGGTTGCGTTTTATGGCAGTGGATCTGAATTCTTTAGGGAAAAGCTTTACGAAATCAGCGTCGCACTCTTTGAAGGATCCATGCTTTACATTCCTTTCGACACAAAGCACATCGTTTGCCGAGCAAAATCTCTCCGCGTACTATGCCTTTGTCACCTCGGCCTCTCGCAATATGACCGTGCATACGAATACATTTCCGAAGCAGAAAAGGTTGATTAAGAAGTCCTTTCTTAACACACATTTTCTTTAAACAGTAAAGATTGATCCGATTACCCAAATTTCTGTCAAGAAAATGGCAAATTAGTTCATTAATCCGCTTGTTTCCAAGTTTGCTTTCATTCTTTTGCATGTTCGCGTTTCCTTGTCTATTAGCACTTGAGTCCCGAAACTTTGTATACACAACGATAAGTTCTTTCTTTAATCTGCTTCTTTGTTCGCAGGTTGAACCTAGTATTGTTTGCATATTTCTACAGGTATATTTATTTCCCGGAAATTTCGTTTGAATACACGTTCATATGTTCCCAAATTGTTCCAAAGTACCTTTTTTATCCTCAATCTTCATACATTTCCTTTTATTCCAGTTTAAAATTTGCCTGCAACTAAAGGACGAACCTGGAGCAACAAAACAACTGAACAGAATGCTTCAGTGTACTGACTTTGACCTCAAATATCTTATCTTAGCCTCACACGAAGCGAAAATTATTTAATAGAGTTATCGAAAATATGTATTCACCAAACAAAATCCCTCTCGTACTTCCTCTCTCTCCCCCCCCCCCCTCTCTCTCTCTTTCTTTGCCCTCCAATTTTTTCTCTTCCCCCATAACTCTCTTCCTCTCCTACCTTCCTCTATCTTTTCCTCTCTCTCTCTCTTTGCAATCCAATTATCTCTCTCTCTCTCTCTCTCTCTCTCTCTCTGCCTTCCAATCCTCTTTCCTCCCCCAACACACACACACACACACTCTCTCTCAACATCTACACTAAAATCAACGCATATAGTGCAAGAAAAATAGTATTAGAAATCACCATCCACACTGAAATGAATGCATTGAGTGCCGTCATTTTACTCTCTCCCTATCAACTCTGTCTCTTTCACTCCCTCCTTATATATTATCTCTCCCTTCCTTCCCTCTGTCTGTCTTTCCCCATCTCTCTCTCTCTGTATCTCCCTCTCTCCCTCTCTGCCTCCAAATATATTTACTATATCCCTCTCTCTCATTCTCCCTAGTTCTATATCTATATTATTTTCTCTTTATCTCCTTTAAACATACACACTCTCTGTTTCTGTATTATCCCTCTCTCTCCGCTATTCGCTCCCTATGTAAATCTAGGAAATTTGACATTGTGCAAGCTTGCAGAAGCGTTAGTTTTCTTTTTAAATGAATCTTGTTTGCTATTTCTGAATTTTTAATTCTTCATTGACAGTTTTTTTCGAAAAATGGTTCCTATTGCATAACTGTCAGTCGATGGTTATAATTGCAGTTGTTGGATGAGAGGCAGAGCAAAAATGTTATCTGGTTTTTAGGCATTTTGTTCGAAGTTTTAATGTATTGTTCGTTGTCTTTATTGAATAATAAACCTGCCGGAGGCACAAGCAGAGTTTTTCTTTTCTCTGTTGCAAATTTGTTTCTTGGAATTCAAATGTGGTGTCTTTTTGTTGCTGGAAACGGCATAATTGTACTATTCTTTAAAAATAAGGCAAAATGTGCAGTCAATTTTGTTGAATGTAGCATATTGTGGTCCATCTGCAACAAAGGTAGCGTGCAAATGAAATTACAATGGTGAAATAGTCTGAAATAATTTATTTCGATTTTCAAACAGGGCTATGCTTCACAAAAAGTTTTATTGTTTGGATAGCCCTGCAACTAAGAGATTCAACTAAGTTTTAATGTTTTGCATTGAACTTCAAAATTCGAGATTTTCCAATACATTATTTCCTTCATCTCAGGAGCGATCGTCGTTGAAGAGTGGGAGTTCTTATGAAATGGAAGTAAGAAGGCTGCCATCAAAGAGTCTGAATTCATTTGAAATTGAAGCAAGGAGCAAGAGAAGAGAGAAAGCAGGTTTACATATGGTCGTTGAACCAATATACTGGCAACACGTTGTTGAACACCAGGCTATTTCTGCTGTTAAAGCTCAGCTGGGCAAATTATTTCGAGAAGATGGTCCCATGCTGGGTGTCGAGTTTGATCCCCTTCCCCCTGATGCCTTTGGCTATAGGTAGTTCCTCTATATTCCTCTCCATGATCTGAGCTAAACAGTGTTTTCAATGATATTACGGGAAAGGACATTGAATTTAATTGGTAAAAGGCTATGTCTGCCTAGCATAAGCATTTGAAACTCTTTGTATGCCCTATTCTGCAATTTTGCTCCCCATTCTTACTTGTTTACATGACTATGTAAGCAAGGATGAGGATACATATACTTGTTGCCTCTGCAGGGCTTGTGCTTACAGTATTATCTGAAAGTTACTGTATTACTTCTGTAGGATCCTTTATTTATCAGAGTGAGGTTGATTTTATAAATTCACAAACGGTCAGCTCATTTACCTGATGGCAGAGTGCATAAATGCTTAAAGGAAATTTTATGTTTCTGTTATTGATTTTCACTTTATGCCTCAAGTTAGTTTATGCAAGCATTGATTGACATAAACTGTAATATTCTTTCGATGGAAGATGTTGTCTCTATATACTTTTTATATTTGTTGCCCATATAAAAAAATTCTTTATCGCCTGTCTACATATTTCTATTAATCAAGGGACACAGCCTATGGCGTCAGTTCTTTGCTTGTCATTGTAAGGGTTCCTGGATGCCCAGTCAGTGCAAAAAATCTATATATACACTTTGGTGTAAATTAAATGTCCCCTGTTCTTTTTTTGATTCGTTTCTATTGCAGAGATTGTTGGACGCAATTAAAAAATGATCAGACTTGTGAATTGTGGTTCCCTGTTGTCTCTTTTGCTGGAATGCCATTAATAATTCACCATGATATTATATATCTCAAAGTTATCATTTTAGCTTAAATGGTTTTTATTTTATTTTATGGCAGAACATTTCTTTTCTGAGACAGTCAATATTGATAAGGAATCACAAAAAAAAATTAAACCAGTTTGTGGCTAATATTAACGGGATTATAAAATCCATGGTGTGAATTTTAGCAGTAAATTCACTTAAGAATTGACAAAATTTGTTAAGATCCCAGAATGCAGTCACATGGTTGGCAAAGTGAATTATTTAGGTAAAGTTTAAGAATTATCTGGTAGGTGTGAATGTCTTAGCATATTCTGTAATTTCAAAATGTTTAACAAATATCTGGGGATATATTTGTAAATATTTGCTTCAAGGCTCAGGATTTTATTTCTATTTATAGAAAAATTTGGCATTTTTTCATACAAAAAATTTGATCCAATAAAATTTAAGGTTAGCAATTGTGTTATGATCCTATAAAATTTAAGGCTGACGAATGTTTTGAAATGGGGATTCTTCTGCAAAAAAACGAAAAATTAACCAAATACCAGATCTTCGTCCCAAAAATTTTGGCGGCATTAGTTCAAAAGATGGAACATAATTTAAAGTCTGGATTCTTGTGGATGAGTTTCTGTATGATGGTGGACAAAATATTATCATTGTAACTTGTCAAGAGTGGATAAGGCTGTGATTACTTACTTTGTAGACCTTTTACTGACGTTAGACTCCAAGATAATTACAACTAGAGATCGATCAGTTGTAGCTATATTGATGCAAGGTCTACAGAAGTTAGACTCCAAGATAATTACAACCAGAGATCGATCAGTTGTAGCTGTATTGATGCTTTATGTATCATAAGTTGTAATTGAAGTATTTATCAATCAGATTGTGGATATCACTAGCCTTGCTAGCAAAGAAAAAGTTTGCATGTTGTGGATGCGGGTTAACTGTGAATAGACCACAGTTGGGTGGTTTCTGCCTACAGTGAATTGTTTATTTTTGAAAAAAAATTAAAGAGTATGTTCTTAAAAAAATCATGGTTTTTGATGTATCATAATTGTTTTTGGTTACCTTTTGTATAGCTTATGTATTCTGGAGCAATCATATCAAAATCATGCAAAATCAATCCTCGTTATGGGGATAAAACTTGTTGTGCCTTTGAACCAAGTGTGATGAGTTATTTAAATCAAGCTATTATACTTAGATATACTTAGATATATGGGTACTGCAAAAGAAGTTACTGGAAAGGTAGAAATATAGATAGGATACCACCAGGTCAAAGTTAGGGTTGAAACTACTTGGGATGTGCTGCCACTGAATTTCAAGCAGTGCTAAGTTGTTGGCAGGTAGGAGGATTGTTTCCTTTGCGAACTTAGGGTTTGTCTCCTTTGGAAACTCTGGATCATGTTTCATCCTTTATGCTGTAACCATGTTAGAGGATATTCGTTATCCCTTCTCAAAGAGGTTATAGGTTGGGAAATCAAGTTTTACGATAGTTTTACAAGGTACCTTATGAAATATGTCTAATATTGTGTACTTTTCTCTCCCTTATATTTCTTGCTTCTATGCCATGCAATTTATGAAATGCTATTTTGAAAATATTTTGAATATTATATGCCCATCACAGATTGGACTCAACATTTCCTTCCAAAGTATTGGTTGTAAAATTATTGGCATCTATAATAACCATTGTAACTAAGATTACAGTCACCATTCGTTTCTTAATGTTAATTTTAACGATACCTGCAACTTCTAAATGTAAATAAAGAACTGACATTACGGTTGTGAATATGCAGAAATTCTTATAGCCATTCTTTGTAAACCTTTATATTCTATTCCGAACTGGATTATTTCCTAACAATCCTACAGGATGTCGAAGTTAGAGCCTATTTTGTTTCTTCTTGCAAGTACATGTTTCTTAATGTTAATTTTAACAATACCTGCAACTTCTAAATGTAAATAAAGAACTGACATGGCTGTTGTGAATATCCAGAAATTCTTATAGCCATTCTTTGTAAACCTTTATATTCTATTCTGAACTGGATTATTTCGTAACAAGCCTACAGGATGTCGAAGTTTGAGCCTATTTTGTTTCTTCTTGCAGGTACATATTTCTGTTTGATCAGATCTATAATATGTAATTTGAAATCCAGTACCTCATATTGTATTTCCAGAACACTATAATTTGTTTATGAAACTCAGTCATGTATCTTAGGGCTTCCTTGCAATGCCCGAAACAATATGAAATTCCAAAATAGCTCCGTGCATCTCAGTGCATTTCACCATCTCTCACGAAGCAGGCAATTCATGTAATTCAAAATTATTCCTTGTATAATCGGTCAGCGGGCATTAAAACTTTTGGCTACAGCATTTAGGTTTGTTTCCATTGGGTTGCGTTTTATGGCAGTGGATCTGAATTCTTTAGGGCAAAGCTTTACGAAATCAGCGCCGCACTCATTGAAGGATCCATGCTTTACATTCCTTTCGACACAGAGCACATCGTTTGCCGAGCAAAATCTCTCCGCGTACTATGCCTTTGTCACCTCGGCCTCTCGCAATACGACCGTGCATACGAATACATTTTCGAAGCAGAAAAGGTTGATTAAGAAGTCCTTTCTTAACACACATTTTCTTTAAACAGTAAAGATTGATCCGATTACCCAAATTTCTGTCAAGAAAATGGCAAATTAGTTCATTAATCCGCTTGTTTCCAAGTTTGCTTTCTTTCTTTTGCATGTTCGCGTTTCCTTGTCTATTAGCACTTGAGTCCCAAAACTTTGTATACACAACGACAAGTTCTTTCTTTAATCTGCTTCTTTGTTCGCAGGTTGAACCTAGTATTGTTTGCATATTTCTACAGGTATATTTATTTCCCGGAAATTTCATTTGAATACACGTTCATATGTTCCCAAATTGTTCCAAAGTACCTTTTTTATCCTCAATCTTCATACATTTCCTTTTATTCCAGTTTAAAATTTGCTTGCAACTAAAGGACGAACCTGGAGCAACAAAACAACTAAACATAATGCTTCAGTGTACTGACTTTGACCTCGAATATCTTATCTTAGCCTCACACGAAGCGAAAATTATTTAATAGAGTTATCGAAAATATGTATTCACCAAACAAAATCCCTCTCGTACTTCCTCTCTCTCCCCCCCCTCTCTCTCTCTCTTTCTTTGCCCTCCAATTTTTTCTCTTCCCCCATAACTCTCTTCCTCTCCTACCTTCCTCTATCTTTTCCTCTCTCTCTCTCTCTCTCTCTCTTTGCCTTCCAATCCTCTTTCCTCCCCCAACACACACACACACACACTCTCTCTCAACATCTACACTAAAATCAACGCATATAGTGCAAGAAAAATAGTATTAGAAATCACCATCCACACTGAAATGAATGCATTGAGTGCAAGAAATCATTTTCCCTCTCTCCCCCCTCCAACTCCAGCTCTCTTTCCCTCCCTCTCTCCACTCTCTCACATCCTCTCTCTCTTCCTTCCCCTCTATCCCTTTCTCTCCCACATCTATCTCTCTCTATATCTCCCTCTCTCTCCCTCTCTTCACCCTCCAAATATGTTACTATATCCCTCCCTCTCTCATTCTCCCCCAATTCCCTCCATCTCTCCTTATTTTTCTCTTTATCTCACCCCCAAACATACACATACTCCTCTATTTCTCCCTTGTCACTCCCTCTCTCTCTCCACTTCTCGCTCCCTATGTAAATCTAGGAAATCTGACATTGTGCAAGCTTGCAGAAGCGTTAGTTTTCTTTTTAAATGAATCTTGTTTGCTATTTCTGAATTTTTAATTCTTCATTGACAGTTTTTTTCGAAAAATGGTTCCTATGGCATAACTGTCAGTCGATGGTTATGATTGCAGTTGCTGGATGAGAGCCAGAGCAAAAATGTTATCTGGTTTTTAGGCATTTTGTTCGAAGTTTTAATGTATTGTTCGCTGTCTTTATTGAATAATAAACCTGCCGGAGGCACAAGCAGAGTTTTTCTTTTCTCTGTTGCAAATTTGTTTCTTGGAATTCAAATGTGGTGTCTTTTTGTTGCTGGAAACGACATACTTGTACTATTCTTTAAAAATAAGGCAAAATGTGCAGTCAATTTTGTTGAATGTAGCATATTGTGGTCCATCTGCAATAAAGCTAGCGTGCAAATGAAATTACAATGGTGAAATAGTCTGAAATAATTTATTTCGATTTTCAAACAGGGATATGCTTCACAAAAAGTTTGGATAGCCCTGCAACTAAGAGATTCAACTAAGTTTTAATGTTTTGCATTGAACTTCAAAATTCGAGATTTTCCAATACATTTTTTCCATCATCTCAGGAGCGATCGTCGTTGCAGAGTGGGAGTTCTTATGAAATGGAAGCAAGAAGGCTGCCATCAAAGAGTCTGAATTCATTTGAAATTGAAGCAAGGAGCAAGAGAAGAGAGAAAGCAGGTTTACATATGGTCGTTGAACCAATATACTGGCAACAAGCTGTTGAACACCAGGCTATTTCTGTTGTTAAAGCTCAGCTGGGCAGATTATTTCGAGAAGATGGTCCCATGCTGGGTGTCGAGTTTGATCCCCTTCCCCCTGATGCCTTTGGCTATAGGTAGTTCCTCTATATTCCTCTCCATGATCTGAGCTAAACAGTCTTTTCAGTGATATTACGGGAAAGGACATTGAATTTAATTGGTAAAAGGCTATGTCTGCCTAGCATAAGCATTTGAAACTCTTTGTATGCCCTATTCTGCAATTTTGCTCCCCATTCTTACTTGTTTACATGACTATGTAAGAAAGGACGAGGATACATATACTTGTTGCCTCTGCAGGCCTTGTGCTTACAGTATTATCTGAAAGTTACTGTATTACTTCTGTAGGATCCTTTATTTATCAGAGTGAGGTTGATTTTATAAATTCACAAACGGTCAGCTCATTGCACGATGGCGAGTGCATAAATGCTTAAAAGGAAATTTTACACATTTTACATTATTGATTTTCACTTTATGCCTCAAGTTATTTATACAAGCATTGATTGACATAAGCGCCAATATTCTTTCGATAGAATGTTGTCTCTATATACTTTTTATATTTGTTGCCCATATAAAAAATTCTTTATACTTTGTTACCACGGTAATTTGTCCATAGTCCCTACCATTCCCCGTCCCGCACAATGGAGGACCCATTTCGTGACCTGTGAACGTTGTCATGCCTTGAAGACATCATCAATGCATTCCTCTAAGCATGAGCTTTATTTGCCCTTGAGACATCTCCTTGCTAAAATCATGAAAAACATCCCTTTTAGCATTGGCGCGGGCAGGCAGTTCAGTACTCGCGCCAATGAGGAAAATCCTGCAAATAGGTCGCGCCAACTGGCGCTCTGTCATAGAGCAGCAGTCGCGCCACCCAATTTAGGGACTGTTTTTTAAATATGGATGGCGGAAGTTGAGTTCCAACAAACTCACAAACCATCGCCTATCTTGAGTTGGGAGGTTTGGATGCGGGAGTTCTATGGAGGGGAAGTGGTTTTGCCACCTCCCATGGAACCTTCCTTGTTGATAGGGCCAATCCCATAATAATAGGGATCCCAACTCCCTCCTTCCCCATCTATAAAAGCCTGCTCAAATCCATGGCAAGCTAGTCTTGAAGTGCCTAAGCTTTGTATCTCCATATTCCCAAGAGCCTTTGTGCTGTAAAGAATCCCCTCTTTCCCTTAAGGCCGACTCAAGTAAGGAGACCATTGTCACGAGACTCTGGAGAGGTTTTCCCTTTCCTTGGCGAGCTTTGCGAGACGTGGACGACCGGAGACCCGTTCGAAGGAGGCTGCGACGTCAGAACTTGGTTGTAATCTTTCTTCGTTTATTACTTAATAGATGATTATGATTATGGTTCCACTCTGTTTTCCATCATGTTAATGCAAGTAACATCCTTTCTGACTGATGTTTAGTTACGTATGTTGGTTTCTATGCGTGTATCTGTTCGTTTCTTCTATGTGCAGGTGTTCATCCGCGGAGATCGTGGAAGGATTGTGATCTGCCGGGGCTAAAGAACGGGGACGCTTCTTCTTCAGATTATAGCGTTGGAATCCAGGTAGGCTTCTATTCCTAGTCTTTCCATTCGTAACTAGGAACTTGCGTCATAGCATTGTTTGTTTGTTGCTAGACCCCTGCTGGGCTAGTAGGGATCGCCTCTGTCCGGAGAGGGGATTTACCTCCTCAAAAAATTGACGACTCCGCTGGGGAGCGTCCGGTTTTCATTGTCTCGTTTATGTTGTTTCGCTTTGATTGTTTTCCTTGCTTGATGAACCTTCTGGGTTGGATTCTTTCATTGTTTTAGCTTCTTGGTTTGCTTAGCTTGCATTGGTCTGCTTCTGGAGTAGCTTGTTTTTAATTTTTGACGGAAGAACTCGACTGGCGCGGTTTTTAACCCGACAGTCGCGCCAATTGGCGCACGTTGCCTTTGTCTAGCCTGCGCCAATTGACTTCTGGCGCCAGTTTCACGCTCACAGTCGCGCCACCCCTGTGAGTTTTTTGAGTTTCTTCATTTTTTGGCTCTCTGGATTTGATCAGTGCTTTTCTTCTTGATTTTCCGACTGCCTGAGTGTGTTGGAGTCTTGTTTCGCTGGAATTCACCTCTGTCCCTTGGTTGTTTGCTTCTATCTACCGATTTCACGTTTTGAGCCCTAGGGAATCTAGTGGCTTAGTGTATCGAGCCCTCCTTGGGAGTTTTGGTGTCTTGATTGTCCTGTCAACTTGCTGGTTAATTCTCCACATCCTCTTAGTGGTCGTTGATTTTTCTGTTACGTTTTTGGGTGATTGTTCATTCCTTCATTCGAAATTCGTTTGCCCTTGCTTTGGACCTAGATCACACGGTCCATTGGAAGCTTTTGAGTCTTTTCTTTGCTTTGAGAGACTTTGGTCGATTTGGGGATCTGATTGCTTGCATTGTTGAGTGAATTTTGTTTGTTTCGCTCTCTTGGATATCATTTCTCAAATTGTTCCTTTTGTTTTCAGTGCACATTAGCCATTAAACATTGAAAATAAAAAAAAATCTCTTTTGTTTTGATTAATTAGTGCAAATTGTGATCTTTTCCATATCGCTAGTGATTAGTGTTTGAATGAAAAGTGTTCAATTGCATTAGTTGCATTAGAGACATTGTTGTTTGTATTCCGTTCATTTCGTTTGCATAAAAGCTCTCAACTCTTATTCAACTAGTTTTCATCGAACGAAATGTTGCACTATGGCATATAGCTTGCATTTAGGAGTCTTTCGAGACACTACATACGATAGGGCCTGGAAATTGAAACTTAATTGAAGATCAGCTGTAAAATTTATTCAATTAACTTTGAATAACATTGGAGACCTAGCAGAAACTATGAGAAGGTCTAGGCTAGAGGCATTGCAGGCGTCGTTAAACCTAGCGGTGTCGTTCGCACAGCGCTTTGAAGCCGGCGCTTAAATGCTCGGACTTACGCTCCGTACACGTCGGGTATATAAAAGGGGAGACCCTTCTATCTCTAGGTTTCAATCCCATTCATGGAGCGGGGAGCGGATGCGCCGCCTATGCCGCGTGATACAGGAACACGACGATCGGGAGACTACCTGCCAAATACGTACGAGAAGTCCTTGGTCGATTTACATTTCATTAATATTAAAACCAAGGTGTATATTGCAGTTCACGGTTATTTGGTACACCCTTTGTGCCTAGTTTTCTTGAGCAATCATTTGGTCTTTTTCTGACTCCCTAAATTTGAAAAGACCGTCAAGCGTTTGTCCTTTCCTGCTTGTGTCAAATCTGAAAGAGATAGAGTCATCTTTTTATCGTTTCTCATCTCTTAAAATGTGAAACGGTAGAATTTCTTACTTTCCAATGTGGTAAAATTAATCGCCCACGATTACACACCTGTTTAGACATTGCTTGTTGACTGTTTGATCGTGTGTCTTAACTCGTTTTCAGCCCGTGTGTGTGTTTGCTCTTTTCTTCTAGTCTTTTGCCACAGTGGCGGAACCTTCGGTTTCGTCTACTGGTAGTCCTTACACGGACGATTCTTCAGAAGCTTCTCAGCCTGTTGTTTCCGAGTTTCCTGACGGGGGATCGGTTCTCGCCGAGCAACCCTTTGGAGGACCAGTTGAGTTCAATTGGCCCTTTTCGGACCCTGTGTCTGAATTGAGATTAGGAGCTGATTTCCTTTCTCTTACATCGGGTTCACCCTTTGTTGCTGCTGTTTTTCCTCCTAGTCCTTGCCGTCTTTTGCGTGATTTAACGGCAGGATCAACCATGAGTGATTCTGGTGAGGAAATTCCGGGGTCTGATGACTATCAGCGCATCCCTCGTAGATTGTTTGAGGGAGACGACTCTGAGCTGGCTACCATGTCGTCAGCCAGTCCTTCTTTACCGCAGGGATACAGATCTCTGGGTCAGATCATTTCAGCCGCTGCCTCTATGGGAATATCATCTCCTGCTTCGAGGCCAGCTGTCACTACACCCGGGGTGTCCCCTTCGACGCCCGTCACCTTTGTTCCCGTTCGGCCCACTGTTTGTGTGGCTGCTTCTTCTTCTGTTGTCTCCGCTACCAGGGCTGGGCCAACTCCTGAAGATGTTTATCTAGCTACTGCTATACCAGATAATATCTCTCCGGAGGAGTATCGGTTGTTTTTGCAACAGCCGAACGCCGGAGCTGGACAGATTCCCCAAGATCCTTACCGATCTTTCTTTTCGCACTATGCACAGGACGACACTCCCGTGTATGGTTTCCCAGGTCAGCTTGACGAGCACGGGGAGGTTTTGCGCCTTCTTGCTCCTGAGGCTTATCTGTATGCTCAAGGTTTACCATACAACCAGGCTTATAACCCGCAGGGACAACCTTTCCAAGGCCAACCTGGCTATCTATACGACCCACAGGGACAGCCCATCCAAGGCTACTCTGCGAGCCAGCAAGGGCCATTGTACAATCCGCAAGGACCATATTACATCCCTGCTGGTCAACCTGCTCAGCCTCAGCCGGGGTATCAACCGGGACTAGCCTATGGTCCTGGGGGGCAAATCCAGCCTTCTTTACCGATGCAACCGCAGTATCCTGTCGTCTCTAACGTTGCATATCAGCCAGGACCACCCTATGGTTCTGCTTCAGGTCAAACTGGTTTCCAGCAAGCACCTGGTCCTGTTCCACCACCAGGCCAACCGGCTCATCCGGTACAACCTGGTGTCCCGCCTCCAGGCCAACCGGCCTATCCGGTACAACCTAGGGCCCACTTACAACCAGGTCAACCTGCGCAACCAGCGCCACCTGTTTATCCGGGCCAACCTGGTCATTCAGGCCAGCCCCCTCACTCGGGTCAACCTGTTCATTCAGGGCAGCCCTCTCATTCCGTTCACTCTGCTCAACAGCCTGTCCATTCAATGCCGCAGCCAAATCAACAGCTGCGCCCTACGTACCAGGCTCCGCAGGGTTCCACTTATCAGCAGCCTACTCATCCTCAGAGTGGTTATTATCCTCATGGTCAGTCTCAACCGAACTATAACCACCCTGGAGGCTCTCAGTATTATCCTCCTCCACCCAGTTCTACCTACGCTCAGCAGCCAAATCCAAACGCTGCTTATACAGGGCAGACACCTAATCAGGGCCCGAACCCTGGTTATCAAGCCCCGCACTATGGTTACCAGCAGCCAAATTAGTCTGGTTATACGAACTATGCCCCCTACGGTCAGAATCCTGCGGGACAAAACCCATGGGAGCAAGGATATTCGCAACCATCGTGGAGCACGGGTACCAGACCTTATCCTGGGACTGGTATAGTAGTTAATCCTCCATTGTCGTTCCTGGCTACCTTGGAACTGCTGGACGTTTCAAATTTCACCAATGATCCGATTTCGCATAATCCATATTGGCCTCCGGTTCCCACCAAGATACCAGGTGACTGTCCCAAGTTTGAGGGCAAAGCTGGCGAAGACCCCCAGGCGCATGTGATGACGTATCACCTCTGGTGTTCGTCTAACTCTTGGACCGACGATTCGATTCGTCTGCGTCTTTTCCAGCGTACTTTAACAGGAGCTGCTGCTAAGTGGTACATAGAACTGTCCCGTGGTATTTTTCAAGATTTCAACTCGTTAGCCATGGCTTTCCTCACGCATTTCCAGTTACCGGTCCGGTATGAGGCCGGGACGCACCTCCTGTCTTCTCTGAAGCAGGACACGACCACTCACATCTCGGATCACATCCATGAGTGGCAACGTCGTCGTCGACTGATCAAGTTTCACATACCTGATCAGATTTTGACTCACTGGTTCACCACCTCCTTTGTGAATAAAATCGCTCAGGATATCGCGATGGGAGCGTGTGTGACAGAGGAACAAGCTATCGCGCGTGCCCAGTACCTGGATCTTGTTTATTCGTAGTCTGGCACGCTTTATGACATCTTGACTGATGCTCCACGGCCCGGAACCACTAAGGCTCCGCCTACCCCTACGGTGGATGGTGTCATTGGTTCCGTTTCTCAAAATTCGAAGAAGTCTTCGAATGGGAAGCAGAAGGCTAATTCTTCCAACAATACCACTGCTAATCCCGCCCCATCTGATTTTGGTAAAACCGCGGAGGTGAATGCCGTCCAGGCCAATCCTGCGGACAAACCCTCCAAGGGGAAGAAGAAGGGCAAAGGAAAATCAAAATCTGATGCCCCGAAACCGGAATCTAAATCTCAAACTGAGGATGGCTCCCAACGTAAGGCGAAATTCCCTTACCTCATCTGTGAAGGTGACCATTACACTAAGGATTTTCCACGATGGTTTGAGGTTAGTAAACTTCTTAAAGGCTCTAAAGGGACTCCGGCTGTTTTGAAAGAGCCATTTCCATCTCAGCAGACCCAGATGGTCGAACAGGCGTCACCATCTGCACCATTTGGGTATCAGGTTTTCATGATGAAGACTAATGCACCTATCACTATCGCTACGCGGTCGAAGGATTACAATGAACCGCGGCAGGCGCCCGGGAAGGCAGTTGCGGATGGGCCGCCTCCCCCACCTGCCTCCGGTCCATTGGAAATCGAGAAGCCGACTCTCGAACCCGTTGTGAAGCCACCTCCCAAGGGTGTTCTTCGGAGATCCTCTTATAATCCAAATGCTCGTGCCGCTCAACATTACAATATCGTTGAGGATCTGGCACAGGCGCCATGTGCCATGTCTGCACTCGAGGTTCTTCAAAGTTGTCCTTCACAACGGAAGGCTTTACTGTCTGCAATCGGTGGTATCGATCCCGCCGACTCGAGCCTTCTCACTTTCGATCTGGAGAATTTTACTCCCCGACTTCCACATCAAATCGCTTTGGTCATTCAAGTCGGGATTAACGGTCTGAACATTCATAGGGCCGTCGTAGATGAGGGTGCATCTACTTGCGTTATGTCCTCCGCTTGCTGGAAGGCCATTGGCTCTCCAGCCTTGTCGTCATCTCCCAATGCCCTCGAGGCATTTGATGGTCGGGAATCTAAACCCCTGGGAGTTCTCGAGAGTCTTGCGATCACATTACAGGGAAAAACTGTCAACGTGGAAGTAGAAGTGGTTGACGCTAAACTCAACTACAACATACTTCTTGGCCGCAGCTGGACCCATGCCATGCTCTGCGTGCCGTCTACCGTCTTTCGTTTCATTAAGTTCCCTCACGAGGGCAAGATTGTCACGGTAGATCAGTTGTCATTTTTCACCTCTAGCTCTGAGAACAACGTGCCATACGTGGATCAAATTCCGAATCCCCCAGACAACATAGGACCTGGTCTTTTCAAAGACCTAGTCCTCATGGGTATATTCCCCGCACCGCCACCGAATACCGCTCAAGTCAACATGTTGTCCAGGACTGATGACCCCTGGCTTATTCCTACACCTGAGCAGGTATATGAGTTTGGAGAATCCATGCCTTTAACGCCGGTAGAGATCAGCTACTGTGAGATTGTTGCCGCATCGGACCCTCCACCTCCTCAGCATGCTCCGATGAGCATGGCTCTTGACGTCTACTCACAATCCCCCTGGCTTGGTCAGGCTGATTCACCTGATCCTCTCAGAGAGACTTTTCCTTCAGATGAGGCTATCATTGAAACCATGTCTCTTGAGGAGCTGCCCTGGGGCGATGGACATCATCGCTCCTCGTTTATGCCCAGCTTGGGGGCAATGACTGATTGTCTGGAGCGTTATGCTACTCAGGTTCCTTCTCCTCCTCTTCAAACACCGATCTTGATGCACGAGGTCTTTTCGGAGGGTAATCTGAGTAACATTACTCAAACTGTTCCAATCAACATCTCCGTTAAACCGGGGATTGTTGAGAACATTCATGTGGGTGTGACTTGTTCTCCCAAGGAGATTCAAGTCTATACTGAGCTTTTCAAAGAATTCAGAGATGTTTTCGCATGGTCTTACGAGGAAATGCCGGGAATTGATCCGAGTATTGTGGTGCACGAGATTCCAACCTACCCAGGTGCGAAACCCGTGCGCCAACGCTTACGTCCCATGCATCCTCGGAAAGCCGCCGCCATCAAGGCAGAAGTTGAAAAACTTCTGAACGCGGGTTTTATTTATCCTATCCCCCTTACAGAATGGGTGTCCAACATCGTCCCTGTCGATAAAAAGCAGGGCACAATTCGAGTCTGTGTGGATTACCGCGATATCAATCGCGCCTGTCCTAAGGATAATTATCCCACTCCATTTATCGACCAGATTATCGACGATTGTGTCGGGAGTGAGATCTATTCCTTAATGGACGGTTTCTCAGGTTACAACCATATCAATATCGCACCTGAGGATCAACACAAGACCACATTCATCTGTCCATGGGGCACTTTCGCGTACAAAAAACTCCCGTTCGGCTTAAAGAACGCCGGCGCCACGTTTCAGCGTGCGATGTCCTACGCTTTTCATGACATTCGTCATATTGTCCAGCCTTATCTGGACGACTTGCCAGCCCATTCGGGTAAGCGAGAGGACCATCCTGAGCATCTTCGCCAGATCTTTCTTCGTTGCAGATGCTACAACATCAGGCTCAATCCTCATAAGTGCGTCTTCTGCGTTGATTCTGGCCGTCTCTTAGGCTTTATAGTCTCGAAAGACGGAATTCGCCTTGACCCTCTGAAGGTTGAGGCCATCATAAATCTCCCATCACCCTCCTCCCTGTATCAGCTACAGAGTTTGCAAGGGAAGGCGAATTTTCTTAGGCGCTTTATCCCGAATTATGCCGAGGTGGCCAAAGGATTCACTCGTTTGTTAAAGCAGAATGTTCCCTTTCACTGGGACGAAATTGCTCAGGAATCCTTTGAGAAGCTGAAGACATTGCTAGTCAATGCTCCATTGCTTCGTCCTCCGGACTACCACCGCGACTTTACTTTGTATCTAGCTGCCGCATTAAGCACCATCGCCATGGTCTTGGTGCAGGATGACGAGAACGGTGACGAACATGTTGTTTATTACCTCTCTCGGAACCTTCTCGACCCGGAAACGCGTTATGCACATGTCGAGAAGTTGGCCTTAGCAGCAGTACACGCCGTACAACGCTTTCGCCATTACATCCTTTTGCGTACGATAACAGTGGTTTCAGACTGCAACCCTATGACGTATATTCTTTCTAGACAATTACTAGGGGGCAAGTACTCCAAATGGATCGTCATCCTACAGGAGTTTGACTTGGAGTTCACCACTGCCAAGTCAACTAAATCATTGGTCTTCGCGGATTTGATATGTTCTCTCCCTACAGACTCTGTTCCCTCACACTCTGAAGACCATATACCGGACGAAACGCTGTTTCTTATCGATACTCGTGATCCTTAGTACGGTGACATCATAGTGTATCTTCAGACCGCGACATTTCGGTCTGAGTTGGATAAAACTGCTCGCCGTCGGATTCGGCACCAGTCCCAACCCTACCGTATAGTAGGAGATACCTTATATCGCATTGGAGTAGATTCGGTGCTCCGACGATGCCTTACCTTGGAAGAGGCTGAGAAAGTCTTGAATGACTGCCACAGTGGCGCCTGTGGCGGACACATGTCTGGGTATGCTACTGCCCAGAAGATTCTGCGGGCAGGTTATTTTTGGCCTTCCATATTCAATGATTGTATCACTGCAGTCCGTAAAGGTCATCCATGCCAGATTTTTCAGCGCAAGATGTGTGCGCCGCCATTGCCTTTGCATCCCGTTATTACCGTCGGCCCTTTTTCGAAATGGGGCTTGGATTTTATGACGTGTAACCCTCACTCGGCCGGGGGGCATGCGTATATCATTGTCGCCGTCGACTACTTCACTAAGTGGGCCGAGGCGATGCCTACACTAGCTGCTGACGGGAAAACGGCTGCTTCATTTTTATTCAACCATGTTATTGCACGATTCGGAGTTCCTCAAGCTATCGTCACTGATCACGGTACTCATTTCCGCGATTACATGATGGCGGCGCTGACTTCAGCGTTGGGCCTGCGTCACGACAGCTCAACACCATACTACCCTCAAGCGAATGGTCAGGTTGAAGCGGTAAACAAGGTTTTGGTCACTATGCTTCAGCGAACAGTTGGGATTCATAAATCCACTTGGCATCTTCAACTGTTCTCAGCTCTCTGGGCGTACCGAACATCTGCTAAAAGTGCAACCGGATTCACACCATTCCAACTGGTGTACGGTCTGGAAGCTACTCTGCCGGTTGAATGTGAAATTCCTTCTCTTAAATTAGCTGTGGAGCTCTTACCGAATACTTCTCCTGAGGAAGAACGTCTTCTGTATCTCGAACGGTTGGATGAAACCCGTCGTCTAGCTGCTTTGATCATCGAAGCACAAAAGAAGAGGGTCAAATCTCATTTTGATCAATCTGTTTCCCCCCGTTCTTTCATCGAAGGAGACCTCGTCCTCTTGTACGATCAGGCACATGATAAGCTTGGAGCCGGTAAGCTCCAGCCAATGTGGCACGGGCCCTATATAGTAAAGCGCGTTTTGAAAAATGGGGCCTACGAGCTTATAGATTACGAAGGAGTTCCATTGGCGCAGCCCAGGAATGGGCTGTACCTTAAAAAGTACTATGCCTGAAATGATTTCTTGGTGTGGTGTGTGTACATAGGTGTGTGATTGTCATTTGTGTGCATGGTGTGGTGTGCTTTGTAAACATCTTTCTGCTAATCGGGTCTTCTTGGTTGTGCAGATGTCTATTCATCCATTTGTTGGTTTCGCGGATGGTGCCTCCCGCAGTACCAGGAATCTGTCTTCCGCAGCCTGGGTAATCTACGATCCTGCTGGTGAGTTGATTGACCTGCAAGGTGTGTGTTTAGGACGTACCACGAACAATATCGCGGAATATAGTGTCGTGTTGGAATTATTAACCGAGGCAGTAAACCTTGGTATCCGTGAATTGCTCGTGTACCTAGATTCACAACTTATAGTGTTACAGCTGAACGGACACTATTCAGTAAGGAACCCGTCCATCTTACGTCTGTATTTGCGTATTCGATTACTGGAAAGGAATTTTGACTACATTACATATCATCATATACCCAGGCATTTGAATACATTAACAGATTCATTAGCAAATTTGGTATTAGACAGACATTTGCGCAATTTATAAATCATCATCACATGTAAAGAAAGACTCATCCAGAAATAGATATGTATATATGTAGATATCGAAATGTTTACATAGAGTGTGTCACATAAAACTCAAAAAATATACATAGTCGTCTTAATACATCCGGAGACGCTATGTCTCTCAAAAATAGGTGTGGTATAAATCCTAAGGACTAATCCGCATGGTGCTCATGGTAGCACGTCACTGCACGCACTAGGCGCCTCAGGATTCGGTGGATCCGATTCGGAACTCCCACCGTGTGGCGCTGGTATGCCATCGGTACATCTGATAGCCGGGCATAGTCTGGGATCCCATGGGCAATCCCCTCAAGGTTCTGGATCAGTTCCTCTCCCCCGGTACCTTCCCCCTGGATCTCAGGGGCGAGTTGTGTCCTCCGGGAGATTGGAGACATCCCGGCTGGTCTCTCAGGTCCTACATCTGCATGCATATATAATTGTGTCAAGACGAATGTGTATTAACAAAAAAACATATAAACATAAAATAAAAAATATGAGGTCTTACCCAGCTCCTCGTCCCAGTCGTCTCCTTCTGGTAGTGGGAGATCTGGGTCCCCGGTAAAGTCAGTTCCCGAATAGGGCCAATCTTCCACGACGATCAGTTGGCGCCGTAGCCACCTAAAGAACTCTGGCCTCCGGGACATCTGTTGGCCACCTCCAGATCTGGGCATCAGTGCTGCCCAGCGAGCCATTCGTGGCTCTCGTGGTATCGGACTCGCCACTGCGGCCCCTTGGCCCTGGAAGATTGGTATGCGTTCCAGAATGAACGATACCAAGATGGAACCATAACCGAACTGTTTTAGTTTCCCCTGTTTGCACCTGGTGAGCTGCCTTTTCATGTTGATAGTTACTGCTTCTGCCCAGTTGAACAGTAGGGGACCCATGCATTCTGAGGCCAGCAGGAGTTGAGTCTTCGTGGCCTCGTGTGGAGCCTGCGACCCAGCAGCCCGCGTAATGGTATGGAGAACTACTCTCAGTGCTAGATCGGGGATAGTATGGATGTCTACCTTCTTGCTTCCTGATCCTGTTTGTGCCCCTCGGCACACCCGTGCCATTACCTGTTCCATCTTTTCCCCGGATGGTCTGCTTCCAGTCAGTACAGGGATTGGACCTCTGCAGGACAATCCAGTGATGAAATAAATGTCAGTGACCTCCAGTTCCAACACCTGGTCTCGTAATTTGAACACCTGTTCATTTTCATCCCAGATACTGATTAGATACTGGAGGAGCTCGGGCTGAGCTCGTAAACATGGCGTGAGGAAGAACTTTTTCAATCCACAGTCTCTAAGTGCATTCATGCAAGCTTGGCTTTGCATGGCCTGTTCATCCTCGTCTCCGTGCTCTCGTTCCTTCCATTCGATTGCCATTTTGAGTGATTATCTGCATTCACATGGCCAAAAACCCCTGGTTAGATCTTTGATGAGTTTCAAATACCAAGTAATTTGGTCTAAATATCGAAATTTTGGGCGAAATTTAAGGTTCGGCCGCTGGCGCGGCTGTTTTGCTAACAGTCGCGCCATGTGGCGCGAGCCCTTTATTAAAAATAGCTCATTGGCGCGGGTCCGTGCCCGATACCCGCGCCAATGGGCGCGGCCCTAAAATTCAAAAAATGACCATACAAGACTGATTTTTAAGGGAAAATCATTAAAAAATGAATGAAAATATAGAGCAAGGGAGCGCCTTTTACCTGTGACAGACGAGAAGCTGAATGGTTGCCTGGATTGGTCGCAATCGTCGACGGAAGTTTCTGCTCCAAATGGACCACTGTTGTTTTCTACCAAGGTAAATAGTAAAAGTAATTTTGTTTTTACCAATTAGACATATTTATAACTTTTTCGACGTTAAATGAGTTTTAAAAGTTATTTTTATCAAATATTTGCATATGCTATGTCGAAAATGGATTTTACGCTTGCTTGGTATGTGCAGCAGCAGGTTTTTGCGACTTAAAAGATGGAAACGAGTTGTATTTTATACTTTTTCGGACTCGGTAAATACACGAAAAAGTCACTCTGGAGTCATCTTTCAGCTCTTTTCTGACTCTCTAAATATGAAAATATCGCCGAGGCCCTTGTCGTTTCGATCTCGTTAAAATGGACACGAATCGACATCCACCCAGTATAAGTTTAACCCTTTTTCGGGCTGGGATGGATTGATTACGAAAAAGGAATACCCTAGCCTATTGCGACTAGGAGGTTTTCCCGGATATTGTTTTCTACCTTTTCGGATCTGGGGAACTATTTACGAAAAGGGACCTGTGGAGTTTTTCTTTTCCGCTGTCTTTTCAAACTCTCTAAATATGAAAAGACGCCGAGTTCTTCCTTTGTCAGACTCGTTAAACCCTGATGACATCGGATCTAGTCGAAATGACGTTCTCCGAGTTTCTCCTTCCTAGGACTCGTTAAATGCACTAGGATGGATTCGTCCGAAGGACGGATTTATATGACAAGCATATGGTATCCTCTTCAAGCTTGTGTAAAAATAAAGAGGTACTCACCGAAATGGTGGGGGAAAAGTGGAACCATCGTCGTTGTCGTCGGCAGTATGTCGCTCTTGAACATGGCACTTGTCTGCATTCGTGTCGGGTTGGGGACATCTCATCTCGTTGCTTCACTTTGCTTCCGTGGGTTTGGGTAATCTCTTTTGACCTCTCATCTGTTCACTGCCTCGTCGCCATGACCTTTGATCTGTTGATGTCAAATACTGCCAAGTCCATTGCCGTGCCGTTTATATGTTCAAGAGAAGTTGGCCTCTGCGAATATCAACCTTCCTCTGTTTCTCATATGATCTTGATTCACAACAAAACATTATGTTCCTCTGTCTCGTGTCGATGATGTGGGAATCATTATGGCCCACCTTCGATCAAGGTCACTTCCTGTCGACATCAACTCATTATCCAGGAAGTTGGTCTAGAGACTCCTTATGGTACCTTGGAGCCTGCATGCCTCAATGGCGGGTTCGTCGCATTCGACGAGAGGTTTACATCATTGGCCTCCGATCGAGTGATTCTGCGGGTGTTCGACATCAACTCATTTATTCGCACGCCGTAGATTGTACCTGTAGTACCTTGAGGACCATTGTCATTATTGGTGGTTTCTCTCGCGTCTGTTAACAGCTTTCATCATTGGCTGGTAATTAGACGATGTTCTTGCATGTTCGACATCAGCTCACATACTCACATGCTCGAACTTGTACTTGTTTGGGTCGAGATGGAGCGCAAGACCCTGGATTGTGTCTGTTGTAATCCAGGCTGCGATTGTGGATTATTATCATTATGTACATGACTCATTGATTGGATGGCTGCGACCATACCTGAGTCTATTTGTTTGATCTTAGTTGGATGGTTGCGCCCATACCCTGGATCCGGATTATAGCATACTCTGTTTCGGATGGTTGCGTCCATACCACTTATACATCATGTACTTGAGATATCAGTTGTATCTTTCTGCGCAGGTTTTTCGACGGCGGGCCTTCGATTGAACATGTTCTCGTAAAGCATTTCACCCCTCTCTCTCTCGGGCCTCATACTTTAGGGGGCATCTGTTACACAGTAATTTGTCACCGTCCCTACCATTCCCCATCCCGCACAATGGAGGACCCATTTCGTGACCTGTGAACGTTGTCATGCCTTGAAAACATCATCAATGCATTCCTCTAAGCATGAGCTTTATTTTCCCTTGAGACATCTCCTTGCTAAAATCATGAAAAACATCCCTTTTAGCATTGGCGCGGGCAGGCAGTTCAGTACTCGCGCCAATGAGGAAAATCTTGCAAAGAGGTCACGCCAACTGGCGCTCTGTCATAGAGCAGCAGTCGCGCCACCCAATTTAGGGACTGTTTTTTAAATAAGGATGGCGCAAGTTGAGTTCCAACAAACTCACAAACCATCGCCTATCTTGAGTTGGGAGGTTTGGCTGCGGGAGTTCTATGGAGGGGAAGTTGTTTTGCCACCTCCCATGGAACCTTCCTTGTTGATAGGGCCAATACCATAATAATAGGGATCCCAACTCCCTCCTTCCCCATCTATAAAAGCCTGCTCAAATCCATGGCAAGCTAGTCTTGAAGTGCCTAAGCTTTGTATCTCCATATTCCCAAGAGCCTTTGCGCTGTAAAGAATCCTCTCTTTCCCTTAAGGCCGACTCAAGTAAGGAGACCATTGTCACGAGACTCTGGAGAGGTTTTCCCTTTCCTTGGCGAGCTTTGCGAGACGTGGACAACCGGAGACCCGTTCGAAGGAGGCTGCGACGTCAGAACCTAGTTGTAATCTTTCTTCGTTTATTACTTAATAGATGATTATGATTATGGTTCCACTCCGTTTTCCATCATGTTAATGCGAGTAACATCTTTTCTGACCGATGTTTAGTTACATATGCTGGTTTCTATGCTTGTATATGTTCGTTTCTTCCATGTGCAGGTGTTCATCCGCGGAGATCGTGGAGGAATTGTGATCTGCCGGGGCTGAAGAACGGGGACGCTTCTTCTTCAGATTATAGCGTTGGAATCCAGGTAGGCTTCTATTCCTAGTCTTTCCATTCGTAACTAGGAACTTGCGTCATAGCATTGTTTGTTTGTTGCTAGACCCCTGCTGGGCTAGTAGGGATCGCCTCTGTCCGCAGAGGGGATTTACCTCCTCAACACCTGTCTACATATTTCTATTAATCAAGGGACATAACCTATGGCGTCAGTTCTTTGTTTGTCATTGTAAGGGTTCCTGGATGCCCAGTCAGTGCAACAAATCTATATATACATTTTGGTGTAAATTAAATGTCCCCTGTTCTTTGTTTGATTCGTTTCTATTGCAGAGATTGTTGGACGCAATTAAAAAATGATCAGACTTGTGAATTGTGGTTCCCTGTTGTCTCTTTTGCTGGAATGCCATTAATAATTCACCATGATATTATATATCTCAAAGTTATCATTTTAGCTTAAATGGTTTTTTTTTAAATTTTATGGCAGAACATTTCTTTTCTGAGACAGTCAATATTGATAAGGAATCACAGAAAAAAATTAAACCAGTTTGTGGCTAATATTAACGGGATTATAAAATCCATGGTGTGAATTTTAGCAGTAAATTCACTTAAGAATTGACAAAATTTGTTAAGATCCCAGAATGCAGTCACATGGTTGGCAAAGTGAATTATTTAGGTAAAGTTTAAGAATTATCTGGTAGGTGTGAATGTCTTAGCATATTCTGTAATTTCAAAATGTTTAACAAATATCTGGGGATATATTTGTAAATATTTGCTTCAAGGCTCAGGATTTTATTTCTATTTATATAAAAATTTGGCATTTTTTCATACAAAAAATTTGATCCAATAAAATTTAAGGTTAGCAATTGTGTTATGATCCTATAAAATTTAAGGCTGACAAATGTTTTGAAATGGGGATTCTTCTGCAAAAAAACGAAAAATTAACCAAATACCAGATCTTCGTCCCAAAAATTTTGGCGGCATTAGTTCAAAAGATGGAACATAATTTAAAGTCTGGATTCTTGTGGATGAGTTTCTGTATGATGGTGGACAAAATATTATCATTGTAACTTGTCAAGAGTGGATAAGGCTGTGATTACTTACTTTGTAGACCTTTTACTGACGTTAGACTCCAAGATAATTACAACTAGAGATCGATCAGTTGTAGCTATATTGATGCAAGGTCTACAGAAGTTAGACTCCAAGATAATTACAACCAGAGATCGATCAGTTGTAGCTGTATGGATGCTTTCTGTATCATAAGTTGTAATTGAAGTATTTATCAATCAGATTGTGGATATCACTAGCCTTGCTAGCAAAGAAAAAGTTTGCATGTTGTGGATGCGGGTTAACTGTGAATAGACCACAGTTGGGTGGTTTCTGCCTACAGTGAATTGTTTATTTTTGAAAAAAACTTAAAGAGTATGTTCTTAAAAAAATCATGGTGTTTGATGTATCATAATTGCTTTTGGTTACCTTTTGTATAGCTTATGTATTCTGGAGCAATCATATCAAAATCATGCAAAATCAATCCTCATTATGGGGATAAAACTTGTTGTGCCTTTGAACCAAGTGTGATGAGTTATTTATATCAAGTTGTTATACTTAGATATACTTAGATATATGGGTACTGCAAAAGAAGTTACTGGAAAGGTAGAAATATAGATAGGATACCACCAGGTCAAAGTTAGGGTTGAAACTACTTGGCCAAGTGAGATTTTTAAATTCAGATTTTTCCTCAACACATGCACAGGTCAAGTCCTGCTAGGAAATTGAAATTGAGAAGCGGGTCATTTTCTAATCATATTTGTGCACCGATGCACCCGTTATGACTTTTCCCCCATGCAACGATCACCTTCGAGACCAATTCAACGAGGGACTCCGGAGTCCGTGGTATCAAGATTACAGGTTCATGAATGAGATCCTGGAAATTCGCATGCCGGACAAACGAAATATCACTGTAATTGTCGATGATATATTTTAATTAGTTTTTTACCAAAAAATTTATATATATATAAACGAGGGACTCCGGAGTCCGTGGTATCAAGATTACAGGTTCGTGAATGAGATCCTGGAAATTCGCATGTCGGACAAACATATACTAATTTAATATACTCTGATATATTCTTGGGATGTTCAATATATTTGAATTTAAAAAATATATATCACCAGAATGTTCAATATCTTTGACACAAATATAATCTTTTATAGCTATAAAAATTTAGTGAAAACCATATTGAAATTTTGAGATGAAGGAGATTAAATTTAATTTGTAAATTTTTAATAGCAGACGAATGGCTAACATGAACAAGAACTCAATTTCAATATTATTAATATCCCTGGTCACAAAGACCACCTACTTTTTCATAATATCCATTGTTGTATTTCTTGTCCATAAACAAAACAAACTTCTCTGAAATCAATAGGCTGATAGAAAACATCAAAAATATGAAATTTAAGCTTGTTCTAAAAATCATACGGAAATTCTAGACACATGTTAAACATTTACAACCAAAGCTTTTGTGCTAGAGCTTAGAAGCATTAAGCATATCACTTGCATAATATATAAAGTAATAAAACTGCAAAACACGGTCAACGCTATAAGATTATAGAGAGGATTAGAAACCTCGGCTCACTAAGTTTTATTCATTCCATGAAAGATGCTCAACCCATAGCTTCATGGGTTCAATAACGAAGGGTTCATTTAAGTCTTTTTTCTTCATTTCAAGGTCTCCTGAGTCCAGTAACATTGATATTCGAGGACTCATTTACATGTCATTTTATTTGGCTAGGGATCGCTAATGAATTAGAGTATTGAAGTTCAAAATGGGTAATTTTCATTTTCCTAACAGTGTTGAATGAAAGTATTGGTAAAAATATTCTTCAAGCTAACATCCCACTCTATCTCCACTGTAGAATGACATCATTTTGAAGTTAATGAATCGGATATTAACCAGGGATTCAATCACAGTTCATCAGAGAAACCCTAACTCATATTTTCCACTAACAAAAGTACAACATTTAGCCAGAGAGTGCCAGGGAATGACTATAAACATAAATATAGAACAAAGGACCTTCAGTACATTTCAATAAAGTTAAAATCTATGGAGGAATTCAAATAATATCCCTAATTGTTTTTCAAATCTTTAAAAAAATCTAAAAATAGAGCCACAATTTATATATTTTTGATTTGTTTGATTTCCTAAAAATATGGAAACAGGCATAAAAAAATGTAAGTATTACAATCAACAGAATCTTAATTAATGGTTTTGTCCTGGCTTTTGTAAACTGGGTTGAGGAATGTTATACAACTGTAAGCTTTGCAATGCTAAATAATGGAGCCGCCATAAAAAAAATTCAGGCCCAGTAGAGACTTGAGGTAGGGTGTCCATTATCATCTCTTTTATATCCTGGTTGCATGACCGCAACAGGAAATGCAATCTATGTTAACATTTGATTCTACATAGCAAATTATTGGTTGAAAGGGATATAATCTTGCAAATAAATTCAGTACTCTTTATTGCAGGATTGTAGGGTTGTATCAAGATATTAGTTGTAAAGCTGTTGATTTCTACGATGGAATTCGTTTGTTACCAAAAAAGAGAACCTGTCATTCAATTAGGGTGGGACGTAGAATGGTTTTGTCCTGGCTTTTGTAAACTGGGTTGAGGAATGTTACACAACTGTAAGCTTTGCAATGCTAAATAATGCAGCCTTAATAATGCAGTCTTAATGCTAAATTACTTACCAGTGTCTAGATGCTGTAATCCCTAGCTGTATAGCATGAGTTTCAAAGGAATGAGATTCGATGCACACTCAGGGTATGTTTCTTGAATCACTTCAGCAAAGAGTCAAAGAAAAAGAAAAGTATGAACCAACCGTTAGCTGCGGTGTACCTTAGTTGTTTAACAGGGTTTCAAAGGAATGAGATTAGATGCAAATCCCAGATTGTTTTGGCCACATAACTACCTCTCAAACTGCACAAGGAAGGCCACACAAACCCTGAGAATATGTTTATAGAAACAATTTGAAATGGAAAAGACAAATACTAACCATCAAATATATGACAGAAGACAGGGTAATGGTCCAATATCGACCCAAATATGAATCTGCAACAAAAGCTCCAACGAAAGGAAGCATGGATGCCACACAATTCCAGACACTCACATTCGTTGCAGCAGCAGCAGTGCTGTCATGCTTAACATCTGTGAGGTAAATCACCAAGTTTGCAAGAATGCCTGCAGAGGCTAACCTTTCTGCTATCTCCACTCCTGTGAAGAAGATGCTGATAAAACATGTGGACCAATTGCAAAACCTGAGAAATCTTTCACTGTACAAGAACAAATTGACAGGAGAAGTGCCCGAATCCTTGGCGAATAGTTCTGCACTTGAGATTCTGGATCTGGGAAATAACTTCCGTTCTGGAACTATTCCCTCTCAGTTTGGCTTTTTGACTCGAATTAAAACTGTCTCTTGGAGAAAACCAGCTCAGTGGAGGAATTCCGCCTTCTCTGCTTAATTGCATGTAGTTACGCTTCTTATACTTAGGGGACAACAGGCTTGCTGGTGAAATCCCGTTTGAGATAGGAACGGGAACAGATTGACAGGGAAAGTGCCGGAGTCCTTGGGAAATTGTTCTGCACTGGAGGCTCTGGATCTGAGAAATAACTTTTTTAGTGGCACTATCCCCTCTCAGCTTGGCTTGCTCGTTAGAATACAAAACCTGTCTCTTGGAGAAAACCAACTCAATGGAGGAATCCCACCTTCACTGCTTAATTGCACGGAGTTACGCGTATTAGAGTTGTGTGTGAACAGGCTCAGTGGAGAAATCCCGTGGGAGATAGGTACAAAGCTCACAAATTTAGAGGCCCTGCTGCTCGCGGGAGACGGATTAAACGGTTCTATTCCGAAATCTTTAGCAAATTGTTCTCAGCTTTCACGGCTGGCACTCTCTCACAATTTCTTCACGGGAGGCATACCTCAGGAATTTGGCAAGCTTCGGCTTCTCAGGAGTCTCTTTCTTGATGATATTCACTCGGTTAGTGCGGAATCTGTTCGCATATTTAGAACACTCGCTAACTGCACCAATCTGCATTCACTCTCTCTTGCTAGCAATGATCTTAAGGGCAGCTTGCCTGGAAGCATAGAAAGGTTTTCTCAATTGCTTTATCTCGATTTGGGTGAGAATCATTTCACTGGTAGATACCCCAGGAGATGAGCAACTGAGTGGATTAATTGAGTTAAAGTTAAATGACAATTTGCTTTCTGGAGGTCTGCCTTCTGCACTAGGAGGGATGTCTACTCTTCAGATGCTGCAACTGTCTGGCAACAACTTGGATGGTAATATACCTTATCAATTCAGTCAATTGAAAGCTCTGTATGAACTGAACCTATCCCAAAATGGTCATAATCAGTACATTTAAAAATAAATAATATAATAAGGGGGGGAGAGAGAGATTTTACCATAGTACATACATTGACCCTTATAATTAAAACTTATATATGCTTATCTATAAATGTTGTTTTATTTTGCAAGTGTTTGGTGGATTTATACGTATAGGAATAATAGGAAATATGGAAAAAACTTTTAAATTTTGGGGAAAAGGGTCCTGTGAAAAAATAGTGCCATAAAAGCATTATCTGGTCCAGGTCTCAAGTTCTGAATGACCTTGCAAATGTAACAACTGCAAATGTTATGCATATTTGAAGTAATAGAATTTTCGTTCTCGTTCTTATTACAAATAATAAAATAAAATAAAAAACACGATCTAAACGAAACATGATATTCTTTCAGGGGAATCGAATAAAAAAATATCAGATATTGTAACATTTTACAGCAGAAAGAAATTCTTACGTGAGCTAAGAATTATTTTCAAATTCTTATCTAATTAATTAAGAATTATTATTTAATAATTCTAGTTGAAAATATTTGAAAATAATATTAATTAAACTAAAAGGTACAAATGAACACTCAAAAGGATTAATAATAATAATAAAGTTACAAATAATGCTTTGTAACTTTGGAGGATTAGTTTTTTAAGACTATAATATTTGAAAATTATTATTTTCAAGAATTTAAGAATTTTCTTATTATGATATATGTAATTATAAATAATATTATTTATTATTTATAATTTTCATTATAAATAATAAATAATATTATAATAATGAAAATTTAAAAATAATATTTAATTCTATTGATTAAATATTGTTTTTAAATTTGAATAATTTTATTTATTTCTTTTCTTTTCTAATTATTATCATTTTTTATTTAGTTATAACTTCTTTAATGTTTTCCCACCAAAATTTAAGAAAGAGTTTTCAAAAAATTCTAACAAAAACTTTAAAAAAATATTTTCCCATTTTACTATTTCCCATTTTAATATCCTAAACCATATATTGTTTTATTTTTTATATTTTTTAATATCCTAAAAATCCTGCAAGTATATTTTTTTCCAAAAAATATAATAAATGTGATTTATTTTTGTGGTTTTAGTCTTAAAATATGGTATTTAGAAAACAAAATTGAAAAAAAAAATAGTCATAAAAAAGTTTTTCCTTTAATAAAAATACAATGAAACAACATATTTAAAAAATAAATAAAAATCATTTTTAAATGATAAAACTATAAAAGAGATAACCTTTTAAATGCAAAAAAATCTTGTTTAATGTATTCTTGATTACTCATGTAGCTCCTCCGTAAATCATTCTATGATTTTTAGTGAATATTAAATAAGATTTGATGTGATATTGGGAATAGGAATAATAAAATCTAATATATGGTGAACATTGTCGAATTACTTTAGATTTTGTTATAAGTCAGATTAAAATTAAAATTGAAGAAAATTAATATATAGTTAAGGTTATGGTTTAGATTAAGTTTTGTTAAATGGGATAAAAAATAAAATACAAATGGTAAATATTAACTAAATTTAATAGTTAATTTGAAATAATTAAAATAAAAGTTTGAATTCATTTTCAAGAAAAGTATTAAAGGAAAATTTGTGTGGAAATTTTGACTGGAAAGTAGTGTTAGACACTTTAAAAGATAAGTTTTAGTAGAAAAAATTTTGGAGAAAAAATTTCAAATGAATTTTTAGAGGAATGTTTTTGGAATAATTTTTGGGGAGAAACTTTGAGGGAATTTTTCATTATTGGACTTATAAATTGTCATTGGGAGAGAGATAATTTGTATAATTCAACATCTTCTATGAAACATCATGGATTTGTGTAATATTGAAACTCCTATTTTTGCAGCGTCAACATCTTGTTCACACAATAACTTTATTTGTATTAATTAATATAATTGTAATGCTTTCATTATGAATAGAGAGTCATTTTTTTAACTTATAAAGGATCTTGATGAAAGTAAAAATATTGATATTGATAGTAATAATCAATAAATTTTTAATCCTAAGGATTATAAAGGCACCATTGACAAAGGGGAAGGTGAAGAAGTTCTTCGAAACGAGAATTTTAGAGCAAAAGATGAGGATAATACATTTTCTCTTAGTTAGGATTTCATCGGCGCTCATGATGAAGATGAATGCCTCCAAGTAAAGACTTCAAAAGCACAGGTGGCGATGATGAATTTCCCCTGAGTGAGGATTTTAAAAGTGAAAACAATAATAATGGATTTCCTCCAAGTGAGAATGACAATGGAATAGGTGAGGGTGGTGAATGATTTACTTTGAATAAGGATTTTAATTGAACATATGAGGATAGTGAAGGGTTTACTCCAAGAAATCATTTCAAAAGAATTAATGACGATGATGAATTTTCTCTAAGCAATGATTTGAAAAGCTCCAATGACAATGATGGGTTTCCCATGAGAAGTGATTTCAAACACATAAATGACAATGATGGACTTCCTCAAAGTGCGAATTTCAAAAGCACACACAACAATGATGAATTCCCTTTGAGTGAGAATTTCAAAAGCATAGACAATGATAGTGAAGGATTTCGTTCAAAGGAGAATTTCAATGGAAGAGATAAGGATGGTGTTCCAAAACTATAAGTGAATTTGGATAATTGTCTAAGACATTTTATGTAAATTATGTTTGCATGGTAAATTTAAATACATATTTTAACTTGCATATGATATTACATGAATTTATGATACATTTTTATCTATTTTGGATGATATGTTTTAATTATGAAGAATTCATTTGTTTCATATATCGAAAATGCAACAATATATTTGAGAAATAATTTATGCTTAGTCCAATCAACTTTGTATTGATATTTTGATTAAAAGTAATAAAATATTGGGAATTATTATGAATTCTAAATTTATATGGTGATATTGTCATGATATTATTTATTGTTACGATTTGATAGAACATAGTTAAAAAATGTTGCAATTTAATGCCCCATTGAAAGGGAATGTAGTAAATTTTATGGTCGATTTTAGGCTAAGATTTCAAAAGAGATATGCTTTTAGCCATTAAAGCAAAAATTACTCTTGGTTGAATGAATATTGTATTCAAGTGTTCATCCTAAAGTTGTTTTTACTCATAATATTTGGTTCATAATGGCAAGGTTGAAATATGTTGAAAACTTAAGGTTTTTTGTAGTCATGATATTTGTATTTAATTCGATGGTTGAAAAAAGTCAAAATTTAAGGATTTTTTGAGTCATGATATTTTATATTTAATGCCATAGTTGAAAATAGTTATAATTTTAGGGTTTTTCAGAGTGCCATGGCTGCAAATTGTAAACATTTTAAGTTTTTTTTCCATATTTAATTTTTTTTTATCATTAGGGCCATCACTAAAAATTGTTTGAAATTAATTCCTAAACAATGTTCAAATTTTAACTCGATTTTTTTTTTTTTAATGCAGAATCAACACTTTTCATTTTCATGGTGTTTTTCATGATTTTTGTGCAAAAAAATTGGTTTTTATTACTATTTCTTAAAACATATTAAATATTTTCCTCGAATTAAAAAAAGCACTAATGAAACATCAACACTTTTCTTTTTTGGGGTGGTTTTTCATGTTTTCTATGGAAAAATAGGGGTTTTTTGGGCTACAGTTCTGGTTTTGAGGTTACAGTTCTCATTAAGTTGTTAACTTTCTTAATAAATTATCTATTTTTTTTCCATTCCCTTTCATTGGAAAATCCATAACTTTTTCATGGACAACCATGCACCATTTAACCACAAGCATGCTTTTGCATCAAATAGTATGTACAAAATTGAAAAGGATTTTTCTTTTCTAAGGACATAAAATATGAACAAAGTTGGAGGATAAGATTTTTCATGTACATACTGAGAGAATATATATACCTATTAGAAAATAGTATAATATTTATTAGCTTCAAATTAATTTGAGTAAACATGATTTTGCATCAAATAGCATGTATGAAATTGGAAGGGAAAAACAAATCATCCACAAAAAGTATGCACAAAATTCGAGGATAAATTCTTTGCATGTACATACATAGAGAACTTATATAACTTAAGAAAGTTAAGATTATTAGAAATTATATAGTAGTTATTAGCTTCAATATAATTTAAGTAGCAAACTAAAATGGTATGGTTAAAAAGTACACTACCTTTTGGTGATTATCAATAAAAAAAAATTAATAAAAAAATTCAGATCTTAATATTTAAAGTTTTGTCAACAATTCAATGAGTTTATAGGTTAAAATTTATACCTACAAATTTAAATTGTCCAAATTTATATTAATAATTTTATTTGTAGTTGCATAAAGCATGTAATTATTTTTCTTGATAATTTGCTTTCCCCACAAAAATATTAAGAACATGGATAGATGATAATTTAAACCAAAAGAAAAGTTGCAATCCAATGTGTTGTAAATACATTTCATTTTCTTGCTAAAAATTATTGCAATTACATTATACATAATAATTGATATTTCTTATACAACTAGACATAAAAAGACCTTGTTATTATAATAATAATGACAAACTAAAAAAAAATTCTATTACAAATTTCACAAACTAATATGTAGATGAACTTTGGTCGTTTGATGTAGATGCATCATTCTTTGTTGCATTTGTTTTGCTAAGAAAATTGGATATGCTTCGCCTTAATCTCCTACAAGCATTTGTATTTGCCACCAAATCCTCTCTTAAATTCTCCAACACCAATACTACATCTCTCATAGTTGGTCGTTCATTAGGTGAATATTTTGAACAAATCAAACCAACTCGCAACAAAGAAAGTATGCATTTGTATAAAATGCACTAGTGTGTTATCTGTATGAAATGCATAGTTATTTTCGTAATACTTAAAAATAACTCTGCAATGCTTCTTTAGCCTTTACTATGCACCGGTGCGTCACATATATATCAAGCGCACCGGTGCGTGTTAGGATTATAAATGCACCGCAAAAAAACAGTCCACAAAAACATCCATCTGCTAACCTCCTCTAGTGACCTCCACTACAAACGAATATCTGAGCTATTTTTATAAGGCCTTCCTCAAAAACATCTGCTACAAAGTCTTTTCCTTGTATTGTGATGCAACTTTGATGAGATGACCAAGGCCCTCTACTCCAATAATGAAGAGAAAGGGAGGTATAGGATCCCATTGTCTCAGACCCTTGGAACCTCAAAAAGTGCGTGAAGGAGCCCCATTTACCAGGATGGAGTACAAAGGGGTTTAAATCATTGATTTAACCCATTTAATCTAAGACAGGGAAAATCCAAAAGCATCAAGGATGGACAAGAGATCATTCCAATTCATGTGATCATAATCTTTAGAGACATTGAGTTTAATGAGCATACCTGGAGATTTGGACGAGGATAAGGAGTGAACTACCTCATGATCCACAAGGATTTTGTCCATGATTTTCCAACCCTCCACAAAGCCCGACTGCTCCGGGTTGATGATCCCTTTCAATAAGGGTTTGAGCATTCTCATTAAAACGCCTGCTATGATTTTATAAATGAAATTTCACAGGGAAATTGGTAGGAACCCATTGTATCCAACATCATGCCTTTCTTTGAGATGAACGTGAGGAATGTTGCATTCATACCTTACCATATTCTCTGGGAGAAGAAAGAATCCTCGACTAACGCATGGATTTCAGTCCCAGGAAAGTGCTAATCCACTTTAAAGAATTCAGATGTGAATCCGTCCGGGCCTGAGGCCTTATTTGAGGGGAGTGCACAAATGACTTCTTCCACCTCCTTGAAGGATATATTTCGCATGAGAGCCTCATTCTGATCCTCGAAGATTATCCTTGGAATACATTGCCTCATTTTGGAGATAGAATCATTCCTATCCTCACCCGACTCTGTGAACAAAGTCTGAAAATGGGCCATTAGTTCCTCTGGGATTTTTTAATTAAAAAAAAATATTTCTAAAAAGCATGTGGAATTTTGATCTTATATTAAAGGTATTCTCACAATGAAAGTTACTACTAAAATTATTACCAGCATAACTGGCATCATAACTGGTTAGAGTCAATACAAATAATTCATTTTCATTGTTCCATACCTCTCCAAGAAAAAGTTGCAAACTGAATGGGATAAATAATGATCTCCCAGAATAGATGCACATGGAAACAAGAAAAGATAGTGAGCATAAGTTTGGAGAGATGAAAAGTGGGAAGCATCCTAAATTCAAAAGAACATGTTTTCTTCTCTGGATTCTATAAATAATAATATTATTAAATTCCAATTTGAACAGAGTAATCATATCAAATTCAAACAAGTGATGTGATGAATTTTGGAAGATTTCTATGATAAAGTCCTTAAAATGGATGGTAATGAAGATGTTTCAACTTCAGATTCTGTGGTAGGCTGGTAGCTGACCATGCTAGTACCCACATCTTGCAAACGTTGTCATTCAAACATGAACTTCTTGAGTTATGGGAAGGAGCTCAATAATTTCTGGCAAGGTGGAAGAGAGAGCTTAAAAGAAGTACACTTTGAACTTGAAGATAAACTGTTAGAAAACATCCTTGGATGTAGTTTCAGTTAATATTCCAAAAATCATCTAAATAGAATCAGAAATATTAGTCCATCTTTTACCATGGGTAGAATATGGAAAATGAAATTTTTCAACAACTACCATACATATCCCTTAGAAATGTGTATAAACAAAACAAATACATTTCCAACTGGCTTATTGAATTCTGAAATTTGTTATAGACAACCTACCATAAACAATCCAGAACTCAAACTGGACAATCTCTTATATCTAAACAATGTGGGGACTTGAGGCTATTGTGCAAATTACTGCATATACATTTCATGACAACCTGTACTACAAGCTTTCAAATACAATCTGAGCTTCTATATCCCTCTCAAGGAATTATAAGTTTTTCTCCAGCATAGATGATGTCATCAGTGTACTTATTTGCAGTTTTTATTTGATCAAATGAAAGCTGAACTCAACCAAGGAAACAGAAATACTTGGACAACTCCTATACAACAGGTCAAAGGGAACAACATAGACTGAAAGCCAATAGAAGGAAGGAAAAATAGAATACAATATATATTCACTTAGATATACAAATCTAAAGGTGAAGAGATATATACATTTGTACAGCAGAAGTTTGTTGAAAGAGAATATCTAATCATAAATACATGATGATGCACGGCATCGGCAGCACCAGTTCGTGTCTATAGTGACTCCACGTTCAGAAAGGAGTTCTTGCCATTCGGCTCGCATTCTCCGTTGTCTATCTCTTTCATTTATGTGGATTGTTTTCCTTAGAATTCTTCGAATCTTTTGTAATAGTTCAATAGTTCCACGCAAGCGGTACAGAGGCAGTGAACGGGGTGAAAGGAATCTGAGCTGTATATCATGTAGAGTTTGTTCATGCTGGTGAATCTCGTGGTAGCATTCATAGAGCATGTTTAAATCCCTTGCATCCATATCTGTTTAGCATGAAAGAAGGTAAAAAGTTATTGTTAGTGTTTATAGATGGTAAAAGTAAACTAATTATAGAGTTAAAAAATAACTAAAGCAATCATAAAATTCTTTGAAACATTAGGAACATAATGAGTAGTAGAATAAATGTAAAAATAACATAATGAGTAGTAGAATAAATGTAAAAATAAGTAATTTTATATTCAATTTGGATAAGGTGAGGGTTTGTTTACCTCTTGGTGAAGATGCAATGAAGAGTGTATTGTTGGATACATTGTATTAGTCTATATAGATTTTGATGTGAGCAACGATTCTTCTTGCTTCCTGCGTTGTAGATATGGATTTTCTTTTATGCGTGAAATGCGTGAGAATGGGAATGCTGGATGGATTCGGAGGTCTGTTAGAGATCTAACTCTTGAAATGGCAGTGAATGTTAAACCTTGGCGTTCTTTGGGGCCAATGTCAACTGTTGCTTGATCTAACGTCATTCCTTGTGACTTGTGAATTGTTAAAGCCCATGCCATTCGAAGTGGTATCTGTCGACGTGTACCCCTTCTGATAGGAGAAATGGGCACATGTGTGGGGTGTGCAATGTCCCATGTTGTTCCTCTGTATTGTTTGAAATCAACGACCACAAAAGATGGCAATTCTGGAGGGTTTGAGTCAGGTGCATAGCATATTGAAATGACGGTGCCAAGTGCGCCATTTACAAGCCCTGCATGTACCCATAAATTGCAGGTTAGCATAACTTTTTGTCCAGTGCATAACAGAAGCGTTCTGTCCAGTTGTTCTTCTTCAGATGTAGTGAATGTGTGGTCCACATGTTTTTCTGCTGAGCACACAGCCACTGGCTTGTGTAATTTGTTCAACATTGATTTGTTATGCAAGGCAACTGAATTGTTTGTTGCATATAAATGCATGGAGTCCTCAAATATTTTTTTATCTTCATGCGTAATAGAGGAATCTTTTCTTGACATTAGTAGCTTCCAATCGTCTATTGTAGAGTTCCCATCCCTGAGATTTGTGAGAATCTTGCGGAAGGCAATCTCGGAAGGATCAGCACCTTGTTGGCAAAAAATAGTTGTGAGCGTAATGAATGTATCAAAGCTGCGCCAAAGTGCAGTACCACGTGATGTGCCAGCATACAGAGGAATGTCTTTTACAGGTGGTAGCTGGCCTAAATCCCCAACAAGGATAATGGATCGATTACCAAATGGTGTATTTCGATGGAGGGGAAAGGCCTCTCGTAAGCGATCATCAATACGTGAAAGCATTTTTGGCCCGATAAAACTCATTTCATCAATGAGTATGTACTGAATATGGCGGAGTTGTTCTTGGAGGTGGAGGAGTGGTTTTCCTTCAAGAGGATGCATTGTTTGGATAGGGATGTGAAGGGAAGAATGAATTGTAAGTGCATCTATGTTGAAAGCTGCAACACCGGTAGGTGCAAGTACCAACAATGGGCTTATATTTGGTGAGGAGAGTTCGATGAATGCACGTTGTAGAGATTTTATTAGAGCAGATTTGCCCGTTCCGGCTGTCCCTTGTATAATGGTTCTAGTTGGGGGCTTTGGAAGAGGATTTTTGAAATGAGAAGTAATATGTGTGAAAGCTTTTTGCTGGGTAGGAGATAATATTTGATTTACGGGTAGGTTTGAAGAAGTAATGTGTTGATTTTGAATAGATGAGCGATTATATTCAATGAAATTGATGGCAGTTTCTTGTAAGTGGAGAGGTAGGGAAGTATGAGACCAAAGATGGTTAAGGTCAAAGTCACGATTGCCAATGATTTCAAGTGCATCAATTTCGATGTTATCACTTGGGTGAAGGTGAGAGATGATTTCCCATTCATTCATTTGAATAGGGTCAAGGGGGATGTCAGGAGGGGAAGATACAGGAGTAGATTCATCTTCTGATTGTGGAGATTGTGGGTTTTCATTTTCACGGTGAACATGCCATGCTGTATATGTTCCTTTCTTTTGTTCCCAATGTGCAATGATGTCATCATTGCTACATCCAATGTCATTGGGGAGTGTACGGAAGGGGAAATACAACATTAATTCAGCCCAGCAGAAGTTGGTGTAGTTTGGATCATTAGGGGAAGGGATTGTGGTGTATCGTGGCAAGATATGGAGAACTATTGGAGGAGAAATCTGTTTCCATTGGTTTTGTTGACGACGAGGAGAAAATGACCAAGAGCGTGCAGCTTCTATGAGGGGCAATTGATCTAATGAAGAAGGCCTATTCATGTATGCAATAATAAATGGTGGTGTTGAGGGTGGATTTTCCGAACCATCTAGAACACGTCTGAATACAGTTCTATTAACATTTAGAGATACAAATGTACGACTACAGAGTGTTAGAGGTAATTTTTGCAACATATGGCATATTTCCTGCGCTCCAATATCCCTTTCTGCTATGCTTTTTGTAAGGAGTTTCCGAACAACAGTGGTAGTAGGTGCTTCTGGAGCGACGTTGTTCAAGAGGCGGAATAACATTTGGCTATAGCTTTCTGACTTTATTTCTGCTTTGGCTGCATATTTAGATATATAAGCTAACACGGCATGGCGTGAAAGCACTAGTTGACAATCAACATTTGCTCTCCAGATGGAAAGTAGATCAGCATTATGAATGTTCAATCTATCATCATTACGTGCAGGCTTGTAGATTTTATGACCTTTGTTGTCCAATAGTAGTGAAGATGTGGGATTTAACTCCCATGGTACTCCGTAGCGACATGTGAGAACTTTTTTTTTTTTGCGAAGACAAGAAGATACATGGAACTTTGTATGGCGCTGGACACAATTGACAAGCTCTTCATAGTCATCTGTCTGTGGTGATGCAAATATTGATCGTGTGTTGAGAAGACATGGGTCCTGCTCTGCTGATTGGTGGAGTGAAGCTGCGCAATGTTGGAGTTGTCGTGGGTTCCAAGCAGTTACATAATGGTCAAAATATTTTTGAGCATTGAGAACTTCTATCTCATTGTTCCAATCGAGGGAATCCATATTTGGTGCATCTTTCAACCAAAGGAATCCATGTATGTGTGCAGATCCTCGATGTTGCCATTCGTATCTGTATGAAATTGCGAAAATATTATTCTTTAATTCTAATGAAGTGTAATATTTTGTTTTAAAAGTAATGGTAATGAAAAGCACCTGCACTAATAGTCGATTGCATGGAGACCTTTTTGTAAGACTTCCTCAAGGAAAATTGTAAATCTGCAATGCATGTATTGGGATGTTAAATGGGGATTGGTAATTATATTTTGAATTCTCCACCTGTAATGAGCATCTGTATTGGAGGGAACCTCGGCAGGCATAATATTGTGCAGGTCAGGCCATTTCGTATCAGCAGCACTTAGAGTGAACAAAAATGTTGGGCTCCCAAGCTGTGTGATCATGTCAGTTAGCTCATTACGACGCTTGTTCCAAAAAGAGCGTGTACCTCGTAGGGATGAACCAAAGTGCATGACCATTTCTGGAATTTTTGAATTTGGAAAGTTGTGAAGACATTGCTGCAAATCTGATACAGTTGTTGGCAAATTGTTTTCAATGTTTTTTTTTATAAAAACATTGGCATTTGATTGGCTACGATGGCGCATCAGCATGTTATATATGTAGTAACGGAATCTTGGATGTTGGCCGAAGCGATTATCGTGGTAGCGTAACAGGTGACAGGCATATTCGTGCAGCTCAACTTTTGTAATTCTTGGTTGTGCAATCATGGCAATGCCTGTTGGGAAAAGTGTGGGAAATGCCATAGAAAAGAGGCCCTCAGTAGTGTATTCATTGATAGGCGATACAGATATTGTAGGCCAATCAATTGAATTTGTTGATTTAGAATTTGTGGAGTGCAAGTAAGCATGAATGCGGTCAAGTTCATTACAGGAGTTTGGAAGAATTGGAACAAATGAAGAAGGTTGGATATCTAATGAAGGTAGAATGGCATGAAGATTATCAGTAGAATCAACTATGTTTTCCTGGGGTATATATGAAGACGTGGTTACGTTATGAAGAAGATTAGAAATATCAGTAGGTTGATCTGGTAGAGCAGAAATTGCAGATGAGTTGAGTTCAACATCTTTGTAGTAGGGATCATGAGCGAGTTTGTATTCTAGTGCAGCTAGAACACGTGATTTGGAAACAATGAATTCATAAGATGATTGAGAAGGGTTTTGTCTTCTAACAATGAGGACGTCTAATTCAGAAACAAGGCGAGGTAGATATTTCGCAATGGTAGTAATATCTTGAGGAAAGCTGATTGTATGGCCGCTATATTTGTATTGACCACCACGAGCATGTGTTACTTGTAGAATCGGATTTACACGTGCGATTAGCATTTCTTCAATTTGTGTTAAATTTTGAAGGACATATGGTTGTTCGCCAGGATCCATGTTGTTGGCATGAGAGAAACGGTTTGAATATTTTGATGTTGCACATCGGGAGCAAGAGAGGGTACCATGCGAGGATTTTGTCTTCATGCCTGGATATGATTCTTTGCATAGTGTGCAAACATGCAATGGAGAGAGGCTATCTATTTTTTGCCTAAATCGACGGTGTTCTTCATTGAGGGGGGGGTTATATAGGTTTTGGGCAGAGGGAGTCTCTTTTCTTTTTTTATAAAGAAGTCGTCGTCGTGCATTGATTGCTTCTTTGTTTTGAGCATAAAGAAGTCGACGGCGTGCATTTTTTTCTGCATCTTCATTGTTTGATGACATATCTAGCAAAGTACAAATAATTCTATGTTAGGGATGAGGTGCGAGATTTACAAATTACAAATTGAGGTATGAATGCATATGAAATGTATGACATTGTGTTGAAAGCTAAAATTTCTAGATAACTATTAATAACTGATAGTAAGAGTTTTAAATCACTTTCAAATAGATGTTGGTATGAACCTTTTTTTGTAGTGCCAAGTAGAAGTATTTATATTGTTCAAATGTGAAATGGTAAATATACATACTTGTAGTCATTAAAAAAATGTTACTATAAAAGAAACTGTGCATTACAATGGGAGGGAGAAAGGAACTATACATGGAATTTATATTATTGAAATGTGAAGTGGTAAATATACATACTTGTAGGCATTTAGAAAATGTTACTATAAAAGTAACTGTGCATTACAACAACATGGTTGTATGTTACAATGGTAGGGAGAAAGGAACTATACAGGGATGTTATTTTCTATATACGGAAATAAAAGAGGTCTACATATAAGAATTGAGGTCAAAGGCGACGAGCAACATAATGCTATGAGATGGTAAGTGCGGCAATGTCTTTTAGAATTTCCGTGCATGCAGCATCATATTGAATTTCTTCTGAACTTAGAAAAATAGGTTGGAGATGCTCAACACCATTGTAGTACTCTTTTTTAATGGAAAGTGATAGAGAGTAGTGATGCCCTGATATACGACTACATATTTTCTGAAGATCAGCTGGTTCGATGGAAAGGAGGAACAAGTCTTTAGCTGTGATGCCCATAAGCTCATTTCCCGCATCATTGAAAACAGTGACATTTTGAAGCTGGCCAGTGTGGTCATGCAATTCAATTTTCATTCTGTAACGGTAGTCGCATTCTGGAAATTCACCGTTGCACTTTGTACAATGCCAGAGATTGTTAGAATGGTGGCTTACTTTTTTCATGCATTGTTTCCCATTGTAATCCAATGGACAAGCAAGAAAATAGAAATCATCCATGCGTAGACGAGTTATTGTGGCACGAACCGAAACCCATACTGCTTTCTCCAAGATTTCCATGCTAGATATTTCCTGAATGGTCTTTTGTGGTAAAGCTTGTTTGGAAGACAGAGTATAATTTCTGCTCAATGAAGGAGACGAAGAGTTGTAGCCTGTATCATGGAACCAAGTTTGGAGTTGTTTAGTTTCTTCAATATCTGGATTTATAAGAAGAGTGGTAGTGGAAATTGTCCCAATAGTGATTCCATTAAATTCAGTTATCCGGCCGCCTTTCACACATAGGATTGGTGGGTTGTCAGAAGAGCCGAGTCCAGCAAGGTCCTTTCCTATAGGCAGGCATTGATCTCCCCATACTGTTAAATCAATGCTGAAACCTGACTTGTCCTTCAATGTTATTGTTTTTCTTAATATTTCAGTTCCATCTCTTCTTCTTATTGTAGAAGCAGGGGAGGTGGAGGTAACGACACCAAGGACATCGACAAGTGTATTTGGGTTTGTGGATTTCACTTCAGCAATAGTCTTGAAATGAAAGCTTTGGTAAGGAAATCTTGGGTCATCTTCTAAACATGGTGTCACAGTTGATGTAGCAATCAAGTAAATCTCCCATTTGTTGTTTAAATGGTTGTAGTTTGGGTTTGTTTGCTTTATTGTTCCATTGGAGACAATATATAGATGCCCAACTTCAATCAGATTGTATAGAGATTCAGCAAGATCAGCAAATGCAGAAAGATGGATTTCATCTTTGTCACTACCAATGAGGTCAAACCCGAAAACTTTTCCTGACCCACGTGCAGTGTTGTAATTCTTCAAGGGTGTTTTTGATAATACTCTACCTTGAATCGACCAATACTTTTGGTACGGATGGAGTGATGTAAATGGTACAAGCGATGTTGTAGATGTGCTTGTTGGAGTCAAAGTATTTGGAAGAATATTGTGTGCTGATGAAGAACTTGAATGAGATTCGCTTGCCTGTGCATGCAATAGCGATGACAATTCCTTAACCAAAGGGCTGCTACGGTAGAGAACCTCAAGTTCTAGGATTCGAATGGATCTGAAATGGATGAAGAAATAATTTAAAATTAAAATGAATGTTAAACTCATTTTTATTTAGTAATAATCCAAAAAACTAAAGGGGAAAGTGTAAAACAAAGTCTAGTCTTACGTAGAGTTTTGGGACACTGTGCAAGTTGATTTTGTAAGTGAAATGATTGAACCGATTTGAATCTCTTCAGATGCAACTTGTGCGCCATAAGCAAATGGTAGCAAAGTCCTGTGTTGATATGTGCCATCAGAGAGAGTGATGTGGTAGTGGGGAGCGCTGGTTTTTGACGAATAGACAGATCCTATATTCACTACTTGCAGTAGGGGTTGCATCTCAGTCGAACCATTTAGCATTTTGGGGATGGCATTCTCAGTCAAAATCGGCTCCATCACGGTAGTAAAGTGCAAATTTTTTATTTGCAATGGTAATACCTGCAATTTATTTAAATGCATTGGAAGAGATATTAATGCATTAAATAAATTGTATGCAAAGCATAAGTTAGCATTTTTGTAATCGTTATCTAATAGATTTGTTCATAATGAACACTTAGATTTCTAATTAAATGCAATAATAATAAAAAATAAAACAAAGTCTATTAATGCATCAAGGAGGCTAATAAAGGAGACTACAATAAGGAGTTTACAATCCCATAGAACCCAATACAGAATGGGGTTGCTGAACACACCAACATATCTATCATTGAGACAGAAAAGGTCATGATTCACGACAATGGACATGAACTTGTCTAATGTATTTAGGTAGAAACATGTAATAATGTTGTGTACATCTTGAGTTGATGTCCACAGAGGATCCTCAAGGACAAAACATTAGAGGATGCTTTACTGGTGAGAAGCTATAGGTATCCCATTTCTGTGTATACAGTGAGAAGCTATAGGTATCCCATTTTTGTGTATATCAGTGGAAGACACTGGTGAGCAGGGATGTGAAGTTTGAAAAGAGTTGGCAGTCCTCAAGATTACAAGAGCCTCCCATAAACAGAGATTACAGGAGCCATGATTCACGACAATGGACATGAACTTGTCTTGAGTTGATGTCCAGAGAGGATCCTCAAGGACAAAACATTAGAGGATGCTTTACTGGTGAGAAGCTATAGGTATCCCATTTCTGTGTATACAGTGAGAAGCTATAGGTATCTCATTTATGTGTATACAGTAGTTCAGTTTATATTCATGTTCTTGATGAGAAACATTCTAAATTTGAGCCCTCAAGTGTCAATGGGATCTTTGTTGGATATATTGAAACTTGCAAAGTGTGGTAGATCTACATTCCAGCTCAGTGGAAGACAGTGGTGAGCAGGGATGTGAAGTTTGACAAGAGTGGGCAGTCCTGAAGGTTACAAGAGCCTCTCATAAACAGAGATTACAGGATACAGATGAAAAGGCTAGAGGACTTAAATCTACATTTTGGATGACTCATGCATCTAAGAAGTTTTCTATTTGTGTTGCATTAAAGACCTCTGTTCCAGTGACACAGATTTTGAACTTTTCGGTTTTGTTTTGCAGATTGAGTATTTCTCAGATCCACACTCCATTGCTTGCCAGATTGATCTGATATTTATCTTGGGCATTATACAGACCTTGCCTTGACTGATTAGCCCCATTCGGTGTCTCCCTGCATCCATAGAATGAGCATCAACTATATTTTAAATTATGCCCTGTATTCGCAGGAGGAGTTGACCCGGCGGTGATTGGAAGGTTTACTGCCAGTGGACTTCTGATTCCAAATCTCCCATATTTAAATCCAACTTAAAATTTCTTTAACCTAGAAGGGAGGATTCTTTTGGTTCTGATCAACTTGTCTCTTCAAAAAGGAATGACTTAATAAGCCTTTTGAATTTTAGTACTCCTATCAGTGGCTCTAGTATTGACCACCAATATGGGGAGGTAATGTAGAACTGGCTCAAAAAAAGTAGGTTTCTCTGGCTTGCAGATTCAACCACTGAGTTTCTCGAGAGTCTCTTTATTTTTCCGGATTTCTCAAAAAATTAATTCCCATTGATTACTACAGCAGATTATATTATCTAACTATTGAGCTGGCCATGAATCTATTTTCTTCCCAGTCTTCCCAAAAATTGCCTCCAATGATTAAGCCTACTTCATCAGTAACTTACTCTAAAGTAAAAATGTAGACACACCGTTGAGAGTTATCTTGGTTATGATGAAGGTATGAATTTATTAAGGTTTTGCAGTTTGGACAAAATCCGTGTATCTACATCAACATTGTTGATGAGATTTTCTTTTATGGTAGTTTGGACATGAATCCGTGTATCTACATCAACAATATTGATGAGATTTATTTTTTTAAATTTTAACACTCTATGCAGATGAAGCTATTTTTTTTTCGTTTCAAATCTAGTTAATGCTACTGAATTTTTCAGAGTTTCATTATGCAAATTAGTCAAAGTTTGAAATTGACAATAATTAGAGGAAACAGCAAAAACATTAATCATGTTAACAAATAATATAACGGCTAAAAAACTGTCATTAAGTTGAAACTTGTCTACACTGAACAAGTTTAACATAAAAATGACAATTGTCTGTTATTGATATGATTGGTTTTGGACAGATCCACTTTTTCCTTGGGATTCAAGTGGTCGATTTCAACTCCACAGAAACTTGTAGTGAAGTTGTGTAATAACAAAGGTTAGAGAACAGAGCCTGAAATGAAAGTTGTGAAGAAAGTGCCATATCTGAATTAATAAGGAGCTTGATATATGCCATGGTCAGCATTACACCAAACTCTGGAGCATATAGATCTAGCTGTTTCAGCAAGGGAAATGGACTTATTGAAGGTCAGAATCATAAAAATTCCAGTTGACTAATTCGGGAGCTATTTATATTTGAAATCTGGAGGGATGAAGTGTAAAATCCTTTTTAAGATTACGAGACAGACATTTGCTGTCGATGTCTTTGCAGTGCTTATATTGTCTACTTTGGTATTATGGTTTGGGATGAATCTATTTTCATCCACCAAACGACATCTGTCCTGTTTTCTGAAGTTGTTGCTACATTGCCGTTTAGGCTGGGTGAACTCTAAAGAGTAGTTTTATTTGACTGAACTATGAGTTTGATAAAACTCAATATGTCAATATGCAGCTTGAAGTGTGGTTTTATATATTATTGTATAGCTTTCAATGTTTCTAGTGCAGATATGCTAGCATGAATTAGAAAATTTAACAGTTCAAAGTGCTAAAGTTATGATCTCCCTCCCTGATCCTAGACATCAGTCCTTTTACATGGGCAACAAAGAAGCTCTGAGTGCAAATAACTTCATAGAGACAACTTAGATGAAAAGGCTAGAGGACTTAAATCTACATTTTGGGTGAGTCATGCATCTAAGAAGTTTTCTATTTGTGTTGCATTAAAGACCTCTGTTCCAGTGACATAGATTTTGAACTTTCCGGTTTTGTTTTACAGATTGAGTATTTCTCAGATCCACACTCCATTGCTTGCTAGATTGATCTGAAATTCAAATTCTCATCCAAATTACCTATCAGTTGGTACCAAAAGATTCATGGATACCTCAAAAAAATTAAGGTTTTGCAGTTTGGACAAAATCCGTGTATGTACATCAACATTGTTGATGACATTTTCTTTTATGGCAGTTTGGACATGAATCCGTGTATCTACATCAACAATATTAATGAGATTTATTTTTTTAAATTTTAGCACTCTATGCAGATGAAGCTATTTTTTTTTCGTTTCAAATCTAGTTAATGCTACTGAATTTTTCAGAGTTTCGTTATGCAAATTAGTCAAAGTTTGAAATTGACAATAATTAGAGGAAACAACAAAAACATTAATCATGTTAACAAATAATATAACGGCTAAAAAACTGTCATTAAGTTGAAACTTGTCTACACTGAACAAGTTTAACATAAAAATGACAATTTTGTGTTTTTGATATCACTGGTTTTGGACAGATCCACTTTTTCCTTGGGATTCAAGTGGTCGATTTCAACTCCACAGAAACTTGTAGTGAAGTTGTGTAATAACAAAGGTTAGAGAACAGAGCCTGAAATGAAAGTTGTGAAGAAAGTGCCATATCTGAATTAATAAGGAGCTTGATATATGCCATGGTCAACATTACACCAAACTCTGGAGCATATAGATCTAGCTGTTTCAGCAAGGGAAATGGACTTATTGAAGGTCAGAATCATAAAAATTCCAGTTGACTAATTGGGGAGCTATTTATATTTGAAATCTGGAGGCTGCATTTTGGGTTTTGCAAAACATATTTTCAAGGCATTTTGGTTTCCTCCAAAAAGAAACTTTCATTAAATTTGCGCTTTTTGGTAGGGATTTTTGAAAACATATTTTCAAGGCATTTTGGTCTAGTGGTTGAGACAGGATGCAACCACCATAATGACTCAGGCTCAAACCCCACCAAATATAAAGCACTAATGACATGTATGAGTTGCCCGAGTTTGATGGTCCACACAATTTAGTGGGCTTTACTGTGATAATGTGGAGTTAGGGCTCATAACCCACCACAGATCAACAAAAGTATTCACCCTTATAAAAAAGACTGTCACAGAATTGAAGCCAATTTTGCTATCTACAAGCCCAACTTCAAGAGAAAAACATTCAGGGAATCATTAACCCACTGTCCTAAAGAATAGGCTTAAAATAAACCCAGGTTTAGATGGGTCTGAGTTGGCATTTATTGCAGCCAACGCAATGTCCTCTGTAACATAAACACAATAAGGATTTTATGTGCCCTTAATGTCTACCCTAGTCTAGACCTGCTTTGAATTGGCGGTTTTCCAGTCACTCAAATGTAGTGAAGGGAATATGGCATTTTTTCCCCCTAAAATCTGGCAAGTTTCATGAATAATTTGAATTGCAATTATCATTTTGGATTGATAGATTTGCAGAAGGTTCCAATGAAAGCAAACCCAAATAGTCCAAAATATAGAATGCTTAGCCTTCTTCATACCGTGAAATTATTTGACCATCTAACTTCCTTTATTTTAAGCAGGGTAAAAACTCCCTGGAATCATCTAATAGCGAACTTGACAATTGAGGCCTCAACAAGATGACTTCAGAAACCTTGTAAGAGAAAGTCAGGAAAAACATTAAACCTATCCAGGGCCCTAGAGGCAGATAAGCTCAGGGCATTAGGTGCATTAAATATTAACGCTAATTTAGATTCATCTAAACTTGGGATTGATATAAAGTCTTATATATCAAACTGGGATTTAGATGAGTCAGGGCTACTTTAGGAATTTCAGAGAAAGTTAGTAAATGGGCTTGGGTTAGTTTAGAAATTGTATAGTTCGTTCATAGACTAAAGATTTAAAGCCTGTTCTTAAGGACAATGTTCATAATTGGAATGAACACAGGGGCCTTCATAACTGGCTCACAATTCCTTCTCAAAATTTTATTTTGGTATTTCAAATTAACATATCACGAAAGTTGGAGGTCCAGCAATTTCACTAAATATATTTTGGTACTTTATATTACTTTCCACCATTTCACAAGTAACTTGTGAGAGGTGCATAACAGAGATACTTTCTTTAAAGATAAAGGAAGTTGAAACATGTAGAAGATGGGAAGTAATTCTACTCTATTCTATTTTAGTATTTCATATTATTTTAATGAACCTTCCATTTTGTCTTTATATTCATCTTCCTAAAATCTCATGCTCCAAAACAATTGCGGAACAACTTGATTCCAAGACCTGGGCATGGTCTTGCCATGATCTCTGCCCTGCTTGGATTTCACAAGTATTCCGACAGAAAGATCTTCGAAATCCATATGGGTTCAACAGTTTTATAATGCTTTTTACCCTTTTTAAAGCACAGAGAGCCAATAGGGTGTTTACACCACCCAAATTAAAGCAACAACCAAGCTATTTTAAGAAGTTGAAACAAGTGCAGGGAGTGAATCTTGTGAAGGGCGTTCTGATAGGCCAAATCTTTCTGGTTGAAATATAATTGCAGGGCTTAATTTGTAACTATTCATTTAATCCGTATGACTACCATGAATGATAATCTCTAAGATGGATTCAAAAAAACTCGGAAACACCTTGGAAACTTCACAGAAACCCCCAAGTGTCCATGACAGGGCACAAGACCGATAAGAAGTCTAAAGAATTTTAAGCTATGGAAAATGAAGACAATTATCTTAAACTTCTTTCTCTGATGCTGGAATGAGAATAAATCTATGATGTCTCTCACCTACTTTGTAAAATCACATACAACATAAACATTTTCACAGTAAGAATAAGAACTTGTGCAAAAAAGAAACATTTAATTACCTGAACAAGAAGCAGAGGATAGGAAAAAATGTCTTTAGAAGCAAAATCGAGCTCGGGAAGAAGCTGAGTGAGGTGTTGAGAGGCTGCAAAATCTCCAAAATCGTTAACGGTGGAATCTGTTGAAGACGCCATTATTTGTATTTGTGAATACGTTTGTAGTGGAGTTAGTGGTGCAGGGAAGACAATTAATTAACCTTCATCCTCTGAACTGCCATTCCATTCATTCCAGTCGCAAGGATTGGAGAACAAGTGTCAGGCAAACCAGAAATTTCCTCTACAGTTCGAGTTCGCTCCGATTTCTAAGCAGAAAACGAAATATACGGCGTTTGCCTCTGCAAAATTTTAATGCGCGACTAAAATTTGGGGAAATAGGTGTAGGGAACAGGTGTACAGGTTAAAACTCTCAAAGAACAAGTGTCCGCTGCACATTGAATATGTTGACGATGAAAAACGTGAACTCTTTCAAAAGAGAAGACCTATCGGCCTAAAAATGTAATATTAAATTAAAATTAAAATAATTAAATAATATCCATCAATTTGAATAAAGAAGCAACGAAGTTAATTAATTCACTTTGCGTAACCCGTACGGCCACACATCAATGTCAAACGAATCGAGAACATATTAATAATCGGAAAGTCTTTATTTTTAATTTCTATATAATCATTTTCTTTGAACTGTCTGATTGGGTTGTTCTATTCGATTACAACCCCGTGGGAAAATGTGAATTGCTTCATGTGTGCGTGCGATTATCTCAGGGGCATACCTCCGTCAATGGTTTCGATACACCAACGGTGTGAGTGGTAAAATCCTTAGATCCAGTGGAGTGAGTTTGCAATCCCTAATTGAATGTATTGGGAAATTGGTGAAACTCCGGGACCTTTCAAACGCTGAAATTGAAAGGATTTTAGTGAATTGTCTGCATCATGGCGTGGGAAAATGTCTGCGTGTATCCATATCAAGTTGTTAGCATTTGTGGCCAGGCTTGAGAAGGATTTTGGTGAGAAATTTGTCGCTTTACTGTCAGATTTGATCCGTGGAACAATTTTTCCTGCACCCATTTCAATTACTCAGAATTTGGACTGCCCAAGAGAAGATTCTTCCGAGAATTCTCTGTGCAATAATGTATTTTATACAGGGATTATATTTCTCTGTACCCATAACAGATTTAATACTGAAGAAAATGCGTTTGGCCTAATGTTTAGACATAGGGATTTCATTGAGGTAGGATCATGTGGGGGTACGCTTGTATGGAAAATGAGGTTTTCCAATTTTTGATGCCTGAGTTTGAGTTCTTAAATGTATTCTCATTCTTCTAAAAGTGGATTTTGCAGAACAAACTGGTCTATAACTTGTTAGTGGCGACGAACTAATGGTTGGATGTCAACAGATCACGTACCTAGATTCTCCAGGCCGTTGGAATTGTTTTATTCTAAACTGCTAAGAATATCCAGATCATGGGTGATTTGGGGGATGCCACATTGAGCATGGAATTTTTAAGGCTTAGAGTGCTGGACACATGTGCCACCCCAAGACACAACTGGAGATCAGCATCTTTGTGCAAAAAACCAAATTCTCCCTCTCATTCATCTCCAATACCAGAGTCAATTTCTAGCAATGGAGAAGAGGGTAATGGAAACTTTGTATTGTTTGATGATACAGGAGTCAAAACGCAGTCGAGGAAACCCAATTCCCCCTCTCTTTCATCCCCAATACCAGAGTCAAGTCCTAGCAATCGAGAAGAGGGCTTCGACAAGTTTGGGTTATTTCTTGGTGCAGAAGAAGATAACACAGAGCAGGAAGTCTCAAGCACACGCCCTCCTCAGTTTTTTGATTCACAAGGAAGATATATGCAACTTCTCTGCCCTCCATTTAGAGCTCTCTCGTTCTCAGAATTGTCAAATAAGGAAACCATGTTAAGAGAGCCAGCTATGAATACCTCGCCAAAGCGAGCACTGGACACTAGAAATGAGACACAGACGAAAATTGATTTGTATTGTGTTCAAGATGTTGTATACGCTGAAGAACATCAGGCTGGGGGTAGTGATATAATTGAAGAAAATGGGGTAGTGGAAGAGTCTAAGGATCGAGCCGCTCAATGCGACAAAGAATGTTCCCAGGTTCTTCCTTATCTGTTCGTGGGTAGCAGAACAGTGGCTCAGAAGCTTTCAACTCTGCATCATTGTGGAATCACCCACATTCTGAATTGTGTTGGCTTTGCCTGCGTAGAGAATTTTCCAAATGATTTCTGCTACAGGACACTCTGGTTAGAAGACAGCCCAGGCGAGGATCTGACTTGCATTTTATATGATGTTTTTGATTTCATCGAGGAGGTTCGTGAGCAAGAAGATTGCAGGTTATTTCTGCATTGTTGCCAAGGGATTTCAAGATCCGTAGCTCTTGTTATAGCATACTTGATGTGGAAAGAGCACAGATCATTTGAGGATGCTTATGCATTTGTCAAGGCAGCAAGGTGTATTGCAAGCCCCAATATTGGTTTTGTTGTCCAGGTTATGCAATGGCAGTCGAAAATACAAACCCCACCCAGCGAAAATGTTTTTCGCATGTATTGTGTGGTCCCTCACTCTTCATATGCACCACTGCATCTGGTTGCCAAAACTGTGACCAACCCAAGTATTTGTTCTCTTGATTCGAGAGGAGTCTTTATAATCCAATTATCTAGCAAGCTATATATATGGAGGGGCAAAAGATCTGATCTAGAGATGGTTGCTGCGGCAGAAAGAAGTGCTTTTCAACTGGTCAAATATGAGCATGTACAAGGCCCATTGGTATCCTGCAATGAAGGATTTGAGCCAGCAGAGCTTTGTGAAGCTCTTGGAACAGGCAGTGTGGAAGTTAAGAACTCCAAGAGGATACAGGGAGAAATTTCTCTTTCATTTGAAGTAGGGGAGAAACTAGTTGCCGAGTATGATACAGATTATCAGTTGTTCTGGAAGGCCAAATTAGGTGGATTCATGCCTCCTGCAGTTGGAACAGGGGTGATAATCACTTTGCCAGCCAAAGCTGAATGCTTCCACTGGTTTGGAAGCACATATAACCGTGGATGCAAGTGACCATGAATTTTTTTCCAAGGGTTGGATATCAATTTCTGTAAAATATTCTCTCCTTCTGCCTGTTACCCCACAAGCAAAAGAGAATCAACTAAAGCTGAACAAACATGTAGAAGTATCATTATGCTGATTTGGATTTCATCTTTTGGAAATAAGTTTTGGCTTCAAAATTAACCTGAATGGTATATAGACTTTTCAGGAAATGGACCATTCTGATTGTGGCCGAGGCCTTGTACCATGGTGGAAGTATTGAGGAAGTGATGACTGATAATGACCTCTTTACATCTGATAGAAAAGTTGAACAGAGATCATAGTATTCAACACGTGAGTACGTTTCAACATATGAGAACTTTACAAGGTATGCTCAACTGTATTGAATGTTGCTTTATTTTGCTGCCAAGCTTTTCCACGGCGACTGTTTTTATATACAACACTGGACCTGCTCGTAATATGCACAATATTTGACTGGACCATGTCAGGCATTGCAAACATTTGCTTTGCTCTTAATTTTACCCATGGCTGAGTCTCTGCTTCCACTTATTCTGCTATGTTTTTCAGAGCATGCAATGAATTTTTCAAATTTAACATTATCTTGCCATTTACCTCAGTCACTTGGACTTTGATAAACCACTGACGATATGTTTTTAACAAGCAAAGTGGCCGACATTGTTTAACCTTTCGGAGAATGATCCAAGATACTTAGCAGCACTGGATTTCTCATATCATAAAATATAAATATCCCTACGGTTGATGTTGATAGCATTTCTGAAACCACTGTGGTAAGGCTTCTCTCGATTTGTATTGCTGTTTTTGAACAATACCCTGCCAATCCCAAGGTATTGGTCTCCAAGTTCCAGAAGATTTCAATGCAAATTCTTTCTTATCCATGTTAGAATTAGTGGCGTGCTTGGTTATGAATTTCTTTCATGAAAAGGTTCAATGATGCAAGCACTTTAAGCCATGACTTCACTGCCCTTGAATGTGAGGAGAAGGTCTGCTCATGTTTGGCAGATACCTCCCATGATCATCTAGCCAGGTCCTCTCAGTCATGGGTACTTTTCAGGGCTCAGACAGTAGCGTTAGACAGTGTATTGGATCATTCTCAGTGATTGATTCCATGGTAGATTTTTCTTTTTGCCCTTTTCCTCTTCATCCTGTCTTATGTACCCCTAGTCGATCTCATGCACTGTATCCTCTTTCCTTCCACTTTTTTGATCTAATATTTAGTTCATGTTCTTGTTTGATCCTTTTGTATTTTGCTTTATGCTTTTGGGGTAGCATAGTGTGCCCCTACATATTGGCATCACCGGTTGTGCTTCTTAGTCCCATTTACCTATCTGTGGGGCTTTTGTTAGACTTAAATAAAATTACCTTGCCCTATCTACATTGTTTTACAACCTTATCTCCAATGCTACAAAATTAGATAGAACTTTGTGATAAAGGCAGGAAACCTTTAAATCTGAGTCCTGATTTGCCGCATCCTACAAGTTGGGCAGGCTTAAATTTTTTTGTTGGTATGTATTACACGATGACACTATCTATAAAATATATTTCTTCTCTACTGGCCTATAATATTTTGATCCATAAAGTTGCGGGTTGGCAGGCTCTAATAGTGGGCTTGGAGCACAACCGCTTGAAAAATTTGACATTAAGAAGAATTACATGAGAAAATTGTTGTCACTTAGACATCAGTAAAACCAGGTAGGTCTTTAGACTTTTGATCATAGTTGAGGAACATTCCTGAGAAATTTTTTTTTGACTCCAGACTGTAAAATTTCTGAGAATGCCGCAAAATGAAAAACCTCCTGAGGAAATATCTTTAGCAAGAAGCCAAGCAGAATTTGAATATTTTTTCTTAACCAGACCATATAGATTATGCTGTTATCACTAAGAAAATTGGCCAGCTTTACCCTTGACTGGTATATCATAAAGGAGATCCTTCAATGACAAAGGTTTGCTTTGATCATAAACAGCAAAATGCAGGTTTTGATAATTGTGGATCTCAGTGTTATTTGCTAAGGTTCAATGTTCACTATTTTGCCAAAAAGGGGAACTAGACACGCTTAAACCTTCTGCACTCCTCAAAACAGTTCCGCCTATACTGTTTGATTTATAAAACAGAGAATGCTAAGGCAACTGAGCAATGGCATTCCTCAACTCCTATATCTTCAGACTTGTTTGTTTCTCTAGAAGTTTCATCTTCTTCAGGCTGGTGATTGGTCAGAAAGAAACCTTGACTTTCAGTAGGTGAGATTTTCTCTAAACAAGCCTCTTGATGTAGAAGTAATAGTGGCTTTCCTTGATCCTGTCGAGACTTCCAAATTAAGCTTTCCATCTTATTAGATTTTAACTATTTCATTTTCACATGCTCAGAGATGGAGGCTCTACCCTTTCCATACTTAGATTTCTGGTTCAAATTTTTTGCTCAGGTAGCAATACCCTTTCATTTGGCTTAGCATCAGATTTTGAGTTCTGGGCATGGTAGACATACTGTAAGCTGGCTTGGGAGGAGTGAGCAGGTCCTGAATCCTGTCAACCGTCTTCTGTAGGAAATTAGGAATAACTCACGAACAGAGGAGGATCCTCATAGTGTCTCTATGATTAAGGCTGAATTGAGGTCCTCCAGGTCCATGTGCCAATTCAGCTTGGCTGGGGGATTTCCAACAGACTGGTTGACATTTAACTTCCATTTTTCGTTTCACCTTTCTTTTAGAGTTTGTAGATCTGAGTCCTAAGCCTTGATATTGATGTTCGTTAGAATTGTTTTTCAGAGAAGATTCACAGTTTTCTGTTTTATGCTTTGGACTTTGGGTGCTGATTCTTTAATATCAGGTTGTTTCTGATTAACCATATTTTCCAAAGAGTATACCTTGGGATGAGTTCCCAGATTTGCTCAAGAATAGGCTTCTTCTGAAGGGAACCTTTAAACTGTCCACTGAATTCCAGGAGAACCTGTTCTTTCAGCGTTGGAAATATTAATTGCTGCCTGTCCTGCTTCCTCTAGAAGTAGAGAAACTTCTTTTGTTACTCTTCAGTCAAAGAATATATGCTATACCAATTCCTCTGCTTGCTTACACAAGGCATACTTTGACAGACCTACAATGTCTCTTTTCCTCAGATTTTCTTCCATGAGTAACTTTCCATGAGCAAAGAGCCACAAAAGGATGTTGACACAGGGATAGAGACTGATTTCAAATCATTTTCCACTTTGGATCTAGGGTGTTTTTTTCCACAATCATTCTCTGCATTCTGTATTCCTCTTTACTGCGAAAGAACCTGGCTTGCCTCAGCCTCTGAAGTTGGAAAATGCTCTTGATGTTGTTGAGAAATCTAGGGCTTTAGGATTAGGTGATTTCTCTTTTATGATAACTGCTTGTGAAAGCTTTTTACTTCTTTAGATTAGGTTCTTCTTTTGACTTAGATTATTATAGTGTTCTTCCTCATCATACAACTACCAAACCATAAACAATAATGAGACAAGAGACACAAAATGTAGGCGATCAGCCAGGGCCCAAACCTCTCCAATCTTGAGAGGAAAACTGTTAATTTCTGAACATGTTTTATGCCATTTCAGATTAGGGCACACAATACTGAAGGAGATAGAACATACTAATAGATCGATGGAAGACAAGCCAAAATAGAGATGATGAATGGTGGCGTTATGGCGATTAGCAGGATGCTTCTACCAACAAAGTCTCCAATAGGTCATTCAGCCAAGCCTGTCACACATCACCCCAGATCAACCCAAACAAAGAACAATCCATATATTACGCAGCTCCAACGCTATCTAGAGAGAGAGAATTCCTCCACACAATGTGTGTCAAATGAACTCTAAGTCTCTCCAATATATAGGAATCTTTGGGGGTGTGTGACATGTCCTTTAAGATATTGCCGACCTAGCACATAAGTGGAATAAATTCAAGTACATGTTCTGCTCATCTGATCGAGATGATCTTTAGATCAATCTTACACCCCTCCGAAGGAGGAAGCCAATAAAAATATTGGGATCGTCATCTGAGCAGCACAACCCGGAGTTTGGACCTAGTTGTTCAATTTTAACACTCCCTCTCAACTAGGGAGAACTCTGTCCACAAGTGCAATCCAAACATCGTGCGTCATCCCGTCGTAACTTGGTTTGCTGGCCTCTTTATTTCAGAACAGAAGTGGGTCAGTCACAAAGACATCATACCCGATTGATAGATTCAGCCCAGAGGTCCGAAACCTCTATAGGACTCATAAAGGGTCTCATACCAACCCGAAGTTGGTTTACCTAACCAAAAGTCAGTTGGAGGTCCGAAACCTCACTAGGACTCAAGAGAGTCATATACTAACCCGAAGTTAGTTTCACTGATCCGAAGTCAGTTGGAGGTCCAAAACCTCGCTAAACTTGATCCCAGATCAAGTGGTTGGACACATGCCATCCTAGACATAGAGAGTACGGCAATCTCCGATGCGTCCATCGGTCTTGCTATGGTCTCTATTCACATTTCCCACCTCATTGGCCAAATGAGAGGCACTTTCCACGAGTCCGAAACTCCATGGGTAGGATGCATACGGGGCACAGATCAGAGAGAGGTAAACCATCTCAATATCATCACGGTGGGGTAGAAGCACACCAACTAGGTTCGACAAGCCTAGCCCTGTGGTTGCTTATAGCACCAAAGCTATCCCCAAAACCCCCTTGGAGTTCCCAGAGCTCATCGTCCAACATGACCCTCAGAATAGGGTCGTTCCATGATTCCAAGATTCTCACGGAAGGTTAGGAAGGGCATTGTGAGAATATTCGCGACCTGCTCATCAGTTCCTATATGATCGAGCCTTACGGTGCCTCGTTGTACCATATCTCGGATAAAGTGGTACCAACCATCAACATGCTTGGATCAATCGTGGAACTCGGGATTCTATGACAAAGGAATCCCCCTCTGGTTATCACAAAGGATAACGGTGGCATCTAGCACATGCTCGAACAACTCACTAAAGAGCTTTCGCAACCAAGTGTCTTCACAACGGGTCATACATGCTGCAATGTATTTGACCTTAGCGGTGCTCAAGGCTACCGACTTCTGTTTCTTGCCCGAAGCAGATCTACTTGTGAAGTAGCATCCAGATGTGCTCTTACGATCCACCACACTGCCAGCCCAATTGGCATCAGTATATCAAGGAGTGTCACGTTCTTGGCAGTGTAACTCAGCCCATGGTCTATCGTGCCACAGAGATATCTCAAGAGTTTCTTGGCACCAACCTAGTGAATGTTATGATCAACCATGTGTTGACTCAAGGTGTTCACTGCACAACATACGTCCGAACGAGTGTTCACTAAGAATGACAGAGCCCTTACGAGTTGACAATACTCAGTAGGATTTGCTAATACGGGCCCAGCAGCGCTGCCACTCAACTTCTTAAAGTTGAGTTCCATTGGTGTCGACACGGAGTTACAGTCCACCATACCAGAAGCTTCATAATGTATTTTCCTTGATAAAGGAAAATCTCACTAGGTCTCTGCCAGACCTCCGGGCCTAGGCATCAGTCCTAGGTCTTTCATCTCGAACTCAGCAGCGAGCTCCCTCTTACACTGATAAATGAGAGGGTCAACACCTGTCAGGTAGAGGTCGTCCACATACAATACCCAAATGAGAGGCTTTTCTCTATCAACCTTGAAGTAAAGGTTCGGATCAACATTACTATGAGTGAAGCCCAGCTTCATCAGGTAGCTATCTATCCTCACGTACCAAGCTCAGGGTGCTTGCTTCAGCCCATAGAGGGCTTTCTCCAACCTGCAGACATGGGTGTCCCAATCCTGGACTTTGATCCCTATAGGTTGTTCTACATACACCTCTTCCTTTATCGCACCATGCCACAAAAAAACGGTATTTTCATCCATTTGATGAAGATTTCGTCCTTGCGTAGCAGCAAGGGAAATAATAGATTATAGGTGCAATAATAATTAGTGCCTTCCTAGAGAAGACTCAGGCAACACAATTTTCCATTAGATCCATGCTTGATCTTATATCGAGGTGACAACAACTTTGTTCTGTGGTCTAGGAAGCATATCCCAGACATCATCCTCGCATCCATGCAGACTTAGATATTTTACAGCTTCTTCAAGTGATCTAGGCTCATATTGTACTCATGGCATCTAGATACCCCTAGTATTTATATGGCTTCTTGGTTTTCCTCCGGAATTTCCCCCTTTGAAGCCATATTTCTCTGAGCCATGAGGATCTTCTTTCGTTCATCAATGGTATCCGCTCAAGATCATATACAGTTGTATTCTCCCTCTTAATGCCAGCTTCTCTCTCGAGAGAAGACATCTATTTTAAATGAGGGCATCTCAGACACCAGCTTGGAAGGGAGTTTTATTCTCCCATAGTCAAAACCAGGGTTGCGAGGAAGCTTCACCCCCCCCGTTCTCGTTCCCGAAACGTGCTCCGTTTGGGAGCGCTCGAAAACGCGCTCTCGGAAACGCGCTCTCGAAAATGCTTCCTGAGGGGAGCATTTTTGGGAGCGCGCTTCCGAGCCTGTAAAAATGCTCCCTGCCTTTTCGGGAGCGTTTCTAGAAGCACTCGGGAGTGAACGCTCCCTGAGCGCTTCCGGCATTTAAAAAACGCTTCGGGAGCGTTTTTTAAACGCCGGAAGCGGTCGTGGAGCGTTCGCTCTCGAACGCTCCCCGGCAAAAATAACGTCTCCCGCCGGCGTGAAAAAAATTCATTAAAAAATATATATATATATATATATTTTTTTCGGAGGGAGAGGGAGGAGGGTTGGGTTTATAAAAGCCCACCCTCCCCTCATTTTGTTTATTGTTTTTAGTTGAGTGAGTGAGAGAGCAAGAGGAGCAAGAAGGAGAGCTTGAGAATTTGGAGAGCTGCGCTGCGGAAGTGCCAAGGAGAGAGCAAGGAGCAAGTTGCAAGAGAGCAACAAGAGGATAGCGAGAAAGAGGTAGGTCTTCTAATCTAGTTTTGTATTTTCTAGGATGAATTTTTAAGTTGTTCAAAAATGAAAACTTGATTTTTTTCCTGAATGTTGTATTTTATTGTGTTGAAAACTTAAAAATTGAATTGTTTTTTTCCTATGTTGCATTTCCTATTCCCATTTGGCATTTCTCCATTTGTTTTGCAGGCTAGAACTTGAAACTTGAAACATCATGGCTATATGGCTAGGGATTTTCCTCATGTTGGTTCCTTTCTTTGTAATAATGGTGTTGGAGAATAGAAGGAAGAGACACATTAGAGAAAAGGAGGAGGATGAAGAAGTGGGTTATGGTGAATTTGATGAAATCCTGAAGAGGAGGAGGATTATGTTGAGGAGGAAGGGGGGAGTGGAGAACATGAGGCCACAGATACCCCAACTAGACAAGACCAAACTCAGACACCTTTGTGGAAATATGTTCAGAAGCAGGAAGGAGGGAAAGGTGGTGGAACCACTAAATTTCTTTGCCCCCATTGCAATAAAGAATACCATGGTTCCTACACCTGTGCGAGAAGGCACCTTTGTGGGAAAATGCCAGGGGATGGAAACAAAAATCTAGGAATCAAAATTTGTGTTAGTGTGCCAGCAACACAGAGAGAGAAATATAGAAAGGAAGAGGAGGCTGCCCTATAGAGATCTAAAAGATCTAGGGGTTTCGTTGATTCTTATACACCATCAGGTGCATCACATCATGGACAAAGAAGTCCATCAACTTCCACCTATGGCAGTGGTTATGGAGGCAGTGGCACAGCTGGATTAAGGTGTAGAACCATATCTAATTTCCTTGATGGAAGGGTGTAGGAATGATGTGGATTCAAAAATTTTCCGGTTTCTATATGCATGTGGGGTGCCATTCAATGTTCTTCGCTCACCTTATTGGCATGAAATGGTTTCTGCCATTAATGATGCCCCCAAAGGATACAGGAGCCCTGGGTATGACAAGGCCAGAATCGTGGGTCTTGATCATGAAAAAGCTAAAATAAACCATTCTTTGGCTAGAATGACAAATTCGTGGAATGAGCATGGGGTGTCCATTGTCTTTGATGGATGGACCAATGTAAAAGGAAAGCCATTGATAAGTGTTTTGGCTGTGTCGGTTAGTGGTGCAATCTTCCTGTCAGCATATGATTATTTAGACAAATTCAAGACCGACATTAACATTGCAGAACCATTACTTGCAATAATTGAAAAGACTGGGCCATACAATGTCATACAAGTCATCACTGATAATGCTGCTAACTGTAAGGCAACAGGAGCAATTATTGAGGATAAATACCCCAACATATTTTGGTCTGGGTGTTTGGTTCACACAATGAACCTTTTGATGCATGATATCATTAAAAACAAACAACCTCAATTCAAATGGCTTGGTGATTTGTACAAGAGAGGTAAAAAAATGATAAAATTTATTACAACTCATAGCAATACCCATGGGCTTTTCCGTACTCACTCCAAATTGGAGTTGTTGAAGATAGCAAAGACTAGATTTGCTAGCTATTACCTCACCTTCAGGCGCCTTTTGAAGGTAAGAGAGTCATTGGCTGCAATGGTATCAAGCCCACACTGGCAGGTATTAAAGGACAGGGCAGCGACAATAGTTGACAGGCAAGGTTTTGAACATGTGGAGGAGACCGCCCTTGACCCTTTGTTTTGGGCACGTGTGAGGGAAATTTTGAACTTCACCAAGCCCATTTATCACATGATTCGGTTTGCAGATACAGATAAACCAGTGATTGGGGAGGTTTATGAGCAGATGGATAGCATGTTGGGCGAAATAAAAGATGTTGTTAAGGATAATGATCCCAACTTGTATGCAATGATTCACGATTGTGTGTGTGCGCGGTGGAATAAACTCAATGTTCCACTGCATGCCTTAGCATATATCCTTATGCCAAAATACTACTCTCCATCTTGGTTGGGCCAACCTGCACCTGGAGGTGGGGTTAGGATCAAACTTCACACAGATCCAGAGGTACAACAGGGATACATGAAGGCATTAGACAAGTTGGTACTCGACAGGGAGGAGTGTGCTAGATTGCGCCTTGAATTAGGCAAATACTTCAGTTGCACTGCTAACTTTGGTTCTTTCCATGCAATGGAAGACAGAGACAGATTTGATGTTCTCACATGGTGGGAAGCATATGGCGGCATGGGACTTTTGCCAAAGTTGGCAAAAAAAGTTCTCTCACAGGTTGTGAATACTTCTTCTGCAGAGAGGTGTTGGAGCACCTACAACTTCATACATTATGTGAGAAGAAATAGGCTGAATGAAAACCGAGCTGAAAGCTTGGTTTATGTGCATTACAACTTGAGGTTGTTGAGCCATTACTGTGATCGGGCATATGAGGATCAATCATACAGAGTCTGGGACAACAACCCAGAGGATGATAATTTGGAGGACGGCACAATACATATGGAAGAATTGGAAGCAGAACTTTTTAGGGATGATGATGAAGCATCAGCAGCACCGCCACACACAAGGCCAATCCCACCATCCAGTAGCAGTGCGGGTGCCAGTGCCAGTGCCAGTGCCACTCCTCGATATCCAACTATTGTTCCTTTGCAGATTCAACCTCCACCTTCTAGTCATGGTCATGGACGTGGTACTCCTGAGAGTACTAGAAGACCATCATTTCCTCGTGGTTCGCACAAATTAGACATTTCTCGTGGGCGTGGTAAGGGGCCAGCCAATAGATAAAATAGATTTGTTGTTTACTAGTCTTTTCTATTTTCTAGTAGTTTTTATCTTTTATAACTGTTGACAGTTGAACAGTTGAAACTTGACTCTTTCATATATTTAATGACAATTTAAGTTTGAAGTTTGAATTTGAAAGCTGAAACTTTGAAGTTGGCATTTATAAGTTTACTAGTCATTATGAATTATGAATATGATGCTTCATGAAAGTTATATGGTGATCAATGAATCAATGAATCAATGATGATAAATGTTATATATCAATGATGATAAATTGTATATATTGAATTTTGAAATCAATGAATCAATGATGATAAATGATATATATCAATGATGATAAATGCTATATATTGAAATTTGAAATCAATGAATCAATGATGATAAATGTTATATATCAATGATGATAAATGTATATTGAATTTTGAAATCAATGAATCAATGATGATAAATGAATTATGATATATATCAATGATGATAAATGTTAGATATTGAAATTTGAAATCAATGATGATAAATGTTATATATCAATGATGATAAATGTTATATATTGAATTTTGAAAGCTTGAAACCTTCATATTGATGATTCGCGAGACTCAAGAGTCAATATGTTGTATGCTTCCAACTTGTGGGCGTGGTTGATGAAGATTATAACTTTGATGTTATATGATTCAATCTATGTTTTTATGTTTTTTTTTAATGTCTAATTCATCATTCTACATGCTTTTGTTGACATATGCACCAAAATATAAAAAATGTATATATATATATATATATATATATATATATATATATATATATATGCTCCCCGAAACGCTCCGGACCGGGAGCTTTTGAAAATGGCGCTCCCGCTCCCGCACCCGCTCCCAAGTAACTTTGGTCAAAACCATCCAAGACCATAGTGTTTTGCTAAAGACTCCAACAACGTGTTTGAAAGCTGCAGAAACACATTTTACCATTACGCTCCAATGTGAGACTGCTACTGTCACATGCTTACTGCTACATAGGTGTCTATCTATGTCACTGTCCAACAGGGAGAATATATCAACAAGCCTCAGCTTGTGTTAGAAGTCCTATTATTCTAAGGAGTTTGCTGTAGCTTCCTCAACCAACCCTCTTTACTGCAACCCACAGAACTAGGAATTCAAACATAATTTCTTCTCTCATAATTCTGCACTTGAGAGCTTCATCTACTACATCTGGCATCTCATCCAACACTGCTTCTTATTTACAAATCTGCCCAAGATTTCATATCTCAGTTCTGCGATTTGTCTCCTAAATTGCACAGATCTAGGAACCAATCATACAGATGTTCAAGACACAAAATTTACCCTTCTTCATGTCAGTCCATACCTTATGTGATACCTTTCTGTTAAGCAGATCTAGCTCAGTTATAAGTGCCCAACTCCTGAACATGTGGTAAATGACACAGTATGTCATCTTCTAAATATTATTGTGGTCTTGCTTATGCACAAATCTGGGAATCAGTGTGTTTATGACCAACTTCAGCTTGGATTTGCGGCTGCAATCTGGCCATTCAGAATCTGGATTTAACTGTTATGATGGGAAAGATAGGGACTACGCCCATAGCCATAGGAAACATTCGATCTCCTTTCTGTATTCTGGTGCAACACAGGTTGGAGACATTCTGAAATAATGAGTACTGGTTAGAAACACAGTCAGCTCATGGCATCACGCAAAACAGGTTTGAGATTTCACTGCGGCTTCCCCTTATATACTCCCTCCATCACTATGCATGCCCTTAATCATCTTCAAGGATTTAAGAACCAAGCGTTGTTCAAATGTGACAGGCATCAACCTTCTAACACAGTCTCCATATGAGGAGTCGGAGGGATCATATGACTTAAATCAACCTTTGAATTTGGTGAGATTCTCTGCCTAAATTTGAATATGAAAATAGTCCAAACAGCCTTGGACACTAGCGGTGGAATACACCTCTTCAAAGCATCTTTTAAATAGAGCTTTGCTCGCTGTGCCTATGTCCAATCATAATACAAAATATGTACAAAAACAACTCCCCAAACTTACCTCGGAGACAACGGCTCAAAGAGCATATCCAAACCAAGCTTACAGGGCTACGACATCCTCCAAAGGAAGTAGGTATTGCGGCCCATCTGCTGTCATTCCTCCAAGAGATCGACGTACACAATATATCAGTTTATGTATAACTTCAAAACTGCTGCCCTCATCAAAACTTTAATTAGGGCCTGTGGCATTCTCCATAAGGGACAGACCACCCATAAAACAACCCTTACTGTTGTTGTCGCCTTATTTTAGTGGAGTGACAGCTTGGATGTGACTGTCATATGATGCCACAAACACACATAAAGTAGACCTTGAAACTTTGGCTTCCACACAAGAAGTAACTCCAGCAAGTAGTGGCGACAGGAGCCAAAGTAATCCTTGTTATGAACACAGGTCCGAGCTCTTAAAAACTTTAGTCAACAGTCCAAGTTTCTCAGGTTAGTTTGGGCCAATCTCCAATACAGAATTTTTGCCTCAACAATAACCACAAATCCTAGATTATCTCTGCAATCTGAGTTTACAGATCTGAGCCTTTAAGGTATCACTGTACAACGGCAACAAACTTCTGCCATGATGACCGAGTTTAGAACTGAGGCAGGGATTCAAACTTCAGATCTGTCCTTAGTTCCGAGTTGAGGTCTCTCACAGGAGATACGAGTTCTTCAAACAAACAAGAACTGTTCTCTTGCCTAACTGAGCCCTCCAATACTGCCCAAACTTATTCCTTAAGGGCTGCGGCTTTCCTTCAACAGAAGGCTGCCCCTTCACGCTGCAAATTTAGGGCAGATTCCTCCCTTAGTTGCATCGGCATCCTACAGTTGCAGCGACAGCCTCTTTGAGGATTATTCACCCTCAAACAATTCCTTCTTGTCTCGGCCTTCTAGCAACATCTTCGGCCTCTTGAAATAGGCTTTAGACAACCCTATTTCTACATGTTGGTCGTCTTCTTTTGCTGCGGCAGGATTTAGTGAAGCCTCAAGGCCTGTGGCATTTAGAGAGGCTCCTGATTTGCTCCCATGCAGGCCTTGCTGTGGTGCTATGGCCTGCGGCCTAGCACACAGCAGCCTAGAGCCTTCGATCCCCCAAAATAGTGCCCCAAACAGTGCAACGTTTAGCCCTCTAGGGCTCGGCCTAACAGTTAGCAAGCTCGGCCTTCATTACAACAGTTAATAAACCCAATCGGAGCTCCTTCTTCTTGCTGTGGTAGCTGCGTCTAGGGCACAGGAGAAATTCTTCTTCACCAAGTCCTTTTCTAAAGGTAGCGTTGCACAAAATGGATTCAATAGATTGAGGATTTCAATTCAACACAAATTGGGCATTGTCTTCCCCTTAAAGCTTCGATACCATGTAAATTTCTGAACATGTTTTATGCCATTTCAGATTAGGGCACACAACACTGAAGGAGATAGAACATACTAATAGATCGATGGAAGACAAGCCAAAACATAGATGATGAATGGTGGCGTTACGGTGATCAGTAGGATGCTTCTACCAACAAAGTCTCCAATAGGTCATTCAACCAAGCGTGTCACACATCACCCCAGATCAACCCAAATAAAGAACAATCCATATATTACGTAGCTCCAATGCTATCCAGAGAGAGAGAATTCTTCCACACAATGTGTGTCAAATGAACTCTAAGTCTCTCCAATATATAGGAATCTTTGGGGGTGTGTGACACGTCCTTTAAGACATTTAAGTCCATATTTTATTCCAGGCCGACCTAGCACATAAGTGGAATAAATTCAAAGTACATGTTCTGCTCATTCGATCGAGATGATCTTTAGATCAATCTTACACTTCTCCGAAAGAGGAATTCAATAAAAATATTGGGATCGTCATTTGAGCAGCACAACTCGGAGTTTGGACCTAATTGTCCAATTTTAACAAAAACCCAAATGAATTCTTTTTCTTATAGAAACTTCAAGTAATGAATACCAAGACCAAGACCCTTGACACAACAACCTCTCCAAGACCAAGTCACAAAACCCTTCTTCACTGCTTCTTCTTCTTGCCCAAGTCAACACTTGGCGAAACTGGCCTCTAGCACTGGAAATTTCGACTGCTCTGATATTTCGGCCTTCCTCCATAGACCTGCAATTCTTGGCTGCCTGAAACTTCTGCAAAATCACATGTGTGGGCTGAATTATGGATCTTAATGATGTTTTCCTTCTTCGTTTGGCTTGAGGGCTTCTCCTTGTAACCTTGGCCTGCAAGATTGATGGTTTAGTGACCTTTTACTTGGCTTCTATAAGGGCTGGTATAACCCTACTGCAGAAACCCTAGTTTTTGTCACACATGTGAGGAAGATGACCCAAAAACAGTTCCAAATTCCTTCTCTCTTCTTCCTTTGCTTCTCACTGGTTATGACGCTATTATCCTTGTGATTCTCGCACTTCTTCTTCCTTTAGATGCTTGACCAAATTGTGTTCCAAAGTGAGGCTGAGCTCATTATATAGTGATTTGTTCCTTGAAATAGGCCGACTTGTGCCATGAGGTAGGCTGACTTGCCATTCTAGAAACATCTTCATCTCCTTGTTAAGCCAATATGATGAGGTACTTGTGACAAGGTCTTGGAGGGTTTGTGACAATAATATCTCCTCTATTTACAATGTGTAACATGCCCAAATGGGTCTCCTTGACATTGACTCATTGGACTTTATGACTTGATGACCAAACCTAATAGCTCACAATGGGAGCTTTAACCGAAAATAAAATTCCTTGAGCATGAAACCCATGACTCAAGCATTACAAAATAATTTTATTTTTCTTGTTTACATCAATTACATAAAATCATGATTACACATGTCATTATGAAGACTGAACCTAGTTACATTTTTCAACACTCCCTCTTAACTAGGGAGGTATTCCTAATCTACACAAGGTACTTAGACATTCCCAATCTGAAGAATTCTGGTAAGAAGATTTAGATTGGTAACCCATTTGCATAGCATCATATCATCTGGCATTGTCACATAGCAAGGCCTTGACTAACAACATCATCTCTCCACAAGATCAGAGCACAATGCTGGCGAGACCTAATGATTTATAGACGTCCTCATCATTGTCTCTCCCGGAACATACCCCACCCGGGTCCTCAGAGTGTGTTCCACCAGGACTACTTTTATCTTGGATTGCTAGTCCTCAAAGAATATTGGTCCTCTACGACTACTCTTATCTTGGATGTCCTAACTCATCCTCTAAGAGTATCAGATGCCAAATGTTTACCCAATTCTCCATTCTGTCTTCCCAAGTGAAGACAAGAATGATATGTCTATCTCTCCCTCTCGACTTGGGGAGGACATACCCATTCCACTGAAGGAATGTACCCATTCCTATAAAAAAGAATGTACCGAAGCTCCCTCTTGACCAGGGATTTGCTTCCAACAACTCTTCAGGTGGAGATCATGGGATAATCAGCTGCTTGTAGAACTCCTTTCTTTGATGTCATGAATTTCTTCTTAGTCATAGAGTCTACATCTTTTTGGGACTTCATCGTAGGGCACAAACCATCCATCACTTTCATCCGTGAGTCATGTCAGTCATGTCATCATTTCATTCATTGGAAAGTGATCTATTAGTCCATATCTAGTCTTCCTTTATGCCATGCTGCCTTCTTCATGCCACGTTTTCTTAAGTATCTTTCATCCTTCTACATGGGCATCAGTTTTGAAAGACATTCACAGCTCTTCCCTTGGCAGCCTTGCATAAGCCCATCCAGATATTATTCAAAAATAAGAAATAAACATTAAATCAAAATTACCTTTGTGATGGTCTTTTTATTATGACATCTTCCTTTTTGCATCAACATCCTGTATACATATTGACACATCTCCAAAAAGATATATGATGTCAAGGGTCTCTTTCCTTTTCAAACTTCATCGGAATCTTCATATCTTTCCCATGGAGATAACATAGTCAAAACCTCTTTAGTTCTTGGATGTTGATTGCCTTTTCCATAGTTGCATTTTTCACGATCTTTCCTTCCTTTCTTCTCATATTGCAACCTGGAACTTTCATCCATAGTTCCTTTGTCAACTACCTCATATTTCGAATGAGAACTTATTATGTTGATTTCATCTTAGTATTTATTCTCTTGATTCAAGAGGAGCCTTTATAATCCAATTATCTAGCAAGCTATATATATGGAGGGGCAAATGATCTGATCTAGATATGGTTGCTGTGGCAGACAGAAGTGCTTTTCAACTGGTCAGATATGAGCATGTACAAGGCCCATTGGTATCATGCAATGAAGGATTTGAGCCAGCAGAGCTTTGTGAAGCTATTGGAACAGGCAATGTGGAAGTTAAGAACGTCAAGAAGATACAGGGAGAAATTTCCCTTTCATTTGAAGTAGGGGAGAAACTAGTTGCTGAGTATGATACAGCCAAATTAGGTGGATTCATGCCTTCTGCAGTTGGAACAGGGGTGATAATCACTTTGCCAGCCAAAGCTGATTGCTGATTTGGATTTCATCTTTTGGAAAGAAGATTTGGCTTCAAAAGTAACCTGAATGGTATATAGATTTTTCAGGAAATGGACCATTCTGATTGTGGCCGAGGCCTTGTACCATGGTGGAAGTATTGAGGAAGTGATGACGGATAATGAGCTCTTTACATCTGACAGAAAGGTTGAACAGAGATCATAGTATTCAAAACATGAGTACGTTTCAACCAGTGTTGCGAACTTCCCGATAACATCCCGATTTTATCTCGAAATCACGGTTTTTGGCCTAGCTGATGTTTGTCAATTTTTACCGATATTTTGATGGATCTTGATTTTGCCGATGTTTGGCAATTTTTGCTGATATTTTCCCGATTTTTACGATTTTTTGGTTTTCCAAGACCTTGCCGATTTTATCCCGATGCCGGTGTTCGCAACATTGGTTTCAACATATGAGAACTTTATAAGGTATGCTCAACTGTATTGAATGTTGCTTTATTTTGCTGCCAAGTTTTTCCATGGTGACTGTTTTTATATACAACACTGGAGCTGCTTGAATATGCATAATATTTGACTAGACCATGTCAGGCATGGCAAACATTTGCTTTGCTCTTAATTTTACCCATGACTGAATCTCTGCTTCCACTTATTCTGCTATGTTTTTCAGGGCATGCAATGAATTTTTCAAATTTAACATTATCTTGCCATTTACCCCAGTCATTTGGACTTTGATAAACCACTGACCATATGATTTTAACAAGCAAAGTTGCCGACATTGTTTAACCTTTCGAGGAATGATCCAAGATACTTAGCAGCAGTGGATTTCTCATATCAGAAAATATAAATATCCCTACGGTTGGTGTTAATAGCATTTCTGATACCACTGTGGTAAGGCTTCTCTCGATTTGTATTGCTGTTTTTGAACAATATCCTGCCAATCCCAAGGTATTGGTCTCCAATTGCCAGAAGATTTCAATGCAAATTCTTTCTTATCCATGTTAGAATTAGTGGCGTGCTTGGTTATGAATTTCTTTCATCAAAAGGTTCAATGATGCACGCATTTTAAGCCAAAACTTCACTGCCCTTGAATGTTTGGAGAAGGTCGTTTGGAAGATACCTCCCATGATCATCTAGCCAGGTCCTCCCATTCATGGGTACTTTTCAGTGTCCAGACAGTAGGGTTAGACAGTGTATTGGATCATTCCCAGTGATTGATTCCATTGTAGATTTTTCTTTTTTCCCTTTTCCTCTTCATCCTGTCTTATGTACCCGTAGTTGATCTCTTTCCACTTTTTGACATGTTCTCTTTTTTGGTCCTGTTGTATTTTGCTTTATGCTTTTGGGGTAGCATAGGGTGCTCCTACATATTGGCATCACTGGTTGTACTTCTTATTCCCATTTACCTATCTGCGGGGCTTTTGTTAGATTTAAATAAAATTATCTTGCTTTATCTACATTGTTTCTCAACCTTATATCTTATTCTACAAAATTAGATAGAACTTTTTTATAAAATCTTTCGGTGAAAATCACATGTAAGAAAATGTTATCAACGCGTTTCGAACCAGCCAGTGTGGTTTGAAAACCTTTAAATCTGAGTCCTGATTTGCAGCATCCTACAAGTTGGGCAGGTTTAAATTTTTCTGTTGGCAAGTATTGCACGATGACACTATCTATAAAATATATTTCTTCTGTACCGACTGTATTGCCTAGAATATTTTGATACATAAAGTTGCGGGTTGGCAGGCCCTAATAGCCCACTTGGAGCACAACCGCCTGAAAATTTTGACATTAAGAAGAATTACATGAGAAAATTGTTGTCACTTAGACATCAGTAAAAACAGGTAGGTCTTTGGACTTTTGATCATAGTTGAGGAACATTCCTGAGATAACTTTCTTGGCTCCAAACTGTAAAATTTCTGAGGATGCTGTGTCTTTAGACTTTTGATCATAGTTGAGGAACATTCCCGAGATAACTTTCTTGGCTCCAGACTGTAAAATTTCTGAGGATGCTGCAAAATGAAAAATCTCCTGAGGAAATATCTTTAGTAAGAAGCAAGCAGAATTTGAATATTTTTTCTAAACCAGATCAAATAAGATTGTGTTGTTATCACTAACAAACTTGGCCAGCTTTACCCTTGACTGGTATATCATAAAGGAGATCCTTCAATGGCAAAGGTTTGCTTTGATCATAAACAGCAAAATGCAGGTTTTGATAATTCTGGATCTCAGTGTTATTTGCTAAGGTTCAATGTTCACTATTTTTCCAAAAAGGGAAACTAGACACGCTTAAACCTTCTGCACTCCTCAAAATAGTTCCACTTATACTGTTTGACTTTCAGTAGGTGAGCTTTTCTCTAAACAAACCTCTTGATGTAGAAGTAATAGTGGTTTTCCTTGATCCTTTCGAGACTTCCAATTAAGCTTTCCATCTTATTAGATTTTAACTGTTTCATTTTCACATGCTAAGGGATAGAGGCTCTACCCTTTCCATACTTAGATTTCTGGTTGTTCAAATTTCTTCCTCAGGTAGCAATACACTTTCATTTGGCTTAGCATCAGATTTTGAGTGCTGGGCATGGTAGACATACTGTAAGTTGGCTTGGGAGGAGGGGAACAGGTCCTGAATCCTGTCAACCGTCTTCTGTAGGAAATTAGGAATAACTCACGAACAGAGGAGGATCCTCATATTGTCTCTATGATTAAGGCTGAATTGAGGTCCTCCAGGTCCATGTGCCAATTCAGCTTGGCTGGGGGATTTCCAATAGGCTGGTTGACATTTCGCTTCCATTTTTCTTTTCACCTTTCTTTTAGAGTTGGTAGATCTGAGCCCTAAGCCTTGATATTGATGTTCATTAGAATTGTTTTTCAGAGAAGATTCACAGTTTTCTGTTTTATGCTGTGGACTTTGGGTGCTGATTCTTTATTTCTGATTAACCATATTTTCCAGAGAGTATCCCTTGGGATGAGTTCCCAGATTTGCTCAAGAATAGGCTTCTTCTGAAGGGAACCTTTATACTGTCCACTGAATTCCAGGAGAACCTTTTCTTTCAGCCTTGGAAATATTAATCGCTGCCTGTCCTGCTTCCTCTAGAAGTAGAGAAACTTCTTTTGTTACTCTTCAGTCAAAGAATATATGCTGTACCAATTCCTCTGCTTGCTTACACAAGCCATACTTTGACAGACCTACAATGTCTCTTTTCCTCAGATTTTCTTCCATGAGTAACTTTCCATGAGTAAAGAGCCATAAAAGGATGTTGACCCATAGGGATGTAGACTGATTTCAAATCATTTTCCACTTTGGATCTGGGGTGTTTTTTTCCACAATCATTCTCGGCATCCTGTATTCCTCTTTACTGCGAAAGAGCCTGGATTGCCTCAGCCTCTGATGTTGGAAAATGCTCTTGATGTTGTTGAGAAATCTAGGGCTTTAGGATTAGGTGATTTCTCTTTTATGATAACTGTTTTTGTTATTCTTCATCAAACAGCTACCAAACCATAAACAATAATGAGACAAGAGACACAGAATGTAGGTGATCAGCCAGGGCCAAAACCTCTCCAATCTTGAGAGGAAAACCCAAACGAATTCTTATTCTTATAGAAACTTCAAGTGACGAATACCAAGACCAAGACCCTTGACACAACAACCACTCCAAGATCAAGTCACAAAACCCTTCTTCACTGCTTCTTCTTCTTGCCCAAGTCAACACTTGGTCAAACTGTTTTCTAGCACTGCAAATTTTGGATGCTCTGATATTTCGGCCTTCGTCCACAGACCTGCAATTCTCGGTTGCCTGAAACTTTTGCAAAATCACACATGTGGGCTGAATTATGCATCTTAATGATGTTTTCTTTCTTTGCTTGGCTTGAGGGCTTCTCCTTGTAACCTTGGCCAGCAAGATTGATGGTTTAGTGACCTTTTACTTGGCCTCTATAAGGGCTGGTATAACGCTACTGCAGAAACCCTAGTTTCTGTCACACGTGTGATGAAGATGACCCAAAAATAGTTCCAAATTCCTTCGCTATTCTTCCTTTGCTTCTTGCTGGTTCTGAGGCTATTATCCTTGTGATTCTCTCACTTCTTCTTGCTTCAGATGCTTGACTGAGTTGTGTTGCAAAGTGCGGCCGAGCTCACTCTATATACAGTGATCTGTTCCTTGAAATAGGCCGACTTGTGCCATGAGGTAGGCCGACTTGCCATTCTAGAAACATCTTCATCTCCTCTTTAAGGCCGACATGATGAAGTACTTGTGACAAGGTCTTGGAGGGTTTGTGACACAAATAAATTCTCTTTTTACAATGTGTAACATTCCCTAATGGGTCTTCAATCCTTGACATTCACTCACTAGACTTTATGACTTGATGACTAAATCTAATAGCTTACAATGGGAACTTCAACTGAAAATAAAATTCCTTGAGCATGAAACCCATGACTCAAGCATTACAAAATAGTTTTTATTTTTCTTCTTTACATCAATTGCATAAAATCATGATTACACATGTCATTATGAAGGTCAAACCCAGTTACATTTTTCAACAGATGTCAAGGCATAACCCTGTAAAGAGCTTATCAGTTCATGGAGTTCACATTGACGGTCTTGGGAAGATTGATTTTCTGGGAACTTTGCCATTCTGATCATGACTAGGAGAGGTGATTATTCCAAGGTGACATGTCTGTGATATCTTAAAGATTTTGAGTATGACCAGTCTTTGAGATTCCTCTTTCCAGATTGAATGAGTTTCTTACCTGGAGGGATGCTCTCATCCCATGATATCTCCAAGCGGCCTCTGGGATCCCAGAGAATATGGTCCTTGATAAGCGAGGCTCCTTGGCATATGGTTTTCCATGCTTGGAATCTGCAAGATCAGCCCATTGTTCTCAAATCTACCTTCTTTATGTACACCTACACTATTTCTTTAGAAGGATTTCCTTCCTCCACAAGTCTTGAAATAACCTGCCAAGCATGGAAAGTCACATGTCAAGGAGTCCCACTCATCAAGGACTGTATTTTCTAGGATTCCAGAAGCGGCTCGGAAATATCATGGGATGACAGGATTTCTCTAGGTGAGAAACTCATTGAATCTGGAACCATAACAGTTTGGCTTTTGGAACTAACTCACCAATAGCTGATCTTGGATTCCCACTCCACCCCCTAATTTGTTGTTTTTCACCTTGTTTAAGCAACTAGAGAGAGTTTCTTCTGCTTATTCTACTCCCCTCCCTTCCACATGAAAGTTCTGATCAATTTCTGAATTTTGTTTAACACTCCAGCTGGGGCTGCTGGCATTGAACTCCAGGAAACTGGAAGGGCCATGAGGACTGATTTGATTCAAGTGGCCTGAGCACACAGGTTCATTCATTGGAAGCCCCCCGCTGCCATTTTCTGTTTTATTCTCTTGAAGATAGGGTCATATGACTTGATAAGAGTTATCCTGATGAAAAGGGAATCCTGAGATACTGGATTGACTTTCGCCTTTTTTGTGCCTGAAAATTGAGGATCTCTTCTGTCCAAGTGAGAGTCAGTAATGTTCCACCCAAAATTTTTGCATATCTTTTTGGTTAGATCTCATAAATCCTTGAGAAATAAGTCTAAGATACCTTCAAATCTTCTGGCCAATGTTACTGAGGATCCCCCCAGCAGGATTGTATCACCCGTGAACTGGGAGTGATTTACAATCTTCACTCTTGACTATTTCCATCCATGGAATGTGATTTCTTCCCCTGGCTTCCTCCAGAGTTCTTCCCAGCATGCCCTCAAATGAATAAAAATGAGGAAATGGGACAACCTTGATGTAGTCCTCTACTGACTCTGAAAAAAACAGCTGCCCTATCATTCACTGAGGGGGCGGTCCAGGGGTTCCCAGTACACATATACACTCAATCTATTTTGAAATAAGGGTTTTGGCCAGCTTTGTTTCTTGCAAGCTTTCTAGCTGTCTAACCTTGGCTCTTTTCTCTTCTGGCCCTGGCCCCATTCCAGGAGAGGACCTTCATCATCATTTGGTTTTTGATTTGTGGGAAGACCCAGAGGAAAAGGCCTGCTGAATAGTTGCTTGAATTCCTAGGCTTTATTCTTGGCGGCTTCATTCTGTGTGAGGGCAGGGCCTGCTCTTTAGGACTGGGAAGATGGATCTGATTTCTTGCTTTTGTGGCAATTGCTAAGTTACCTGGATCTATGGTTCTTTTTGATTTGTGGGAAGGAGGCCTTTCTTCCTCTGCTCCTTTACCATCTCCAGGGGGATCCACTTGATGCTTCTTGTTAGATGAACGATCCGCAGCCCTTTCCTGAGTGTCTTCCTCTTCCTTGCCTTCCTGTGAATTTAATGCTGCAAATCTATTCTCTGTTTGGAACTTTGGATTACCTTTGGAGAGGCAGGAGACCAGGTCTTCTCCATTGTATTTGGCTGCACTTTTGAGAGGTTCTGTTTTTTAGCACTGGATTTCTCTTTAGGGATTTGTGCACCAGTTTGAGTCTGTCCATAGTCTTGTTGTCTCCTTCTGTTGCTTTATACCTTTTGAATCCATTTTCTTCGACAGGCTGGGTGAGCGGGATTCTTTTTTGGATAGTCTTTGTCAAAGTGACCATATTTGTGCCAGAGGTTACATTTAAGTGAAACTTGCTAATAATCTTGCTTGTGCTTGTGGACCTGGTTATTGATCTCCAGCTTGATGCTTTCCAAGAGAACTTTTTCCAGATCTACTACTACACAGTTTCTTGCTCAAGCGAAAAGTCCATTTTTAGCTCGGATCTGTGTATATATCTACCCAGTGTATTCCCAATTTCCTTTGATGTTCCAAAATCCCAAAAAATCACTGGTAGCAAGGGGAGTCTCACCTGGACGAGAATGGCACGGAACTTCTTTGTCTGGATCAAGTGATAGGGAACAATGCTTTAGGTAAATGCCATTTTCTCCCATGAACCATGGTCATCTAAAAACTTTGCTTATGGAATTAGAGCTTCCAAAGAGCAGAGTAAAATCCTTACTCGCACTAGAAAAACTTGACCCTTTCTGGGGCTAAATCTTCCCATTGAGTCTTGCTCCATGCTTCAACAATTTTGGGTTGGGTCAATTGCCATTGAATTTTTCTATCAGAGCATTTTCAGAAAACTCTGCCACCCTTGCTAGATCTGTGGATTTGACTTTGAGCCTTGGCGTTCCTTTCATTCTCTTGACAAAGCATGATGATGGTCCTTTTTTATCCTTTTGAAACTATTTTGGCTCCAGATTTTGCTACAGCTTCAAAGGCTGAAGCCGTTGGAAAGGGAAAGGAAGGGATTTCCTGGTTTCTCCCAGGGCCTCTTTCTCTGCCATTGTGAACTGCTATTCCTGAATGAATTTTATATGAAGAGGTGCCATACCTGAAACTGTAGCCTTTGCTGTCTGACTCTTGCGGCTTGCTCAGGTTCTGGTGAAGACACTGAAAACAATTCCAAAATTAATGCTTACCTGCAACTTCCCTTGATGTCTTGTTGCTCCTGGAATCACCACTTTACTTGTTCTTTTGGTTTAAAGCACAATTTGAATATCAATTCAATTATTGGTTCGATGCTTTTTTGTCTTTTCTGAAAGATGCATCATATTTAACAAATGTTATTTTACAAAACATATTACTAGAAAAATGGCCCACAAAAGGCATGCCACTAAGAGAACTAACAAAAAACCTTCAGAATATTCAAACCATGCCATACTAGATGATCAACGTCCAATATAACAAAAAAAATCAAATTGTCAGAGTGCCATGTTTATAGCCATTAGCGGGGAATATCATAACCAACAGATCAGTAATTTTATTAATCATAATGTAATGATGCGGGAGCATCCTGCTTAATTTTCATTATTTATTTGTGTGATTTAGGGGGTGATGTTTTTTTTAATTATTTTATAAATTATGCACATTTTTATTTAAATTATGAGAAAAATCTGAGTGTGAGATTTATTATAAATATTCTCTTAATTAATTGAGAATGTGAGTGGAGTTGGGTTGGATAGATATTTCAAAGATTGAGAACTCCTTAAATGGAACTTAGTTGAGTCAAAAAAGAGATAAAGATATTTTAGGATTTGATTGAGATATTTGTGGAGGAAATCATGGATTCAAATTAATCCACAATTATGTATAAATATGAGGTTTGTGTGAGGACGGAGGACAGATTGATATAGAGAGAAATGGTGTGAGAGTTTATGTAAAGGGGCGAGAGCCGAGAGGCCAACAAATGTAATATTCGGCAAAGAAGGGTTTGAATTTGAAATTTCTTGTTGTTATTATATACCAATATTTTGTTTGTGTTCGGTTCTCTCTTTTTATATATATTTTGTATTGAATCTAAGTAGATTTTTATGAAAGTTCCGATTGAGGATTTCATATTAAAGGGAATACACATTTTGTTGGCGCAAGTATATGATTTTTTGCAGATTCTATACATCATTTGGTATCAGAGCCCAAAGATCATTAATCCGTGCAGCCACAGACAAGAGATGAGTGTGTGAATTTGCAGGAACAGGTGCGCAATTGGGCAGACTTCGATTAAAACAAAAACAACTGATTCCGGAAAATCTTAGGTTGTGTAGACGGAACGTAGTAAGGGGATCGAATGGCTTCAGCGTAGAGTGGCAATCAAGTAATGTAAGCTGGAACGCAGGTATGAATGTAGGAATTGGAGACCGATTTGAAATAATAGCATGAAGACCAATTGGGAAAGCGGAAATAGATTGTGGCATTACATAAACGTTTGATAACTATGGTTCCACCTGTAAATTAATTTTCATTCCAACAATTATGTTGTCGATGACATTCCAATACAGTCATTTCACATTCAGATGTTACGCTACAGGGAAGTAGTTATGAATGGTGCGTGTGAGACTCAGTTTTAATCCAATTTACATTCGACGGTAATGGAAAACGATAAAGGAACTTTGGTTTTCCTAGCGTGTTTGGGAATCTTTGTTCTCACTCTATGGTAGGGAGTAAAGCGAACAAAGTTCCTTCTCAAGTTAAATACTCTAGAAATATTATATTAGATGTAAGATGAATGAGATATGAGATAGATGATTGAATGTTACAAATGAGGCCTGCTTATATACCTACGCAGGTGCCTCTTCACGAAAGGTCATGTCTTATCAGACATGGCTTTTCAACCTAATTACTAATTAACTAATTAATCATTGTTTACATTATTTTATTCATTACATTGCCTTCCCCTCAAAAAGCTTTGTCCTCAAAGCTTGTCGATGAAAGGCCTCGATTTCTTTTCCTGCTATGAACATCTTCTCGTCTCGGGGCAGTCATTCTTGTTGATACAAGTTGATATGATCCTCTAAGTGACAAACAAAACTGTCGCATTGAGAATGGATCGGACCATCCTAAATCAATCTTCTGTGGAATCTTACGATGACTGGCAACTTGTGATGATTCGTTAGTATTCTTCGGAATATCAGCCTGTTTCTGTTCTGAATACATAGCTTGGTTGAGTTGTCTGCTCCCATGATTTGGATGTCGATAGGGAACTGTTTTGGTTTGACCTCTTTGATTTTCGCCTGGCGAGGATGTTATTGAGTTGGTTACAAAATCTTCACTTAGAATGTTTCTTGTCTGAACTGCAACATCTAAGTTTCTTTTGCAACTTGGTTGTCTTCTTTTTGAGTTGTGACATTTACTGGATCAATGTTCATTTTTTCTTCAACTTGAACTTCTACATTTGAAGACTTCAATGCTTTATTTTCAACAAGTTGTTGCACCTTGTTTTCTAATGACTTCTTGTCCTTCTTCAACTTCTTAATTTGCGTTAGTAACTTTTCGTTGTGGTCCTTGAGGCGAGCAACTTCTTCATTCTTGTTAGTGGTGATTTTGTCAATTTCCTTTTGCATATTTTGGATCGCCTTTTTACTTTCTTGAAAAATTACTTTTGAAATTTCTAACATGTCTTCTGGTGTTACTGAATTCGGCTTCATTGTGACATCTTGTAGCATTATTTTTTTTCTTTTTGTAAGAAAATGTCAAAAACTTCTTTTTCGTATTAAGAATGAATGACCCTAGTGTTTCCATCCAGAGCGAATCTAGAACTATATCACTATTGTTGCGAAATAACGTTTTGGTACATGGTATAACGTTTTGCACTCAACCTCTGATACCATGTAGAAAATTCTAGTTTCCCACCCCGGTTTTCAGTTTTCGCCTTATTACTCCAAAATAATTAAATGTATGGATATGGGAAAGGGCATTTAATTATTTTGGAGTAATAAGGCGAAAACTGAAAACCGGGGTGGGAAACTAGAATTTTCTACATGGTATCAGAGGTTGAGTGCTAAAAGAGCAGTTTGGGACAGCAAGGAGAAAATTACAGCCTGCTGATTTTTCACTCAGAAAATTCCAGCAAGCTGATTTTTCACAAACAGCAGATTTTTACCTTTACTATAGCAGTGTTATTTTTCAGTTTTAGGACAGCAGGATGTCTTTGGGATTGAGGGTGGAGGATAGGCTGGATGGGCATACAAATTACAGTGTTTGGAAGGAGAGAATGCAGAGTATCTTTGAGGAGGCGGAAGTCTGGGACATTATGGTGCATACCACACAGAACCCTGTGAATGTGCCTACTGATGCTACTCAGTTGGCAGCATATAATAAAAAGAACAACAAGGGTAAGAGGCTGATTCTAGACGGAATCAAAGATCATTGCATTCCTCATGTGAGAGGAAAGAGAAATGTTCATGAGATGTGGTCAGCATTGACCAACCTCTACCAGAGTACCAATGAGAACCGGAAAATGGTCCTGAAGGAGAAGCTGAAGAACATTAAGATGGCTAAGACTAATAGTGCAGCTGGATATCTCACAAAGATTACTAATGTGAGAGATGAGTTGGCAGCGATTGGAGAGGCCATTCCACCCACTGAGTTGGTGCGGATTGCAGTGAATGGCCTCCCCAGTTCATGGATGAACTTTGCTGATGGAGTTTGTGCACGTGAGACCCTTCCCACATGGGAGAGGTTTTGGGATGATTGCATTCAGACAGAGATCAGGAAAGGTCAGCTTGGGGCAGCCAAGCCAGTTGAGCAGGATGAGGATGTAGCACTATTGGCAGGACGCAAGAAAGGAAAAGGGAAGAAGCAGGCTTCCACAAGCAATGGTGGGGGCAAAGGCAAAGGTAAAGGTAAACAGGATAACTCACAGAAGGACTATTCCAAAGTGAAGTGTTGGAATTGTCAGAAGATGGGACACTATGGAGTTGTGTGTCCGGAGAAGAAGAAGAAGAAGGGGAAGAACCAGAGCATGGCAGCTTCAGCAGAGGTTGAGGACTTTGCAGATCGCTTTGACCGGGAGTTTGGGTTCATTGCGTGTGAGTCTTCTAGTGCAGGATTATCTGCCATAGAGGTTCAGAGGGAGCATGCATTTCCCTCGATTAGCGGAGCATCTTCGGGTGTCTGGTATGTGGACAGTGGGGCTTCATCATGACGAGTCAAGGTGGGCCTTCTCGAGCTTTCGGAGAGTGGCAACGTGTGAGGTAGTACTCGGTGATGAGTTGTTAGAGTAGTCGGTGTGGGAACATTGACATTTCAGAGGGAGTCCAAGCCTCCCTTGAAGGTGTCAGATGTTCTTTATGTGCCAGGGATGAGGAAGAACCTCATATCCGTCTCAGCTTTGGAGGACAGAGGATATGAGATACTATTCGGGGGAGGACAGGTGTTGATGTATCCCAGGGGCACTCCAGCTGATTCAGCTAGAGTGATAGGTGTACGCCATGCAAAGGTGTACAAGTTTGCATTTCAGTCCCTTTTGGCATTGAGCAGTAGTACCGACAGCAGAGCTAGCAGTTCTGAGCAGTGCGAGATTTGGCACCGCAGGATGGGGCACATGCATCATGGAGCCTTGAGGACTTTGCGGGAGATCACTACAGGTGTGCCAGAGTTCAGTACTGATCCCTTTGATACTTGGAGAGGATGTGCGATGGGCAAGTTTGCCAAATCCCCTTTTCCCAGCAGTGACAGCAGAGCGACTGGGATACTTGATTTGATTCATTCCGATGTGAGCGGTCGGATGTCTCATGTTTCCTTGAGTGGATATGAGTGCTATGTGTTATTCATTGATGATCACTCCAGGAGGACCTGGATTTATTTCTTGAAGACCAAGAGTGAGGTCTTCAAGCGGTTTCAGGAGTTCAGAGCTCTTGTGGAGACACGGACAGGTCGGAAGATCAAGTCCCTGAGGTCGGACAATGGAGGAGAGTACACCCTTGGAGAGTTTGTTGACTATTGTGCGGAGGCAGGCATTAGGAGGGAGCTCACTGTTCCTTACAACCCCCAGTAGAACGGGGTTGCAGAGAGGAAGAACAGATCCATCGGAGGGGCTGCCAAAGCCATGTTACATGATCGGGGGTTGCCATTGTTTTTGTGGGCAGAGGCCTGCAACACAGCTGTTTACTTGCAGAACAGGAGTCCGCATCGTGCCTTGGGGCACATGACTCCGGAGGAGGCTTTTTCTGGGAAGAAGCCTGATATGGGTCATCTTCGTATCTTTGGGTGCATGACATACTCCTACTTACCCAAGGAGAAGAGGACCAAACTAGAGCCCACCGCAGAGAAGGGTATCTTTGTGGGCTACAGTGAGACCTCCAAGGCCTTTCGGATTTACATTCCTGCGCAGAGGAAAGTTGTTGTCAGGCGGGATGTGAAGTTCGAGGAGGACAGGACCTTTAGGAGGTCACGGGAGTTAGAGTATCTGGATCAGCCAGACCCTCAGCAGCAGTTGAGTCAGTCGCAGGGATCCAGTGGGCAGGGATCAGGAGGATTCGGAGGTACATCTATGACGATGTCAGGTCCGTCAGTGGGGAGTGGCTCGCAGAGTCAGAGGGGTGGAGCTATGGGCAGCACGCAGAGCAGTCCACAGAGCAGTTCTCTGGGGAGTCCACTGATGGACAGTTCACACGGTACCTCAGCATCTACAGGTTCAGGTGCAGGCAGGAGGACAGCAGACAGACAGTCAGGAGTTCAGGCTCCTGATGTTGAGGAGGAGGAGTTTTATTCTCCGGCGGGAGAAGTGCACTCGGGGAAGAGGAAGCCCAAGTGGCTTCAGGACACCTTGAGAGATGCCACATCTGTTGCTGAGCCTAAGAGGCCGGTCAGAGAGAGCAGACCACCTGAGAGGTTTTGTAGCTATATGGCAGTGGCTACCAGCATCCTTGACTCTGAGCCTTCTAGCTATGAGGAGGCAGCTAGCCAGCAGGTCTGGAGAGAGGCCATGCAGGAGGAGTATTCTTCTATCATGAAGAATGATGTTTGGGAGGTGGTGCCGAGGCCTGAGGGCCAATCCGTGGTTACTTCCAGATGGCTTTACAAGGTAAAGCATGCTGCAGATGGCAGCATTGAGAAATTCAAAGCGAGGTTTGTGGCTAGAGGGTTCTCCCAGGTAGAGGGAGTTGATTGTGAGGAGACCTTCGCTCCCGTGGCTCGATATACTTCGATCGGCTCCATTATATCGATAGCAGCAGAGATGGGTTGGAAGATCCACCAGATGGATGTGAAGACCGCATTTCTCAATGGCTTCATACAGGAGGAGGTGTACATTGAGTAGCCACAGGGCTTTGAGGTGCATGGGAAGGAGTCCCATGTGTGCAGACTGAAGAAGGCCCTTTATGGCTTGAAGCAAGCTCCCAGAGCTTGGTACTCCAGGATAGATACATACTTGCAGAAGATGGGTTTCACAAAGAGTGAGGCAGATCCGAACCTTTACTATATTGTGATAGGTGAGGAGCCTCTCATTCTGGTGCTGTATGTGGATGACTTAGTCATTACAGGTGTAGAGAGACTCATAGAGCACTGCAAGAGAGATCTTGCGGCGGAGTTTGAGATGAAGGACATCGGCTTGATGCATTACTTTTTGGGTTTGGAGGTGTGGCAGGAGGAAGGGCATTTCTTCCTGGGACAGGGGAAGTATATTGTGGACATCCTTGGCAGATTCCACATGGAGGATTGTAGACCCATGTCGACATCGATGATCACCAAATGGAAGAAGCTTCATGCTTCGGATTCCGAGTTGGTGGATCCCACATTGTACAGGCAGCTGATTGGTTCCTTGATGTATTTGGTCAACACTAGACCAGATATTTGTTTTGCAGTCAACACGATGAGTCAGTGTGAGCCTAGGAAGGTTCACTGGGTGGCTGCAAAACACATTTTGCGGTACTTGCAGGGGACAGTGGATTATGGTCTGGACTACAGGCAGGGGGATGGAGTGAGATTGGCAGGTTACACTAATTCTGATTGGGCAGGTTGTGCTTCTGATAGGAAGAACACTTCAGGGTGCTGTTTTGGGTTGGGTTCGGCGGTGGTGTCATGGTTCAGCCGGAAGCAGCAGTCAGTAGCATTGAGTTCAGCGGAAGCAGAGTATATGGCAGCCAGTCTAGCTAGTTGTGAGGCCATCTGGCTTCGCAAGATGTTGTTTGGCTTATTTGGTCAGCCGTTGAGACCTTCAGTGATTTACTGTGATAATCAGAGTTGCATTAAACTCACGGAGAATCCAGTATTTCATGGCAGGTCAAAGCATATCGGGATCAAATATCATTTCATCAGAGACTATGTTCAGAAAGGAGCTGTGAAGCTTGAGTATATTCCCACTGATGAGCAGGTTGCAGATATTCTTACCAAAGCCTTACCACGGGGCAAGCATGTCTACTTCGGAGACAAGATGGGTGTGGTGAGGAACACCTTCCTCGGTAAGAGGGAGTGTTGAAATTTGGTTACCGGAGGACAGGTGGTTCCCTAAGGCTTTGATCTTTGGCCTAGGGAAAAGTGTCCAAAAAGAATTTAATTTTTCTCCTAAAGTGACTTTATAAAGTTATAAAGTCAAATCTAATTTAAAAGTGACTTTAAGTGATAAAGTTACTAAAGTGAGTGACTTTATAAAGTTATAAAGTCAAATCTAATTTAAAAAGTGACTTTAAGTGATAAAGTTACAAAGTCACTTAGGGTTAGGTTAAAGGAGGAAAAGGAGGAAAAGGTCATTCATTCTTTCATGAGCAGATTGGGAAAAGGAGAGCAAGAGAGCAAGGGAGATTTCTGGGCAGTGAGGAGAAGGAGGCAGCAGCTTGGCACGCATTCCAAGGCAGCATTTCAGCAAGACATTTCAGCAGACAAGTGCAGCAGATTTAGCAAACAGCAGGCTGATTTTTGCACGGTTTCCTAGGCAGGGAGGCCGTATCCCAATAATACATATAGCCATCTAATAGGCAATCTAATGACCGTCTAACGTGTTAACCCCTGTCAGCGGTAATCGTACATTAAATCTGGTGAGTTTTGCGGCATTTACAGCACGTTTTCGAGGTTAAATCCTGGACGGCATTGTGTTGTTTGTACAATTCAAAATTAGCACCGATCTAATTACCTTATGCAATTCTGAGCACGCTCATCCCGAAAATTAAATGCAGCATTTATTGTTGTTCTGTTTTTGTTGTTTGTACATTTTCCGAGGCGGTGGTTAAGCACGGAAAACAGAGATAAGTTGTAAAAGTCTGTTTGCTGATTTTTATTTTGCTGAATATTTCTCTCACTGTAAAAAGCATTTTTCCAGAAATAAGAAGGAGCTTTCGAACTGGTTTTCCCCAAGAGTTGTAGGGGGTTTTTCCAGGGTCACCTTGACCAAAAATTACTGTGTTATGATGTGTTGAATGGCTGTTTGTTACTGCTGTTATTTTATTTCTGCATTTTCAGCATTCTGAAAAATTTCCAGAATTTGTGTTTTCAGCAAATTTATTTTCCAGTTTATTAAATGTATGGATATGGGAAAGGGCATTTAATTATTTTGGAGTAATAAGGCGAAAACTGAAAACCGGGGTGGGAAACTAGAATTTTCTACATTCTTGTCCTTCTTCAACTTCTTAATTTGCGTTAGTAACTTTTCGTTGTGGTCCTTGAGGCGAGCAACTTCTTCATTCTTGTTAGTGGTGATTTTGTCAATTTCCTTTTGCATATTTTGGATCGCCTTTTTACTTTCTTGAAAAATTACTTTTGAAATTTCTAACATGTCTTCTGGTGTTACTGAATTCGGCTTCATTGTGACATCTTGTAGCATTATTTTTTTTCTTTTTGTAAGAAAATGTCAAAAACTTCTTTTTCGTATTAAGAATGAATGACCCTAGTGTTTCCATCCAGAGCGAATCTAGAACTATATCACTATTGTTGCGAAATAACGTTTTAACAGTGAATTGCGAGACAAAGGAATACTCCCCAATACTTAGGTGTAAATTCCCTATGTCGTATTGTTTGTCATTTGGGTGAAATGAATTTGTTTCAGTTATATTTGATTCAGGGATCACTAATTGGTTAGCACATTCGGTATTAACATAATTATTCTTTTGAGTAAAATCGATAGATATTAGAACCTCTTTTCCTGCAAGTGACCCTTTGATTTCAATTAGCGCATAGACACACATACTATAATTTTTAGGAAATCTTCCTTCCTTTAGTTCTATTTTGGATGCCATTTTGTCAAGATAACTTCAAGGTTCTTTTTTTTCAAAAGTGACCCTTCCTAATATTTATAATAAAATATTATTATTTTCCTTTTTATATTTTAAATAATGGATATAACCTTCAAACTTTTATTACTCCTTCAATCTTTGGTAATGAATCCTTCACTACTATTCCTTCAATCTTTGGTAATGAATTCTTCACTAATATTCTTTTTTTAAAAAAGGCTCAAATTCTTTTATATATGCATATATTCCTTTTTTAAATAAAATATTTAGAATATAATGATTTATCTTCTTTTCCACTTTTCCAATAATTAAACCTTTAATAACCTCTTTTTCCTTTTATATACATTCGAGCTTTAATAATGATTTCTTAATATTTTAAGAAATCCTTATTAATCTTTTTCCTTCCGATTTTTTTGAAAATTACTTCCTTAAATATAGTCTTCCTTTAGTGATGAGTTCTTTGACTAAGTAAATTCTAGTTTTATTTATAATTTTTTTTTCAACAATTGATTTTTTCAACTCTTTTTTTGTTTTTTGTTTTTGTTTTGAAAAGTTACAACCCTAGTGAAACGTGGCTATTCACCTATATTCACCTATAAAATATATGTCCAGTGTATTTGACTCAGTTAATGTTCGCCACGTAAAAGTAAACTTACCATTCACACAGAGTTTTTTTATTCCTTTTGTTCTTATTTTACCTTGCAAATACCATGGGCTTCTAAAACCACGAGCTTGTAAACCACTTAAAGAATAATCAAAATAACCTTATCTGCTCTTCCTTTTTTCTTTTTCCTTTTTATTTTAAATTGTCTTGGTATGTATGTATATGTACTTCTTTATATATATATATATATCTTTTTTTACTTATATATATATATATTTTGACTATATATATATTGCTTTTGCTTATTTTTTTCAACAATTTCCCTTTTTTTTCTTTAAATTTTTAATTTTGGCCAAAGGCCCATTGGTGAAATTTCTTTGAATTTTTAATTCTCGCCAAAGGCCTACTGGTGAAAATAGAGAAACTACAAGACTAGTAGCGAAACGCTTCGACGGCAAAAATGTTGACAAATTGGACCGAGGAGCGTAGCTCTGTGCAACGATGAGCGGCCAGAAGATCGAACTGCTCTGATATCAAATGAAGCGAACAAAGATCCTTCTCAAGTTAAATACTCCAGAAGACTTGGAATACAAAGATATCCATGATGATACAAATATTATATTAGATGTAAGATGAATGAGATATGAGATAGATGATTGAATGTTACAAATGAGGCCTGCTTATATACCTACGCAGGTGCCTCTTCATGAAAGTTCATGTCTTATCAGACATGGCCTTTCAACCTATTACTAATTAACTAATTAATCACTATTTACATTATTTTATTCATTATAGGGAGTCATTGTTCTTTTTACCTTGTGTGAGAGAGCGATGGTAATGTTTGTGTTTAAACCCTATCATAGAATGGTTGTGGAGTTCTGATCCATTGCTGGTGTTGCATGCCCATTGAGAATTTCTTGCTATTAACTATCCAGGTGTTGAAAATAAACTCTTGCGGCAATGGATGTTAGCCTTTTGTTGCTTAAAGATGTATGATGGACTCGATGCCACAATGCAAGTGTTGCAAGGACAACATTTCTCAGGTTTTATTTTCTTGGTTTTAATATATTTCTTTGAATTGATTTTGCGGCTACGACTTAACGTATATAGTAAATCCAATATTGAAAGAGTACCATGAAGCTCCAAATATACAGTTTGTATCAGTTGAGCTGCATACATTGCAGACGTTTCAACTGTCTATTAAATATGTCTTGCAACATTCTTGTCAAACTGAGATATCCCATCTTGTTACGAATGCTGACAATAAGCAAGCAGTTTACGCGAGCGTGGCATAAATTCCAAGGAGGAAGGGTAGTCGAATCTCCTCACTGCTAATTATGGACGAGTTTGATTATTATTCTAGAAAGAAGTGTGGATTTGGTAATTTCCAGGAGTTAGCATTTACTCGATTCATAAGTCGAATTCCCTTCCTTAAGTAGAGGTCGAGTTATATTTATTTTATGGGCCGAAATTATTCCCAACAGAGGGTTGATTCACTTCAATCAGTGGGGCGAATTTTCTGAAGATTAAATTTGTGTATTGAACCAGAGAATGTTCAACACTCATTCATAATATCAGTCCAAGTTGGAAAAACGAATTCCTTGTTCACAGACATCTCTATTGATCAACTGCATCATTTTAGGGTCTTGCTATGAATGCCAAGCAAAAAGGAGCCAAATTCTGCCAGGAATACAAGAGAGAGGGGTTAGATCATTTCACCCACAGGGAGATTCCAAGGTAAGTGCTCATTAAATGAATCAATATTCATTGATTAAAGGTATTTTTAAAATTTGGATGATTCAATTTCCCTTGCCATACTCAAGAAGTTAATTTTTTTGTAAATTTTATGAAAGAGTGAAATCAATCCAAAGTTTAAGGAATGGAATTGAAATCCATCTCAGAAATTGATGTGTAAATATGATTCGAACATGGTTGTGGCATACCGTTTTTGAGGTTGTGATAACTGTGATCTACATGGAGGAGCAAGCCGGTAAAGGAGCATCTATGATTTCTATGAGTTAAAGATTATGATTGATCGTTGCTTGTAGCGCATGTGAAAGTGTTCACATTGTTCTGTCCCGAAGATAGTGCAGTTTGTGTTTGTTGTTGCCGGAGAAATATGTTGATGCCACCATGTTAAAAGAAAGTTTTGGAAAATTCCTATGAATGAATTGTTTTGTGCATTGAAGAGAGACGGTGTTGCATGAGAACCGTCACTGTAAAGAAGGCGCTGCATGGAAGTGTAGGAAAACTGTCTGCGCTAAGACGATGAGCGTGTTGAAGAGGTTATGGTATGAAGGGCATGTGAATATTCATAGTGATAAGAACGACACAAAAGAGTGAAATCCGGAGAGTTGAAATTGCAAAGAAAAGGTTTATTAAATAACCTTGAAGGGAGCTTAAGGTATGATAATTCATTTCAAAAAGGTATTTTAAATGTTGAAAATTAAATAATTTATTTTATTTTCATCATAAAATAAATCTTGGGAAAAGAGTGGATTGCATTTTGATTTAAAGGCTTAAGTATCATGTGAAGTGATAATGGGAGATGATATAATTAGTGACTTATGATATTATCATAGGAATGGTGTATGAGAGAGAATGGGTAGAGTGAAGATTTTACATCATGAAAATGTATTAAGGGTGGATGTTCATTGGTATATTGTATAACTTGAATTAGAGTCAAAATATCCACTATTGTAATTATTGGGTCAAGCTTTGAAGTCAAATAAGATGTTAAGGTCAAATGAAGAAATTGGATAGCTTGAGTCAAGTTAAACCATTGAGTTATGGTACAAAGGGGTGCATTTTTCATCCAAGATGAAGAGTTGATGTCAAGTCTGGAGTCAAAAGAGTCTTAAGTTAAGTCAAAGGTTTGAATGTAATTGGGTGCATGATCGGCGGAGCCCGACACCCAAAGAGTTGGTCATTGTAACACAAGAATTACTGCAGTTGTTTTGCAGCATAGAGAAGCAAGAGAGTTACCCAGAAATGATTCCAAGACAGAGAACCGCAAGAGGTCAAGCACAGGAAGAGAGCTTGTATTGTTGGATAGCAAGTATGAAAGCTTGCTGAAAAGGGGATTGAATGAAATCTATAAGTGAACAGATGAAGTTCGCAAAGGAGGAGAAGATGGCTGTTGATAGTCATTTCAGAGGATCTGAGAAAGGCCACAACAGAAGAAAGAAGAAGGAAAATGCCAAGGCAAATGGCATATGGAAGCAATGGATTGATGAAGAGTATGAGAGGGAGAAAGCTGAGATAGCAGTTCATCTTGATTTATTGATGGAATTGTTGCATAGAAATATGAAAGACCAGAGACATGGTTGGACCATGAGGAAGAAAGTGAAATGGCAGAGACTACAAGAAAAGAGGGATCAACAGGTAAACATACAGTTAACAGAAGAGCTGAGGAAGCTCGAGCATATGATGAGTATGTAATTGAGATGTGAAGAACTCAGAGAAGCTGAGTTGAAAATGGAAGTTTCCATTTGTGGCCCAGAACAGAGTGAAATTTCGGGTGAAGAGATTAATGAGAAAGATCTCATGGACTATTGGAATAGTTCAGAAGAATTTGAAGATATGTTGACAAGAGAAGCAGATGAGGCTATGAAGCCTTGTATTTTTAAATCTCATAGTTTGTGTATGTTTGCAGGATGTGTAGAAGATGATGGACAGTCTGGTGAAACTGTCACAACGATGAATGAAGCTCTTGAGGTGAAGTATGATGGAGAATGCCTTTTAGAGGAGGAAGGTACTGATTTGCTGTCGCAGAAAGAATTCATAGATGAATTCTTGTTTGGTGTAAGACAACCAGTTGAAGCTGTTACGGAGCAGAGGCATAATGAAAATGCCGTAGTGATATTCCAAGGAGGTAAACAAATGAATTTGTTTAATGAAATTGATGAAACAACTTTGCAATGCGATGATACAGAAACCAGGATACCTCAGGAGGATTGCCAGAAGAAGAATGAAACTGAGAATGAAGGTTGTGATGAAATGCTGGAAAGATTTCACATGGAAATAGAGTTCTTGGAACGATGGCTCAAGGAACCTGAAGGAGAGATGAAGTTTGCAGAACATGATAAAGAAGAAATTGCAGTTACCGTGCATGATAAGGATGAAATGTTTCTAATGTTTATAGAGTTAAGTGAATGTTTTAACTCTTCAAATAATAATGTGGCTGTAGGTACAGAAGGAAACATTAATAAATATAATGTTGAAATAAGAGAAATTGAGCAGTAAATATTTGGAGACAAGATGAAAGATCAGGAGCAGCAAGAAAGTTATGTCCTTAGAGACATAAAGGAAACATCAGTACTAATCCAGCGGGATAAAGACGAAAGCAGCCAGCAATTCAAAAGAGGATTTACTGAAATCCAGAAGGTCTATGATGGGAGATTGGTGCTTGCAGCATCAAAAGAGGCTGAAAGGTCTTGTATTTTTAAAACTAATAATTTGTTGATGAATGTAGGTACACCACCGGATGAGAAACTTGTTACTATAGGGGCAATCAATGACTATAGTTGTGATCAAGGAGAAGTTCTTGATTATTCTTCATTTCAGAAAGTTCATTGTTCAACGCAATTGGAGACTGAAGCATCAGACAAAGAGGAATTACTCCGAGGAATTGGCGGAAGTAATTGTTGTAAAGGCCGATGGAATTTGGTTGATAGAATGAGTGATGCTGATGTAAAGCCAGTTCGAGATTCTTTCAAAGTTTGGAGACCAGGAGAATGGGTATCAACGTTTCTACACGAGTCTGTAATTTTTGAAATAAAGATGATGTGGTATGGAAAAGCGAGAGTTACATTCAATAGTATTCTGAAAATACTATTCTGGAAATTTTGTGCAAATTTACAAAATGGAGTTGATACTTTAAAAGACCAGCAACAAAACAGAGTTTAGAATCCTGGAGGGAGCAAGTCATTGAGGCTTGTGGTTGTCGCATTATTACAGAAAAGTGACAGACCTCATAGACAAGAGTGTATGGAAACTTCTCTACATGGGGAGTCTGATGCAGGAGCATCCTGCTTAATTTTCATTATTTATTTGTGTGATTTAGGGGGTGATGTTTTTTTTAATTATTTTATAAATTATGCACATTTTTATTTAAATTATCTGAGTGTGAGATTTATTGTAAATATTCTCTTACTTAATTGAGAATATGAGTGGAGTTGGGTTGGATATATAGTTTAGGGATTAAGAACTCCTTAAATAGAACTTAGTTGAGTCAAAAAGGGGATAAAAATATTGTAGGATTTGGTTGAGATATTTGTGGAGGAAATCATGGATTCAAATTAATCCACAATTATGTATAAATATGAGGTTTGTGTGAGGATGGAGGACAAAGAGATATAGAGAGAAATTGTGTGAGAGTTTATGTAAAGGGGCGAGAGCTGAGAGGCCAACAAATGTAATATTCGGCAAAGAAGGGTTTGAATTTGAAATTTCTTGTTGTTATTATATACTAGTATTTTGTTTGTGTTCGGTTCTCTTTTTTTATATATATTTTGTATTGAATCTAAGTAGATTTTTATGAAAATTTCGATTGAGGATTTCATATTAAAGGGAATACACACTCTATTGGCGCAAGTATATGATTTTTTGCAGATTCTTTGCATCATGTAATAATCCCCTGTACAAGCTAGGCACCTGAAACCACCCAACTGGTAGTGGTAAGTTGGTCATCATCATTGTCAGGCATGGGTCCCCATCCATTTTGTGGTGGCTCATCAGCTAGGACATTTATGGTTCTGTTCAATACTGCTTCCGATTGTGGGTGTTCATTCTTTGAAATTGCAAGTGGGACGATTGGGAAGTTACCCTATTCCTGCATTGTCGAGAGAGTTCTGCTGGTGTTGTTTGGATTGCCAAAGGATGCTTCTAGTGGGACTGCTGATGGAGCATGAAGCACTTCCCTCATGTGGTTGAATATAGTCAGTGTAACTCCATAGCTACCTTTACTGCTCGTTTTTGTATTTGGAAGAACAAATTGGTTGTGGCCAAAATGTTAGTTGAAATAGAATCTAAACATCTGTGTGGCTATCAAAAATTATATTATTTTGACATTTTAACAGATAGAAAATGAGTTTGATCTAAATTATATCTTAAACATTGGTAATGTTCATAACTTAGGGGTGGTTAACCTCTAATATTGCACATTTTCTTCAGACTGGGGAATGTGTGAAACTGTCCATACAGAAATTTGGCCCACATCTAGGCATCGTTGAGGTTTTTTGCAGTATCAAAAAATATGTTGGCTGATTCCAAAGCAGAAAGAAAATTCAAGGGGGGTCCTGGTGCCGTGCCGGGATAGCCAAATGGGACAGGTAACAGTGTAAGCCCAAGGCATCATAAACTAAGAACCATTGGAAACAAGCCTTTTGGGCTCAATGGAGTCTTATGGACATTGGATAGCCTTAAGTCTATAGTTCCAACCTGAGGCCTTGGACTTAAGTCTTCAAGTCTATGTTGCAGGTGTTAGGATTTTGGGTAGGCCAGAAGGTACTTCCGAGAGAAGGATACCCACCAAAAATGGTTGGTTGGGCGATTTACCCAAAGTTGGGGTTTTGGATCCAAAGTGGTGGATTTAGGACCTAAAGAAACTAATTATTTAGTCTAATGGTTTAAGAGGCTAAAACCCTAAGATCTAGAGGTTTCCTAAATGACCCAAGAGAGAAGAATAAATAGAGGAGACCTATGGAGAGACTCATTCAAGTGAGAAGGACTTCATTTGAGGAGGTCGTTTGCCCTAGAAAGGCCACAAATCAAGAGAGAGTACTACAACGTATGACCAAATTTGGAAGCTGCTTAGAAGAAGCCGAGATAGGGTTTCTGGTCAATAAATCATCCAAGAGATGCCAAGTAAAGAAGGGTTTCTGCCCTAGCAAGAGGCCGAGTTGAGCAGGTCTACTCAAGAAGGCTGAGCCTGCTAGTTAGGAGTTTGAAGGAGGGTCGTAGGTGCCAACAACTAGGTAGTGCTGGCTGGATGTGACCTAAAATAATAGTCCAATGGCATATTGTGGGCTCATAAGCATTATTATGGTGGCCGTCGGTTACTTGTAGCAGGACTAAGTTAGGGTCTAAAGCAAAAGTCACAACATCTCTCCTTGTGTGAATAGAGTATGTCAAGAAGTGAAGTTGTAGACCTTCAAGAGGCCGAGTTGGAGTATTTTTGAGGACAAAAACATCTCTAGAAGAGGCTGAGTGGTTTCTCCGTGGGTTGTTGAGCAGACCTAGTCAAAGGAAGAGTGGACGAGAGTCTGATCTGTCTAAGAAAAAGGGCTACAACCTTGAGGAAGAGGCCAAGAGTGCCTCAAGCTGAAGATAGTAGGGCGGAATGACCTCGGTATGGAGCTGATACTCAATGAGTAGGCTGAACCCTTGTGAGGACTTGGAACAACTAACAGAAGGTGAAGAAGTCTGTGGGAGTATTTGAAAGGCTACTATTTTGTGTTAGGAAGAGGGCTGAGCATTATTCATGAAGTCTGTTCACAAATGGAATTGTGAACAACATGTTTTACAAGCGCTAATATGCAGTGAGGTTGAAGGACAAAACTTACTGGGAGTAGCTGATGTATTTGAAGGCTGATATGCAGTGTATTTGATGGGTCACACACATTGTGAGTAGTTAGGTTTGACAGAGATTTGAAAGGAGTAAGGTCACTGTGTGAAGGAGGAAAAGGACTACTAGAACAATGGATAAAGAGGACTGAAAGGGTTGAATGAGAAGGACCTCTACAATGAGTAATTTAGGTTATTTATCTTTGTGTTTTTGTGGGCATATTGAGAATCTGTAGGATCAGACCTCAAGCCCTAGTTTGTTTTTATACTATGTATATTAGCTGTACTAGTGATCTGAAGGGCCATGATCCTTGGTACGAGAGCTCCATGATTCTTTTATTGATGGACTAATAAAAAAATCGAGCTTTGGGCTCAATATCTTTGTGTACTTTATTGATTTCATTGCTGTAATTTCCGTTGTGTAAAGTGCTTGTAAGTTGAGGATTCCTAGTGTGTTTGTGAGCATGATTAGCTATAGACCAGATCTAGGGCCTATGGAAAATTCAACAATTGGAAATGTCTAGCCAGGGGTTGTACTCCTACCTAAAACTCGACAAATCGCTGAAATGGCCTCGAAATCCCACCAACCTTACTATACAGATTTTGAAATGTTGTATAGTACGACTGCCGACGTTTCAGGGCCATTTTGGTCAAAACAAGGCGTGTTTCACTTTTTGTTTGGGTCCGCTCAAGTGGCCAAGAAGGGTGTGGGTCCTTTCTATGGCCCAAAAATACCAAGTTAACAATTTTTTAAAAAATTTAAATGCTTGGTTAACAAATTTTATTAAAAAAAAAAAATTAGGAATATAATTCTCTAGAAAATCAAAAGATTAGAATTCTCTAGAAACCCTATTGTTAAATTTGAACTAGGTCCAAACTTTGGGTTGTGCTACTCAGATGACGATCCCAATATTTTTATTGGATTCCTCTTTCGGAGAGGTGTAAGATTGATCTAAAGATCATCTCGATCGGATGAGTAGAACATGCACTTTGAATTTATTCCACTTATGTGCTAGGTCGACCTGGAATATAATATAGACTTAAATGTCTTAAAGAGCGTGTCACACACCCCAAAGATGCCTATATAATGGAGAGACTTGGAGTTCATTATACACACATTGTGTGGTGGATTTTCTTCTCTCTTGATGGCGATGGAGCTGCGTATTTGTGCAGTGTTCTTTGTTTGGGTTGTACTGGGGTTATGTGTAACATGCCTAGCTGAATGACATATTGAAGACTTCGCTGGTAGAAGCATCCTGCTGATCGTCGCAACACCACCATTCATTATCTGTGTTTTGGCTTGTCTTCCATCGATCTATTGCTATGTTCTATTTGCTTTAGTATTTTGTGCCCTAATCTGGAATGACATAGAACATGTTCTAAAATTAACATGGTATCAAAGCCTTATGGGGAAGACAATGCCCAATTTGTGTTGAAGAGCAATCTCTGAACTATCGATCCAACAAGTGCAACTCATCCGGTTGAACAAGGAGGCTTGGAACAGCGTGAGGGAGTCTGCCCTAGACAGCGTGGAAGGAGCTGCAGGTGACAATGTATTGTTGAGGCATGTTTGTGGGCTAAGACAGATCTGGCTAGGCTTGTTTCAAGTTCAGGGAGCAGCAAGGAGAGGTTCAAGACAACGTGGAAGAGAGTCCACTTCAAGACAACGTGGAGAAGTTTGAATGGAGGCCGAATTGCTGTAGGGTATGCGGACTAGGATGAAGGACTGTTTGAGGGGAAAAACAGATCCGAGAAGGGTTGTCTTAAGGTCAGTTTGCTGGGCTAGTTGGCTGAGGAGAAGACATGCAAAATGATGCTATGTGTGGGTAGTTTGAAGGCTAAAACCGAAGTGAGGAAGCCAGCTGAGGTAGGCCGCAGGCCTAGCCTCCCAAATTAGGGAAACGTGAAGGGTTCTTGCGCTGTAACGTGCCGAAAACAACAACTTGCATGAAGAGGAGCCTTCCTTGCTTAGGTCACAAGCTAGAACGAGGTTGTTAGGTGACTGTGTAAGGGTTGGTTGCAGCATGAACTTGACCTAACCAGATGTCACGAACAGCGAGAGACAAACACGTGTGCAACGTTGTTTTGAGGGCTGTTAGGGAGCCGCTGTAAACTGAGGTAGGTCGCAGACCTAACCTCTCCAAATCAAACCAACGTGGAGCTGTTTAGAGTCTGTCTGCCCAGGACAACAGTCAAGGAAGACAACACTTCTCCCAAACCAGGCCACAACATTTGATGGCTGATTGAAGGCTATATGTGCCTTAACCAACAACAGTGTGACGTCTGCCTCAAAGGTAAGTTTGAAGTTTGTTTTATGTACATGTTTGATGTTTTGCTTAGGATGCAGAGGTAGTTGAAGCTTCGACAGCTTGTGGTCTGGGCAAGAAAATCGTCAAAGAAACTTACCTGAAATGTCTAGGCCGCAGGCCTGTAGGTGGAATTTTGAGGGTCAAAACAACCCTATCATGGAAATATAGGTACCTCCTCTCACATCAAGGCCATCATGGATGTAAGGAGAGAAGGTTGCATCCTGGGAGTCCTAACCTGTGACCGAATCTCTGCCCATGAACAAACTAGTGTAAAGTTTTTAAACATTGTCACATACCCTGAACATCAGCAAGGCACCTTGTCTTGCGTAGGCCGCAGCTAGAAGGAGGCTGTGCAGCTTGCAAAATGCCCTAATTATCATCTACAGTCGTATACAAAATTCAGTGAATCTCGGACTTATTGAAGAAGTGTTGGCTGCGGAAAATAAAGGAACTTGGATTGCAGTAGTATAATGAACTGTCACCCCAAAACCTTGAGAAAAGATGACACACTGTGTCATTTAAAATCCACGTGTCTTCTCCATGACAGGAAGGAAACTCATCCAGGGGTTTGAATTACTAAGAATTTTTTTTGGACAGTCCTTGAAAAATGACTATCATATTCAGTCTTCTGATTAGTTTGATAAAATTGTCACTTCTGCATTGATTTCTTGGCTACTTGTATCCATCATGGCTTGCAAATTATTGATCATCATCAACAAAATTGTTGAGCACTGTGATTAGAAGAGCCAAGAGGGCAGGTGTGTACGGGTCACCTTGAAGAGGAGAAATCAAGCTAAGGTATGTTCATAGGCGATAAACAACAGTGATTGATGTGCACTTATGACTGTGCTAGATCTGTGTAACAAAAAGGCATCATATAAGGTATGGACTGACATGTAGAAGGGTCAATTCAATGCTTGGAACATCTGTACGATTGGTTCCTAGATCTGTGCAATTTAGGAGAAAAATTGCAGATCTGAGATCTGGAAGCCCTTAGAAGCAGTTTTTTTTATGGAATTGGAAGGATCTTTAGAGGGTGCAACGGTCAGATTATTGTCAAGATGGTCAAATCTGTAAGCCTTAGGGGGAGTGACAAGAGAAGTTGATTTGTCATAGAGCTAGGCCAATTTTGATAGCCTTAGGGGCAGTCTTCTAAAAATGACCATAAGAATGACAAATGGACAATAAGAAGTAGTGCAGGATCATGAGAGGAGGAATCATGATATATTATCCCTGTTCGACAGTGACATATGACATAATATGCATGACTATGAAAATTGAAATCTTCAATACTATATGAAAGTATGACCATGATGAAGAAGATGGTGATGGATAAGATAAAATTATGGCCGCATCGTAATTAGCGATCTGACGGTTCTGTAGCCACAAACTTGAGGAGCTAAATCTGTCATTCTATGTCACTGTCATTATGACAGTGACATAGATAGTCACCCATGTTTACGAAATTCATATTAGTGGTAAGCCGGTGACAGTATTAGTCCTACATTGGAGCGTAATGATAAACTTGTAAGTATGAACTGAGAAGTTTTTGCAGCCTCCTGTCACGTTGTTGAAGTCTTGATCAACAAGGCCTGTGAAGTTTTGATCAAATATCATGTATGATATATGCATGATAGCTAGATGACAGTATATGGCTACGAGTCTTGATGGCTTTGACTGTGGGAGAATAAGACCCCTTTCCAAGTTGGTGTCTGGGATGCCCCCATTTAAAATAGATGTCTTCTCTCTCTCGAGAGAAGCTGGCATTAAGAGGGAGAATACAACTGTATATGCTCCAGAGCTAATATCATTGCTGAACGAAAGAAGATCCTCATGGCTCAAAGACATATGGCTTCAAAGGGGGAAATTTCGGAAGAAAACCAAGAAGCCATATAAATACCAGGGGTATCTAGCTACCATGAGTTCAATATGATGCTATAAAACATCAAGTTTGGAAGGATGCAAGGATGATGTCTGGGATACGGTCCCTAGACCATAGGACAAAGATGTTGTCACCTCGTTATAAGATCAAGCATGGATCTGATGGAGGTGCTGAAAAGTCCAAGGCAAGATTCGTTGCCCGTGGCCTCTCTCTCAAAAGGAAGGCAGAGACTATGATGACATATTTGCACCAATGGCCTGATATACCATCATCCGATCTATTATTACCCTTGTTGCTACGCAAGGACGGAATCTTCATCAGATGGATGTGAAGACCGCCTTTTGGCATGGTGCGATAAAGGAAGAGGTGTAGAAAGAGAAACCTCTAGGATTCGAAGTCCAGGATCGAGACACCCATGATTGCAGATTGGCTAGCCTCCAGGGCTTGGTATGAGAGGATAGATAGCTATCTAATTAAGCTGGGCTTCACTCGTAGTAATGCTGATTCGAAACCTGACTTCAAGGTTGATAGAGAGAAGCCTCTCATTCTGGTGCTGTATTTGGACGACCTCTTTCTGACAAGTGCTGACCCTCTCATTCATCAGTGCAAGAGCGAGCTTGCTGCTGAATTTGAAATGAAGGATCTAGGACTGATGCACTACTTCCTAGACCAGGAGGTCTTGCAGAGACTTGGCAAGATTTTCCTTTCTCAAGGAAAATACCTTGTGAAGCTTTTGGTAAGAGATCTGATATGGTGGATTGTAAGTTCGTGTCGACTCTGATGAAGCTCAACGTTAAGAAGTTGAGTGGCAGCGTTGCTGGGCCCGTGTTAGCAATTCCTACTAAGTATTATCAACTCGTAGGGGCTCTGATGTTCTTAGTGAACACCCGTCCGGACATATGTTGTGCAGTGAACACTTTGAGTCAACACATGTGTTACACCATTTTTTGGTCATCTAACCTACTATCATTAGATGGACCCAAGTACACCACGTAAGACCAATTTTACCCTAAGTAAAATTGCTTTCACTATGTAAAATAACTTAATAAAACACATTTATTAGGTTGTTTATGGTCTAAACAGGAAACCCCAAAAGGAAATATTAAACAAACTTATATTTGTTTGATTTTCCTGGTCATGTTTAACCCAAAACAAAGAAATTAATTAGATAAATCTTTATTTATGTTATTATTTTCTAGGAATAATTATTTAAATCTTATTTAAATAATATTCCTTGTTAAATATGACTAAATCACCCTTAAATAATTAAATAAATCATTATTTATTTATCCTTCAACCACTTCCTTAAAATGATAAATAAATCATTTATATATTTATTATTCACAAATAAAGGGATTTGACCCAAGTCAAATACCTTTTCCCTCCAACAAATATAATAAAATATTCCATAAAAGGTGGATCTAGATTTGGTTAATGTTATTTTAATCATGCACAAAGATCTAGAATGACCCAATATTTTGTTATAAATAGGAGGGTTTTTCCTACCATTCTTCACCTTTTGTTGCCTATTAGATCACTCTGGATCTAAACTCTTGGTCTGACTTTGAGCCATTATCATTGTCATATTTTCCATTATTCGCTGTGTGAGCTCCCTTTGAGTTCTATCTTTGTCTGGGTTTTCTACACCAACAAGAGAGAGAAATGCTAGATCTGAAGTGCTGAGGACTTCCAAGAACCCATCCCATTGAGGAGAATTGGAAACACCTTGTTTTCTTCCCAGGTGCCCTTAATACAAAAATTCTTTCAAAAATATTGTTCTTGTCTTGTCTATTGGGTGTATGGAGCAAAAACCTTATCTTTACTGCTTAATGTCTCTCTATGCATAGATCTGGTTTTTTGCAGCACTTGTCTTGATCAACTAACTGTAGATCTGAAGATATTGGCAGCCACATTTGATGTTAGGGCTATAAGTTATGCGTAGCTAAAGTGGTATTTTTTCGTACACTTCGACAAAAGATTCATACTAACAACATGGTTGATCATAACATTCACTGGGTTGGTGCCAAGAAACTCTTGAGATATCTCTGTGGCACGATAAACCATGGGCTGAGATACACTGGCGGGAGCATGACACTCCTTGGATATACTGATGCCGATTGGGCTAGCAGTGTGGTGGATCGTAAGAGCACATCTAGATGCTACTTCACAAGTAGATCTGCTTCGGGCAGGAAAAGGAAGTCCATAGCCTTGAGCACTGCTGAGGTCGAATACATTGCAGCATGTATGGCCTGTTGTGAAGTCACTTGGTTGCGAAAGCTCTTCAGTAAGTTGTTCGAGCATGTGCTAGATGCCACTGTTATCTTTTGTGATAACCAAAGGGGGATTCATTTGTCATAGAATCCCGAGTTCCACAATTGATCCAAGCATGTTGATGGCTGGTACCACTTTATTTGGGATATGGTACAGCGAGGCGCCGTAAGGCTCGATCATATAGGAATTGATGAGCAGGTCGCGGATATTCTCACAATTCCCTTGGGGAAGGTCATGTTCCTAACCTTCCGTGAGAATCTTGGAATCATGGAACGACCCTATTTGGAGGGTCCTGTTGGACGATGAGCTTTGGGAGCTCCAAGGGGGTTTTGGGGATAGATTTGGTGCTATAAGCAACCACAGGGCTAGGCTTGCCGAACCTAGTTGGTGTGCTTGCACCCCATCGTGATGATGTTGAGATGGTTTACCTCTCTTTGATCTGTGCCCCGTATTCATCCTACACATGGAGTTTCAGACTCATGGGAAGTACTTCTCATTTGGCCAATGAGGTGGGAAATGTGAATAGAGACCATAGCAAGATCGATGGACGCATCGGAGATTTTCGTACTCTCTATGTTTAGGATGGCACGTGTCCAACAACTTGATCTGGGATCAAGTTTAGCAAGGTTTCGGACCTCCAACTGACTTCGGGTCAGTGAAACTAACTTCGGGTTAGTATGACTCTCTTGAGTCCTAGTGAGGTTTCAGACCTCCAACTGACTTTGGGTCAGGTAAACCAACTTCAGGTTGGTATGAGACTCTTTGTGAGTCCTATAGAGGTTTCAGACCTCTGGGCTGAATTGTATGATGTCTTTGTGACTGACCCACTTCTGTTCTGAAATAAAGAGGCCAGCAAGGCAAGTTACGACGGGATGACACACGATGTTTGGATTGCACTAGTGAACGAAGTTCTCCCTAGTTGAGAGGGAGTGTTAAATTTGGACAACTAGGTCCAAACTCCGGGTTGTTTTGCTCAGATGACGATCCCAATATTTTTATTGGATTCCTCTTTTGGAGAGGTGTAAGATTGATCTAAAGATCATCTCGATCGGATAAGCAGAACATGTACTTTGAATTTATTCCACTTATGTGCTAGGTCGGCCTGGAATATAATATAGACTTAAATGTCTTAAAGAGCGCGTCACACACCCCCAAAGATGCCTATATAATGGAGAGACTTGGAGTTCATTATACACACATTTTGTGGTGGATTTTCTACTCCCTTGATGACGATGGAGCTGCATTCTTGGTGCTGCGTATTTGTGGATTGTTCTTTGTTTGGGTTGTACTGGGGTTATGTGTAACACGCCTGGCTAAATGACCTATTGAAGACTTTGCTGGTAGAAGCATCCTGCTAATCGCCGTAACGCCACCATTCATTATCTCTATTTTGGCTTGTCTTCCATTGATCTATTGCTATGTTCTATTCGCTTCAGTATTTTGTGCCCTAATCTGAAATGGCATAGAACATGTTGTAAAATTAACACCTATCAACCCCTTTTCTATAATAAAGCATTTCATTAAATCATTTTTACACATTTTTCTGTAAGAGGAGTTTGTTATAGCAACAACAAGCATTTTAGTTGTGTTTTGGAGCATCGAGAGCAAGCTTTGGTGCATTTCTAGCAAGAAGGGTGTGGGTTTCTGGCCAGCAAGAAGAAGGGCATGGGAAAGAAGAAGGGTGTGGGCAACAATTGTTTTGGTGGGTGATTTTTTTTTTTTTTTTGGCAACATTATGGCTTCTCAAAGTTGTGTTTGCAGTGCCCCTAGATCTACTCATGCAACCAAGAAGCAAGAATATTATCCTTTGTGGGAGTATGTTACCAAAGTCAAGCAAATTGGTTTTGGTGGTTCATGGGAATGGAAGTGAAATTTATCTAAAATTGATATGACCTTCAAGGACTCTTACACAAGAGTGAAGCCTCACATTTTGCATGAGGAGATAAAGGGTATTGAAGTGTGTGCACATACCAGAATTCCAGAGGTAAGGGCTACATTCAAGAAAGAGAGCAAAATGATGCTCAAAGGTTGAAGGATCAAAGAAGCATAATCTGCATGGGTGGTACTAGCAATCTCCACTAGGGTGCTAGCAATGAGCCAAGGATTGTTCTTGAAGCAAGAAAGAGGAGGGCACTGGCAGTAGAAGAAGAAGAGTTATCCAAGCCATCAAATCTATTTAAAGATTGTAGATTGTTGAAAATACTTGACAATAAAGGGAGAGAAGTAGCTAACTCAAGAGTGGCAAGGGCCATCGTTGCTTGTGGCATCCCTTTTAATGTGGGTTGATCCCCATATTGGCAAGATTTGGTGAGAGCAATTAACACAACCCCTCAAGGTTACAAGGGGCCAAACTATGAAAAACTTAAAACTATTTTGCTTAGGAAAGAGAGGCAACTTCTTGATGATGTTTTGAAACCAATTCGTAACTTATGGGGTAGCATAGGGCTTTTCATTATCTTAGATGGCTGGATTGATACAAGGCATAGGCCATTGATTAATGCCATTGCATCATCACCAAAAAGAGCGATGTTCATAAAAGTAGAAGATTGTTTGTGTGGCGTAAAGGATAATTAATTCATTGTTAAAATTTTATTACTGCTATTGAACAAGTAAGGCCAGAAAATGTGGTGCAATTTATTACAGATAATGCACTTATTTGCAAAGCTACATGCTTAATTGTTGAGAGTAAGTACAATCACATATTTTGGACTCCTTGCATTGTCCACAATTTGAATATGATTTTAGAAGAGATTGAGGCAAAAACATAATGGATTAAGAAGGTCATAGGGCAGGCTAGGGAGATTACAAAATTCATCACCAACCACCACCAATTTCAATAAATATATCGAGAATACCCCAAATTGGAGTTGCCCAAAGTTTCTGAGATAAGGTATGCCTCAACTTCATCATGTTGCATCACCTTGCTGAAGTTAAAAATGCATTAATGAGTATGGTGATGGGTTCAACTTGGGCTTAGTGGAGATATGCAGATTCAAAGAAGGGAAGTATGGTGAGGAGGGTGTTGATTGATGAATATTGGTGGAGCAAGATTGATTTCCTATTGAAGTTCAAATTATCTGCATTTGATCTTCTTCGAGGTGTAGACGCAAAGAAACCTTTCCCAGGAGAGGTTTATGATGGCATCGATACCATGGTTGAGAAAACCATGGAAATTATTACACAAGAGGCTCCCACTCTTCCTTTTGTGGATTTTGATTTTGTTGAGCAAGTGAGGTCCATCATTGTTACGAGGTGGAATGGCTTCAACACTCCATTGCACACTTTGGCACAAGCTCTAAAGCCAAAATTTTATGGGGAAGAATTCATTGCTCAAGGCAATGGGAAGAGGAAGGTTCCACATAATGACAAGGAGGTGGCCAATGAAGTGAAGAAAGCCTTTCAGAGGTTGTTTCCAACGTCTTTACAAAATGATGTAAGGGAGGAATTTCCTTGTTTTGTTGTTGGATTAGAGGATTTTGTAGACATATCAACTTTGGATGAGAGGAGTGTTGAAAATACAAAGTGATACTAAGGAGGGGGTGGGGGGAGGATCAGTTTCACATGGATTTAAACTTTTTTCACTTTATTAATCTTAAAACATAAATCTCACCACATAGTCGACCATTAAAATTTATTAACACAAAGATTAAAGTGGAAACCCAAACTAGAGAAAAACCACATGAATGTTTTTTTAACAATCTTCAATTTATTACATGTTACAGGAAGCCCCTTGTGAGGACACCAATCCTCTGTAAGCACCAACTTACAATATTGCAGGCTCCAACCTATCAAGAATATGAGGACACCAATCCTCTGTAAGCACCAACTTATAGCTTCTCAGGCTCTAACATGTTGAATATATGACAATACCAATCTTTTGCAGCTCAACTTAACTTAGTACCTTGTTGTACGCTATTCAAGTTTCAATATTTAGGCTCAAAATGAAACTTTTGCCCACCTGACAGCTTGTGCCCAACATTGCACTCTTTTCCTCACTACCTGACTTGCTATTCCAACACTTAGTTATATTGTCCAAACCCTATTCTAGCCTTTACAATGTAACGACTATAATGAACAAAGTTCGTATACGCAGCGGAAAAATTTAGAAGAATTGAAATATGTAAGTATCCATGTAGGACAAGTAGTAATTGTATATAAGAATTGTTGAATGTACAACAAGATGTGTGTAATGATTACAATGAGGGCTCGCTTATATACCTAGGTAGGTGCCCTTTCATGAATGGTCATGTCTCTAAGACATGCCTCTTCATTACTAACTAATTAACTATTAGTTAATTAATTATTATTTATTATTATTATATTTATATTTCCATTTATCATTTTTATATGAATTATATTCATAACATTGCCCCTCTGCAGAAAAGTTGTCCCCAAAGCATACTGATGAAAGGGACGAATCTCTTTTCCTGTTTCGAATATGTTCTTGTCTCAGAACTTTCATCTTCATTGATACAAGAAGATATGATCCTTTGAGTGATAAACAAAATTGTTGGACTGAGAATGGATCTTACCATCCAAGATTTGTCTTATGTGGACTTTTTTGATCACTGGAAATTTGTAATGAATCGTTAACATAGGACTGGATACTACATACTTCAGTAATCCTTGGAACATAAATCTATTGTTTCCGTTCTGAATCATTCAAATATGTAGACTGACTTAGTTGTCTGCTCTTGTGATTCAGATGTCGATAAGGAGCTCTTGCAGTTTGATTTTGCCCTAATCTGTTTGTGGTGATTTTTCAATTTACTTCATGTATTGTTGTTGTGGAGTTGGTTACTAAATCATCACTTGGGAATTTCCATTGTTCGAACTGCAATATTTGAATTGGTTTGAACTTCTATAGGTTTATCTTCTTCTTGAGTTGTGATATTGACTGGTCGGTATCTATTCCTTTATCTTCAACTTGGACTGAAACGACTGGAGACTTCAATACTTCTTCTTGAAGTTGTTCTAACTTGCCATTTAGTGACTTCTTGTCTCTGTTTTCTTTATTTGAGTAAGACAGACTTGGTTATGATTTCTTAGACGTGAAAGTCATTTTCTAAATCGTTGCCTTTGTCCTTAGTATCTGAAAGCAACAAAACTGTAGGCTTGTTGACTTTAATTGTAAAAATACACGAGGTATTTGTAATAATAATTTATTAATATATAAAATGTATAAGTGATAAGAAATGTTAGAATGACGCCCTGCTTATATACCTAGGCAGGTGGTCTTTCATGACGAGGCATGTCTTTTAGACATGCCTTTTCAGTTAACTTAATGATTACTTAATGTAAACTTATTTTGATTATTTAATATTTACATTTATTTATCTGTTCTATTTGTTATGAATTATATTCATAACATTGTCCCGTCCTTCAAAAGTTGTCCTTAAAGCTATAGCTTTATTCGTTAATAATTCCTTCTTCTTGTGCTTATCATTTCGACACATGTAACTTGACATCTCATCTTAACTCAGACAATTTTCTTCACTTTGTTCACGCTGTTTTTTTTTAATATATATATATATATATTTTTAATAATAATTACATTTATTTATTAATATTTCCTTTATAAATGTCATTCTCAATAAAATTTTCATGGTGCACGTCCAAACCATCTTATGCTTACCTTTTTTGTCACCTTCGTGACCAAATCAACGGAGGTTGTTTTACAGGCGCAAGCATTGTAATTCTTGTGGAGATGCCTTGATGAAATGTATTTATTTTGGTTATGCAAAATTTCGAAAATTTATGATGGAGATGTCTCATGTTCTTTCATATTAATATCAAAAAGTACGTTCAAATATTTACTTGAAGCTGAGATCGTTTCCAGAGCACCGATGATTGCAGAGTGCACCGTACATTGTCTTGTCTTCGACCAACGGTGTGCAACAAGCATTGGCCATACGTAGCTAGTAGCATCTATTTGAACAAATAAGTTGAGACATGTCATAAAGCACTGGGTACATATAGTGACATGTGAGGAATACCAATTAGCATTGCTGAATAGCTCTAGATATTAGAAGCTCCCTCGTTCCCTGATGCAATCGAAATGGACCCGACCCCAAGGCTAGATGGTAAAATGGTGCTAGAAAATAACTTGAAATTATTATTTCAAAAGAAGTGAAGTTTTGGGAGCAATTTTCATGTATTAATTTATATACTCTATTAATTAAGTTATATAAATTAATTAATTTATGATTATATTATAACCTTATTGTATGTATAATATAGTGGATAATTGAATATTAAATTAACTCTGCAAGTGTGTGATGTATCACAAATAGTGTGACCCTACCACGCACCCGTCCGCAAAACCTTTTTTTTTACTGAAGGCGTCAATGGAGCCATTTGTCAGCAGTGGGGCTGTCACGATAGGCGGGTTAGCGTGACGTCTGTGGAAACGCTGTCGGTGTGGACACGACTGTGCTCAACCCGGTCCGTTGTGTATTCAGTAGCAGCAGTCATAAACTGCTCGTGTCTATATGATTGGAGGGTAAACATCGTAGCGTCGACGCCATGGATTGTCAACACCGCAACGTCAATTGTAAACACCACAGCTAACTTTGCTGACACTGCAACGCCACCAGCACTGGAGCTGCTGACGTACATTACACCATCATCGTGCTCTAAATGAGGCAATGACACAATGATGCACGACCCCTCTACGATGTTGAAACCCATAATGTCGATGATTAACCGGTTATCACGCACGCCTGCCACCATTATACAATAGAAGTAACCTCCTGAAAATGTTGTTCTAGGACAAATATCGCGCATGCCTGCCACCATTATACAATAGAAGTAACCTCCTGAAAATGTTGTTCTAGGACTAATATCACGCACGCCTGCCATTCTGCGTGGGAGTACGCAACACTTGGCTGCAAGAGAATTGCAGACATAAATGGAGTTGGAAAATCTGCCATTCATCAAGAAGAGGCTTGAGCCCGATCCTAGATAAAGAAAAGGTCCACGTTCCTTCCCCTCTAAAAAGTCAAGGGATAAACAAGAGTTCTTCCAACTTCATGTGAAGCAGGTGTATGTCCAACAATTTTGATTGTTCTCCACAGCTCCCAAAACAAGCCATGGATTTTTGTTTGGAGGCGCCTCTGCCCATTTTTTCCTGAGAAAACTGGTTGACAAAAAGAGTGCGTTCCATTGTTTGCACACAGTAATAAATCTATACAGATATTCTGCTGGCAGCCATGCCAATATTTCTTCAATAAAATTGCCTTGTAATTCCTCGTACAATTGTGAGTATTCCTCCACCCCGATATTTACAACTCCCATTTTTAAAGTACAACCAAATTTCAAAAGTGAAGTAAAATACAATAGCAACTTGCCACCTGTGGTACCATTATGACCTTCCTCCATCGCACTATTTTATCTTTCAATCTAGTCTGTTTCTTAGTTCCAGATTCATCCATCTCAAAAGTTTCCTCTTCAACAAATGCCTTCAGGTTAAACAGTTTTGGCTCAATTCCCATGATATTTGGCACTTGTACCTTATTCATCTTGTCTGGTGGTTGAACTCGAGGTGGGCGTATTGGAAACTCCAGCTCTAAGGGAGGACCCACTGGTTTCTCCTTTTGCCTTTGCTCATATTGTTTTTCTTCTTTTTCTTCTTCTGATTCATACCAATCCGCTTCATTGTGTATGATATCTTTTGGATGTAATCCCCTTTGTTCACTTATACGTCTTTCTCGCTTGGTATCTGCGCCTTCTCCTTTACCTTCAACATCAACTTCATCTAGATCAACATTTTGATCTATATCAACTTCATGATAATCATCCACTGCTTCGTCTTCTCCACCATCTTGATTGATATCTTTTTTCATATTTATCATTCTGATCAACATCTTCTTCCTTATTATGGCTTTCTTCATAACCTTTCTTACACATGCTGTAGCTTCTGCACATGACTTTTCTAATTGTTGAAGCTTTTCTTGAATTTTTCTAATCTGCTCAATTTCTTCAGGATCTACACATAATGGCATATGGTACGATAAAATACGTTCATAGGCTCGTAAGACTATATTGTGCGGCATGGCTCTGATACCACTGAAAGCAACAAAACTGTAGGCTTGTTGCCTTTAATTGTAAAAATACACGAGGTATTTGTAATAATAATTTATTAATATATAAAATATATAAGTGATAAGAAATTTTACAATGAGGCCTTGCTTATATACCTAGGCAGGTGGCCTTTCATGACTAGACATGCTTTTTCAGTGAACTTAATGATTACTTAATGTAACCTTATTTTGATTATTTAATATTTACATTTATTTATCTGTTCTATTTGTTATGAATTATATTCATAACAATATCCTTCTCTTTATCTTTTGTACTTTTGATTTGTTCTAATAGCCTTTGATTTAGGTCTTTTAAGCACAAATTGTCTTTTTCTTTCTCTGATAGATTCTCGTTGAATTTCTTCTCGAGACACTCTTTTTCTTCTTCTAATTTTTTCCTTGTAATTTTAGAGTTAACCTTCTCAAGTAATTTTTGACTGTGATCTCTTAGACGCCAAATTTCTTTGTTATTTTTTTGTTGATTCTTTGTAAAATCTATCTTTGAGATCCTTATATTTCTTTTTTGATGCTTCATTCTTTTGTCGTAGTTTTGCGATTTCTTCCTTCAATCTTTTCATTTGCATCTGCTCATTATCTTGACGTTCTTCTGTACTAAATAAACTTCCACACGCTGGACAACTTAATTTGTAATTTTTTTGAATATATGTATATCAAATTTCATTTAAACAAAATGGACATTTAGTCCAAAATCTATGTGACAACAAATAGTTTTATACAACAGTTGACGGTGAAGAGAATGCAGCGGTTGTAGTGGCACAGAGGGGGAGGTGATTGGTAACTGCGAGCAGAGTGGTGTATACAATGCAGAGATTGGGCGCGTACAAGACGATAATTGAACAATGGGTGAGACAAGGTGGTCGGTTACTCAGCGACTGTGTGGAGAAGGGGCGTAATGAGGTTGATGACAAGTGGAATCCGACCGTTGTTTTGTATGGAGCGACTGTAATGTCCACGATGTAGTTGCTGAGAAGAAGGGGCTGTGATGGTAGCAACTATGTAGATGTCGGAATCAAACCACATTAGCAAGATGTTGATGGTGATGATCCCTCTGGTTGGTGGCGAGTAATGTGGTTGTGCTGCGCGGCTATGGGCGACGCGAGAGGCGACCACAGGTAAGTCTTTGTTTATTATTGTTATTATTTTTATTTATTTATTTATTGTTATATATTTAGATTTTTTTTTAAATTAATTAATTAATTTATTTTTTCTCTATTTTTTTAATAGTTAAAAAAATAAAAAAAATAGTCCATTGTTTATGGAATATAATTTTTATGAGTTATTTATTTATTTATTTATTTTATTTTAATTTATTTATTTCTTTGTATAGGTTTTTTATTTATTTATTTTTTATGGCGAAAGGCCAACTTGACGAATTGGAGAAGCTCCAAACTCTTGTAGCGAAATGCCTGATCTCGACGACAACTATGTTGACGAAGACTTTCATGGCCAATGGCCGAGATCAGAGAAGGTGGCTCTGATACCACTATAACGAACAAAGTTTGTATAAGCAGCGAAATAATTCAGAAGAACTGAAATATGTAAGTATCCATCGTAGGACAAGTAGTAGTTGTATATAAGTATTGTTGAATGTACAAAAAGATGTGTGTAATGATTACAATGGGGCTCGATTAGCAGCGAAATAATCCAGAAGCACTGAAATATGTAAGTATCCATCGTAGGACAAGTAGTAGTCGTATATAAGTATTGTTGAATGTACAAAAAGATGTGTGTAATGATTACAATGGGGCCCGACTTATATACCTAGGCAGGTGCCACAGGTAAGTCTTTGTTTATTATTATTTTTATTTTTATTTATTTATTATTATATATGTATATTTTAATTAATTAATTAATTAAATTTCTCTCTATTTTTTTAATAATTAAAAAAAATAATCCCTTTTTTATGCAATATATTTTTTATATGATTTTTTTTTATTTTAAATTATTATTATTTTTTGTATAGGATTTTTATTTTTATTTTTATTTTTTATGGCCAAAGGCCAATTGAGGAATTGGAGAAGCTCCAAACTCTTGTAGCGAAACGCCTGATCGCGACGACCACTATGTCGACGAAGACTTTAATGGCCAATGGCCAGGATCAGAGAATGTGGCTCTAATACCACTTTAGCGAACAAAGTTTGTATACGCAGTGGAATAATTCAGAAGAACTGAAATATGTAAATATCCATCATAGGACAAGTAGTAGTTGTATATAAGAATTGTTGAATGTACAAAAATATGTGTATGATTACAATGTGGGCCTGCTTATATACCTAGGCAGGTGCCCTTTCATGAATGGTCGTGTCTCTAAGACATTCCTCTTCATTACTAACTAACTAACTATTAGTTAATTAATTATTATTTATTATTATTATATTTATATTTACATTTATTATTTTTATATGAATTATATTCATAACATACAACTTTCACAAATTTGTTGTCACTTCTCTTTAAGATGCCCTACAGGTCCGCAACCTAGATAAACTAGGGCTTGGCCTCCAAAATCCGCCATGGTAAAAACACAAAATTCGTCGCTATAACAAAGTAAGAATATCCACAAAATTTACCTTTGGAATCCTCCCTTAACAACTCATAGTCTTCCTCAATCAACTCTCTGCTCCTTAGCTTGGACCTGTCTTAACCTAAGTTGCACTGAAATGGAAACGGGAACGAATATGGCAATAGGGTTTGACACGGATACGACGAATTTTCAAAAAATCTGGATAAGATACAACAAGGAAACGACACACACACACACACACACACATATCAAAATAAAACTTTCATATTACCATTCATCTTTTATAATCTAGATTCTATATTTAAAAATACATAATCATCATCATGAATTCCACATAAACAAATCATCATCACCAATTTATTCTAGCTACAGAAGAAGGTTATTCTAGCTACATAAGTAGTGGGAAGATTCATTGCTCTTGCATCTTCGTTAAGAATATTTCTATGCCAACCAACCGTAATGCTAGAGATTTTCCATCACAAACTGTGCTCAGCGACTGTTAAACAGTGTGAAAAGAGGCTACATCCTTCCTTTTGTTGTTCTAGTTTATGCCGGGACCAGAGATAGTGTATCAGTGCTCTTCCTCCTTTAGCTTATGTGCTCCTCGAGGGACCAGTGAACATGATTTAGTAAATGTATCGTTGGATAATGCTTGGCACTGTACTGGTGAATATATTGTGTTGAAATGTGAGCTATCCATGTTGAATCTCCTTGAAGTAGCTTGTTTATCTAGGTGCTTTAGGAATTATTCCTATCGACACCACATCATATGTGGAAGAAAGCGTCTATATATATGAGCATTCTAGTCCTGTCCATGACATGGTGCGACGAATGTTGAAGTTTTTATAGCTGTCATTGCTGCTTTGAAAGTGTATATGCTGGAGGATTTTATAAGCTTGCATGTCAACATTGGTTATTGTATTATTGAGTCCAAGTGAATGGTAGAGTTTAGGTTTCTATCTGCAACCATACTGCGCACAGGCTAAAATTTCAGATTTGATGCTCTGGAAAGCTTCTCTCAGTAGTATAATATTGATGCTCCTCTAAATTACCACAAGTTCAGTAAGTATTGCAGAGTGAGATTGTTACTCCTATTAGTGATCCGGGAACCCCAGGTGTTAATGATATCGGTGCACAGTGTTCATAAGCATTGTTTATATTCTTTAAAGTCGCAGCCATTTGGCATTGTGTGAGGTATTTGCAAGTGCATTTGTAGTTGAAGCACTGTTATGAAATGGATCGAATTGATGATGCATTAAAGTTAATGAATAGCCTAATTTGTTCTACTATTGGTGGGATGGTAAAAGTCAGTAAGGAAACTCCTTTTGACATTCAAACTTGCTTGCAAAATGCAAAAGAAAATATAGAGTTTTTGCAGTCAGAGTCTTAACTTTAGCAAGATGAATTACAATAGTGGAGTCATCATTCTGAACCTGTTTTTGTTCATAACATTGAGACAGATTCCCATCAGTAGCAAGTCAATAATATTGCAGTTGATTCAGATCTAGTGCCCAATGAAGCAACAAAGTTACATGCAGATGTAAAAGTTCAGTCTGCACTTCCCAAGTCCATCATCAGACCTTTGGAAGAGCTTGTCCATAACAAGCACATAACTGGACTTGGATATGACAAGGATGTGTCCTTTCGTATTCCAGATTACTCAAAGCCCATCTAGTTTCGGAGTGCTGGATTCCTTCATGACAATTCACGTTCAGATGTTCCAAATTCTGCTCCTCTTCCACAACAACAACAACAACAGAATGTTATATGCCAACTGTGAAAATTCCTAGATCTGGAATCTTATTACAACAATTGGAAAATATTCACGTAACTGTTAACTTTTACTTTACAATTTATTTGCAGTTAACTACGACAAACACTGAATACATCACAATGCAACCCTCACTATAATAAACTGCGGAAATTAGATGCAGAAACAAGATCTGAGCAAGAAAAGAAATAACACACAAGTGACACCGTTGTTTTTGGACTAAGTCCCCGTAAAAACCCAATGCGAGAAAACCAGTGCAACAGGTGAGGATTTGATATTATTAAGCAATGATTTTTGAGTACAATTCTTCGGATGCCTTGACTGGCAATCCTATACAGAGATCTAATTGAACAAAAAGCTAGTGAGATGATCTCACCCCGTCACTGGAAGATCCGACTCTGACCTGTGCTGAAGATGTGCCTCTGCGCTATCTCTGCGCAGTACTACGTCACACCTACGCAGTCACTACGTCACTGCTGCTGGGACTTCTTTGCACCTCCACTGATCTCTTTGCTAGCTGGAAACTTTAGCTCTGTACTGCGTCACACCTACGCAATCACTACGTCACTGTTGCTGGGACTGCTTTGCACCTTCACTGATCTCTCTGCTAGCTGGAAACTTCAGCGCTTTGGCCTCACGGTCTCACACCCTGGCTCCAACACTGGATCCTCACTATTCCCCAACAGAAATATGGACTTCCTCTTAAGTTGTGCGTAGCCTTTGCGTGGCTGGCTCTGCACTGCCTTTCCAGATTGCTCTCTGTCCTCTCTGCCTTGTACTCTCCAGATTGGGAAAGACATCCAACCGAAAAATTATCTCTACCCATTTGTAAGAATCAACTTGATCGATCTTCTCCCTGAGCACTGCTCACTAAATAAATTTGATCGCTAGACTCTGTCTGTGTATTTTCCAAATGCCCCATCAAGTCCTTATAATCTTCTCATTGAGACTTCAATGACCGAGATTAAATCGCTAATCAACGGCTAAGATTAAATTAACTTGATCTCCGTCTTTTTCTAGAAGATTCACACCCTATTTTATTAACACCCCTTTAATTATTTAAATTTCCTAAGTTTAAACTTAGGGTCCCATTAAAAATAATTAATTGTTTTCATAAAACACAATCCGGGGGAAATTTTCCAAAATGCTTTCTGGGTTCTTTGGAATACATGTGTCTAAGCCTCCCTGCAAAATTTGAGACTTAGAGCACATCTGATGCTACCAGAAATCAACACACCCTTTTAGCGAGGAATGTGCTCTAGCAATACATCCAGCTGAAGTACCTCCCTGACTTTGGCACCATCTTGTCTGCGCTGCTGATGTTTGACACTGCTGCCCACCAACACTGCGCTGCTGCATCTATGCAGCTGCTGACCCTGCGTTCTACTGCCAACTGCTACTGCACTGAAAGTTTGTTGCTTATTACAACAAAAAAATCCAATTTCTGAACTAAGTGTTAAGCATGATGCATCTGGTACTGAAGATTTGACTGTTGGTAGTCTCTGTGCTGACCCTCTGATGCTGCTGCGCTGCTGCTGACTCTGTGCTGTGCCTTCCTGCACTGTTGCCAACTTTGCTCTGCGCTGCTCAGATTCTAGCGCTCACTAGCCACTGCGCTGTCACTTCTGCACTCCTCTGCACCAACTGGCACTGGTCCATCCTGCTACTTCTGATTTGGGCTCTCGTAGCAAGGTAATGATCCATGAGGTGGACTCCTCAAGGATCAAGGATCATGCCCAACCATAGCTCTGCTGAATTAAAGTTCTATATCACACCAATTCTCCCCAGGAGATATGTGGGCAATCATCGCGAACTCTTCCTCCTCGATCCTCGTAGTTGTAGCCTACAGATCATGCTTCTCATCTTTGTCCTTCTTGAGAGGACACTGTGTAGCGTAATGTCCCATCTCGCCACACCAGAAGCATTTAATCTTTGAGACGTCCTTCTTCCGCCTCCGCTGCTCCTGCTGACCCTTTGATGCAAGGGCTACATTCTCATCCTCCTCCTTGGGCTTTGTCCCACTACTGCTGCTGCCATCAAGCTTGCACTTGAGTAAGTCTCTCCTCCTCTCTTCCTGTTGAAGAGTTGCCCACATTCCTTCCCATTCTGGCAACTTCTCTTTGCCCAGGATACTCTAGACAAAGAATTGCCATTATTCGGAAACAAAATTCAGAGCCAGTCTGACCATCTTTGTGGCTTGAGGCGCTGAATCTACAGCTACCAGCTGATCTCAAACCTCTTGAAGCTTGCAAGGAACGAGTCTATGCGTTCTCCCTTTTGCAGTCCCTTTGCTGGAAATATGTGAAGCAATGTGATCCTTCACTCCGTCGATGATCAATCGTTTGGCTTTTTCCATGTTCTTCTTGAAGGTTTTCAACGGATTTGCATCTACAAGTTCAGTTACCATGCTGTCGATGAAGGCCTTTTGCTCATGCTCATCCATAATGAAGGAGATCCTTGCCTTCCAGATTACATAGTTGGAGGCACCCTCCAACCGATCCTGATCACGCAACCCAGAGGCTGCCATCTCACCTAATCAAATGTCGAACTGCTGCCTCTAACCCTCTGCGCAGCTGGCTCTACGCACTCCTGCTGGAGTTAGCCAAATAAATCATGATCTTGTTACTTCTGCACGGGAAATTAGAATTTCTTGGGCAATAAATTTTTTGAGGTCAGAATTCCCTTAAAAGTGTCTTTTTTTTCTCTCTTCTGACGCTTTCTACACAAGCAACTGCTGCTACAAGAAAACCTTGTCCCACCAGTAGCTGATATGCGCTGAATCTGCTGCGCTGCTCCCTCTGCTGCTGACAAATCACGATCAGGACGATCTTACCTCTCTGTCGATTCATTCAGAGTGAGACTTCTTCACAAATCTTTCCCTCCTGGCCTGGATTGTGCAATTCCTGGGGAATCGATCTGTTGCCTATGCAACTCTTTGATCTCCTTCTTTCTGCTCAACGTTGGATCCTTCTCGTCTACTCTCTTGCTTCTCTAGCACTATTATACAAGCTTTGATTCCATGTGAAAATTCCTAGATCTGGAATCCTATTGCAACAATTGGAAAATATTCACCAAACCAGGAGAAGAAGATGCTCAAGCTCTTGCAGAGTATATGAAAGGGGAAGATAGGGCTCAAGGATTCTCATAGAATCTATCAAGGATCCTTTCATCCCATATGTATCCAAACTCGAAACGTCAAAGGAAATCTATGACAAAATGGTAGAGTTGTATTCCGTAAGTACTGCTGGAGAAGTCATTTCATTAAGGCAAGAACTCTACAAGCTGAAGATGTTAAGGGAAGATGGAATGGCCTCATTACTTTATGAGGATATCTGAAATCCGGGATCAACTACAAGATCTGGGTGAAGTAATGCCTGATAGAGAAATCACTACAATTGTATTAAACACACTACCAGAGGAGTGGGGGTAACTTTACTTCAAGTATTTATGGGAAGAAAGAAGCTACTCCATTCCATGAACTGTGGTCATTGTGCAAGATTGAAGAATCCAAACTAAAGGCCAAATCTGATGTGGGATCAGGTGATCAAAATCATGCATATGCTACTATGACAAGAAGTAAGGGTAAATTTGGAAGGTTTGGTCCTCAGAAGAAGAAGAAAATCATGGCTAAAATACAATGCTATGGGTGTCAAGAATATGGACACTATAGGAGAGATTGTCCTAAGCTCAATAAGGACAATAACAAAAGAGGAAGAGAAAAAGCCCACATTGCTGAGGAAGTTGTGGAAGTTGAAAGGAAGAAATCCGAGGAAGTAATAGATCTCCACTATTGAGATAGTCTTCCTCACATAAGTTTTTTTCAAGTTCCCAAGTCTTATGTTCTAAGATATATGATTCACTACGTAAAATAATGGGATGCATCAAGGCATCATAGAAGCATTGAAAGCAAGAGCTCGGGACATCATCATAAGAGAAGCATGAAAGATGGTTAGAATACATGGAAGTCAAGGATATACCTCTTGGGAATCTCATTGAAAACATAAGTGGCAAGGTCATCTAGTATAAGGTTCATCATACATCTGTCAAAAGGAAACATCTGCTGATGGGGATACTTTAGATCCCCAAGATTCTCTGATGGTATCTTCATTGGAAGGTTCACTGATCAAGAAAGGAAGCTAGTGTTTCATTAGGAATTCCAACTTGTGGAATTCATGGGATGATGGTATGATGACATAAAAGGTGAAGCAGATCAAGGGATTGAAGCTCTTTCAATCAAGGAAGCTATTGCAGGAAGTCTGTATGACCCAAAGGAAAATGAGGTATGTATGCTTTCATTTGATAAAATTTGGAGTCATGTCACATGGCTACAGGTAATATGGATCAATGCTCTATCTTGAGAGCATGATAAAAGGAAAACTGATCTCCTCCTTTGAAAGGATGCAAGAAGGTATGGATCACACATTGACTAGATCAACATAATATGTCCTCATCTGAAAAATGAGGTGGTTGACAAAATTGGAGGAACTATGAGCCAAAGTTCCTGGAAGATAATGTGTGAAGAAAGAAATGAAGAGATCGTGGAATGTGCAACTATGAAGGCAATCAACATCCAGGACTAGAATATTTGACTAGGATATCTCTGAAAAATATATGAAGACTCTGATGGAAGTCTGAAAAAGATTGAGACTCTTGACAAGAAATATTTTGTTAGATCTAAGACTTTTGTGATCCATAACGTAGATGAATGTCTTTCGGATTAATCACATCATTAGGATTTGGTCGATGTTTCGAACCAACTATTGTGGTTCATCCTCAGACTAGGATATCTCTGAAAAATATATGAAGACTCTGATGGAAGTCTGAAAAAGTTGGAAACTCTTGACAATAAATATCTTGTTAGATCTAAGACTTTTGTGATCCATAATGTAGATGAATGTCTTTCTGATTAATCACATCATTAGGATTTGTTCGATATTTCGAACCAACTGTTATGGTTCATCTCTGAAGATGAACCATAATAGTTGGTTCGAAACATCGACCAAATCCTAATGATGTGATTAATCCGAAAGACATTCATCTAAATAAATATCTTTTGGAGATGTCTTAATATGTATGTAGGATGCTGATGCAAACTGGAAGATGTCATGATGAAATACCATCACTAATTTTGACTTGATATTTTTGAAAGATATCTGGATGGGCTTATGTAGGACTGCCAAGGGAAGAGCTATGAATGTCTTCCACTGATGATGACCATGTAGTAGGATGAAAGATCCTTAAGGAAACATGGCATGGAGAAGGCAACATGGCATGAAGTAAGGCCAGATATGGACTAATGAATCACTTTTCGATGAAAGAAAGGATAACATGGCTCAATGATGAAAGTGATAGATGGTTTGTGCCCTACTAAGAAGTCCCAAAACATGAAGACTTCTGAATAACGAAAAGAAGCTCATGACATCGTGAGGAGGAGTTCTTCAAGCAACTGGTTGTCCCATCATCTCCACCTGTGGAGCTGTTGTAGGTCCCTAATTAAGAGGGAGCCTGGAAACAAGTTTCTTACTTGGTAAAAACTTGGAAGTAAAATTCCTAAGCCAAGAGGGAGCTTAGGTGCATTCCTTTCGTAGGAATGAGTACATAACTCTATTGGAATAGATATGTCCTCCCTAACTAAGAGGGAGAGAGACACATCATTCTTATCTTCACTTGGGAAGAAAGAATGGAGGATTGGGTAAACATTTGGTATACGATGCTCTTTGAGGATGTGTTAGGGCATTCAAGGCAAGAGTAGTAGTCGTAGAGGACCGATATTCTTTGAGGATTGAGAATCCAAGATAAGAATAGTCTTCGTGGAACACACTCCAAGAACCCGGGCGAGGTATGTTCCGAGAGAGACAATGATGACGGTGTCTATACATCATTGGTCTCACCAACATTATGGTTTGATCTTGTGGAGAGATAAAGTTGGTAGTCAAGGCCTTGCTATGTGACAATGCTGGTTGGTATGATCTTATACAAATGGGTTACCAATCCGATTCTTCTTATGAGAATTCTTCTGATTGAGAATGACCAAGTACCATTATGTTTACCTCCCTAGTTAAGAGGGAGTGTTGAAAAGTGTAACTAGGTTCGGTCTTCATAATGACATGTGTAATTGTTATTTTTATGTAATTGATGAAAAGAAGAAAAATAAAATTATTATTGTAATGCTTGTCTCATGGGTTTCATGAGCAAGGAATTTTATTTTTAGTACTGGCTCCCATTGTGAGCCTTTAGGATTTGCCATCTAGTCATAAAAGTCAATTTGAGTCTATGTCATGTATGAAGGACCCTTCTTGGGCGTCTTACATTTTGTATGAGTCATTAGATAAGTATAAATAGCCCTCCAAGACAAGCACAAGTATCTCCCTTTAGGCCTGCTTCAAAAGGAATAATAGTACCTCTCTAAATGACATGTCGGCTTAGTTGGATGACAAGTCGGCTTATGATGAGGCTAAAACAACTATAAATAGGGCAACACATCCACATTTCAGAGCAAGAATTTCGATGCAAGACTGAAGTTTGTAAGTGATGAGAAGATCAACGAAAGGGTCAAGGAAGGCAGCCTATAAACAACGAGTAAAAGAAGAAGAAGATCAAACCAATTTCAGATCTGTTTTGGTCTCTGTCTTGTCACATGTACAAAGTAAAGAGGAAGCTTCTATTGCAGAAGTAACCAAGTTTATTACTGAAGGTTTCAAGGTTGGCAAGGTCACTTAAGAAGTTGAAGTCATCAAGTTGAAGTATGCGAGGGAGTCTTCCCTCCAAGCAAAGTGATGACAAGGCGTAGAAATTAGTTATCATACTTCCCACATGCTGCAATTAGCGCCGAAATTAAAGTGCAGGTCTGAAGCAAGATGTTAATTTCTGCATATGTTCTATGTCATTTCAGATTAGGGCACAATACTGAAGAAGATAGAACATACTAATAGATCGATAGAAGACAAGCCAAGACAGAGATAAGAAATGGTGGCGTTATGGCGATCAACATGATGCTTCTACCAGCAAAGTCTCCAATAGGTCATTCAGCCAAGTGTGTCACACATAGCCCAGAACAACCCAAACAAAGAACAGTCCATATATATCACAGCTTCAACGCTAGCCAGAGAGAGAATTCCTCCACAATAATGTGTCAAATGAACTCTAAGTCTCTCTAATATATAGGAATCTTTGGGGGTGTGTGACATGTCCTTTAAGACATTTAAGTCTATATTTTATTCCAGACCGACCTAGCACATAAGTGGAATAAATTCAATGTACATGTTTTGCTCATCCGATTGAGATGATCTTTAGATCAATCTTACACCTCTCCGAAAGAGGAATCCAATAAGAATATTGGGATCGTCATCTGAGCAGCACAACCCAGAGTTTGGACCTAGTTGTCCAATTTTAACACTCCCTCTCAACTAGGGAGAACTCCATCCACCAGTGCAATCAAACATCGTGCATCATCCCACCGTAACTTGCTTTGCTGGCCTCTTTATTTCAGAACAGAAGTGGGTCAGTCACAAAGACATCATTCCCGGCTGACAGATTCAACCCAGAGGTCAAAACCTCTAACGGACTCACAAAGAGTCTCCAACCAACCGAAGTTGGTTACGCCGACCGAAGTCGGCGGAGGTCGAAGACCTCCGTTGATCCCGGATCGAGTGGTTGGACCATGTATCCTAGGCCAGTGACCGTCGTCCGTGTTCCCATGGGTCTTTGCTACTGGTCTCTGCTTTTCCCACCTCATTGGCCAAATAGAAGGTGCCCCATGAGCCACAGACATCGCTGGTAGGATGCATATGGAGCACGGAATATTCGGTAAATAACTCCAATAATCATGTTCAGGGGGGCAAGCACACCAACAAGGTTTGGCAATCCTGGCCTTGTGGTTGCTCATAGCTTGTTGTCCCCAAAAGCCCGAGCTCCTCGGCTCATTGTCGGGACCCACATCGTAGGTGAACGCCACGATACCAAGTCTTTCACAAAAGGTTAGGAACTTGACCTTCCCCAGGGGCTTAGTGAGAATATCCGCGACCTGCTCATCAGTTCCTATATGATCGAGCCTTACGACGCCTTGCTGTACCATATCCTGGAGGAAATGGTACCTGGTATCAATATGCTTGGATCGGTTGTGGAACACAGGATTCTCGGTCAAGTGAATCCCACTCTGATTATCACAGAGTATCACCGTGATATCTAGCACATGCTCGAACAACTCACTAAAGAGCTTTCACAACCAAACTGCTTCACAACAGGCCATACTTGCTGCAATGTATTTGGCCTCAGCGGTGCTCAAAGCCACTGACTTCTGCTTCCTGCTCATCCATGAGATCGAAGCAGAACCAAGATTGAAACAACATCCCAATGTGCTTTTACGATCCACCACACTGCCAACCCAATCGGCATCAGTATATCCAAGGAGTGTCACGCTCCTGGCAGTGTATCTCAGCCCATGGTTTATCATGCCCCGAAGATATCTCAGAAGATTCTTGGCACCAACCAAGTGAAAGTGATGAGGCTCAACCATCTGTTGACTCAAAGTGTTCACTGCAAAACATATATCTGGACGGGTGTTCACTAAGAACATCAGGGCCCCTACGAGTTGACGATACTTAGTAGGATTTGACAATACAAGCCCAGCAGCGCTGCCACTCAACTTCTTGAAGGTGAGTTCCATTGGTATTGACACGGACTTGCAGTCCACCATACCAAATCTTTCCAGAAGTTTCACAATGTATTTTCCTTGAGAAAGGAGAATCTCGCTAGGTCTTTGCCAGACCTCCAGGCCTAGGAAATAGTTCATCAATCCTAGGTCCTTTATCTCGAACTCAGCAGCGAGCTCCCTCTTGCATTGATGAATGAGAGGGTCAGCACCTGTCAGGAAGAGGTCGTCCTCATACAAAGCTAGAATGAGAGGCTTTTCTCTATCAACCTTGAAGTAAAGGTTCAGATTAGCCTTACTACGAGTGAAGCCTAGCTTCACTAGGTAGCTATCTATCCTCTCGTACCAAGCTCTGGGTGCTTTGTTTCAGCTCATAGAGGGCTTTTCTTCAACCTGCAGACATGGGTGTCCCTAACCTGGACTTCGAACCCCAGAGGTTGCTCAACAAACACCTTCTTCCTTTAATGCATCATGCAGAGATGCGGTCTTTACATCTATCTGATGAAGACTCCATCCTTGTATAGCAGCAAGGGCTATTATTGATCGAAGGGTGGTATATCGGGTCACAGGTGTAGGTGTGACATCATAGTCTATGCCTTCCTCATGGGCAACGAATCTTGCCTTAACTTTTCAGCACTTCCATCAGATCCATGCTTGATTTTGAAGCGAGGTGACAATAGCTTTGATCTGTGGTCTAGGAAATATATCCCATATATCACCCTCATATCCTTGCAGATTTAGATACTTTCCAGTTTCTTCAAATGTTCCAGGCTCATATTGTACTCATGGCTTGCTAGATACCTCTGGTATTTATATGGCTTCTTGGTTTTCCTCCGAAATTTCCCCCTCTGAAGCCATATGTCTCTGAGCCATGAGGATCTTCTTTCGTTCAGTAATGGAATCTGCTCAAGAACATATACAGATGTATTCTCCCTCTTAATGCCAGCTTCTCTCGAGAGTGAAGACATCTATTTTAAATGAGGGCATCCCAGACATCAACTTGGAAAAGGGGTCTTATTCTCCCACAGTCAAAGCTATCCAACCAGGCTTTGCTGATCAAGGTTCAGGACTCCAACAACGTCACTGAGGGCTGCAAAAAATTCCCAGTTCACACTTCAAGTTTATCATTACGCTGTAATGTAAGATTGATACTGTCAGAAGCTTATTGCTATTATGAATCTCGTAAACATGGGTGTCTGTCTTTGTCACTGTCACAATGACAGTGACATAGAATCATAGATTTAGCTCCTCAAAATGGTAGTTACAGAACTTGCATCACTGTTTTCTTCATCATTAACAGTACTGAAGATTTCAAGCTTACAGCGATTACTTGATGTTTTGTGGAAATCTGCTGTAGCTTCCTCAACCAAACCTCTAAGATTTTCTTTACTGCAACCCACAGAACTAGGAATCTGTTGAAGCCTAGAAAATCTCTGCTTCAAACATCGGGGAAAACCACCCAGTCGGGACCTTAAGACAACTCCTTTTCCGTTTGGTATGGTGGCTCCGACTGGATTTAAAGGACCAGTTTCCTTGTAACTAAATGGATTGGATTGGATGGGTGGAAATGGGACTAAATTAACTGAAGTAAAACTATCTAATTTAAGCTAAATACTGGTAAAGAAATTCTAACACTAACCCGGGTAATTATATGTGAATACAACTTAAGATTGTTCCAATTCAACAATAACCATGAAAATGTATTATTATTTAAATTGGAATGTGCAGAAACAAATAAAGATAACTCTGTTTAAGAAATTAAACAGAGTTGTATTAGCATATTGCATTCATCATTGTATACCATCTACATGTAATTATGAAAAATAATGTTTCAATTATACTCAGAAATGATATATAAAAAGAAGCGTTGTGAAAACAAATATACATATAAATGATAGCAATTTTAAAACGAATATCATAAGACAAAAGAAATCAATAGTGAACAGATAGAAATACCTTGTTCATCTTGAGGACTTTCAAATGCAATCTGATACTCTATCCAGTAACTATGATGCAAAATCAAATTCCAAGGTACAGAAATGCAACACTTCAAAGATAATTCCGCATGAAAATCATCAGATGTGATCTTTTTTAAAAATATATAAGACAATGGAGTACAGAAATGCAATCTCCAAGTCCAAAAATATTAAGATCCAGGACCCCTCTCTAAATGCATGAGAAGGGTTTAAATACTACTTAACTAAATCTAAAAATAGTTTATTACAAAAATTAAGGATTCGGTTCAATGACCGTCCTTTTCCTAGGCTAAAATACAGTGAAATTAAAACTAAATCTATCTATCTATGAACTTGATCTTTAAACTTGGAGGCATCTAGCATAGTTTTGAGAAGATGTGATTGGCCAAACTTAGGAATTCAATGCGAAAAATGATCATAGCGTGGGCTTGATCTTCTACTAGCATTGATGATACAATTAAGTACTTGTCTTCTTTGTAGCTTCACCAGTAGATCGATGGTCCCAATTCAATCTTGCTCGACCCCTTGGATGAATTTTGCTCTTTCTTACCTTTTGCTCGTACATTTACCCGGTTGATTTGCATGAGAATGTCTTAGAGCGATTGCAGGTTGATGCTTTGTGTAAATTGTCATTACACAAGGTGAAGTGTTTGTAACGCCTCTATTGTTGTACCTGCAACATCTGATTGATACATCGATTGTTGGCTTGATGTTCTTTATAGTTTTCATTAACAATAGGTGCAAAGCTTCTACAACCTTGTCTTTTGCCACATGCGAGATAATCATTGATCTTTTCATTAATCAAATCATAATCATTTTGTAAATCTATGACATGATTTGTGATTTTATCGCTCTCTTGGCACAAAGAATTCCATTGCAAGATTTTTTGGCAGAAAACTTCCTCTTGTTGCAGTAGTTGATTGTTCAAAGATATAGTTTCTGAAATGAATTCTGGAAGCTTAGGATCATCTTTATGCTGATCTTGGATAATCTGTATTTGTTTGTCTTTATTAGCCAAGCTTTTTTGATATCCTATTTGCATTTCTTAAATTTATTGTTGTAACTCTTCAAGTTCAATTGTCCTTCTGTTAACATACTGACACGGTCTTTGTTGAAACTTTCTGTTCTTCTTTTTCATTCAACAAAAGTTATTATCTCAAATGCTTTATCGGTGTTGCGAGCATAAGCTCATGTTATTTGAGATAACTTAGTGTGATTAATGAGTTCTGTGGCAGGATCTTTCCACAAAACATCTAGTTTTTCTGCTTCAGTAGCAATTGCGCCTTCTAACTTTCTATTTTTTCTCTGTTTCTTCACTATTGCTTTGTATTTTGGGCTATAGAATACATCTAGAGGAGGAATTTCCTCTACATTAAGTACAATTTCAGAGGAGGGTGTGATTAGTATGTGCTCAGTCACTGTGACTGTGCTGCTTGTTCCTGTGTTCAAAATTTTGGTTGTCTGGATAGGGGTTTGTACATTCTGTCCTTCTACATTAATCAATTGGTTAAAACTTTCCCATTCTTTGTCTAACTCAATGACGACTGGCTATTGTTGTACATTGGTTGGAGGAGGATTTGTTTGTTGAGAAGTCAAAATTTGCTGTTGAGTAAGTTCTTTCGATTACGTAGAATATTTCATGGATTCTTCAATTTTATCTTCCTTTTCATTAGACTTATTGGAATGTTCAGAATCTGCGGTTTGATTTAGATTTACATAACCATTTTGCCGTTAAGACTAACACTGGAGTTTGTCCCCTTACGGGCCTAGCGTAGATTATCCAAAGGAATAAGAATTGGTCTTCTTTCTTATTAAAGCTTAGTTGAAATTCCTGCAGAATAGTACGCCTGAAATTTCGAATCAAAACTTCTTTGAGTGATTTGCTTGGAACATATCATCAAAAAGATCCTGTTCCTCGGAAAATTCACTTACTCTGATTGCATTGGTAAAATTCTTAACAATATCATCTGGGTCGAATAACCTTCTCGAAAATTTGAACAACTGTAGACATGTAATGTTGCCTATCTCTTGGAATGCATGACCAATATCAAACAGTGAAAATGTTCCACATTTTACAGGAAATTGTGGCCAAATGCCTTTTTTCTTCTCTTTTAAATCTTTTGTTATACCTCCCTGGCCACAGGTCTGATAAGCAATTTCCTGAGCTACAAGTCTATCTGGAACATATAGGGGTAAAAAATGGGGAGAAGCATAACTTCCAAAAACCCTAATATAAGTGAACGATTCTTCTCCAAACCCTCTTGCGACGGGGAGAATATCAACCTCTGTTTCTGAGGATAACCTTGGGGCATCCTTATTATACAATGTTCTGTACAATGGCAACATTATTCCATGACAAATTTGGTAAAAATGGGGGATAAACTTGGACTCCCATAGTTCTTTATGGTACACATGAATGGGCAAAGGATCGTGGATGGTCCATTGCCAGCCCATCACAGGGAATTTAGAGATATAACAGATGGCGTCCATGACATAAGCAGATAAATAAGCGGATAAACCCATTTAAAGAAACATTCAATTTTGACGATCTACAATTGTAGAATTAACGGCTGCATTCAACAAAGGAAGCCATTCGGGTAAGATCATATTTATGTCAGGCTTTCCAAAAAGCCTGCATAACATGGCAGCGGTAAAACAATAAGGAGAGGTAAGTGAACCCGTGCTGTACATACCTTGTTTGTTTTTCTTCAATGGTTCACTTCTTTTGGTCCACTCCTTTGTGCATTCTGCCAAATTTGCATGTTCTCTGGCAAAATCTTTCATGAATTGTTTGTTGTAAGTCGCCTGAGGTTCTGGCAACTTATACATTAATCTCAGATCTTCTATGGTGAATGACCCGATTAGCTCTTCAGATGGAGTTTTGAATTGCCTGTCTGAAATATTGGTGCTATCCAGCACCCATCTCACCATGTCTGTATATGGGAGAATCCTTGGCCTTGCTGCCATTCTATGCAGAAATGAGCAAGCCAAGTCTCTAAGGGTTGCTTCAGACGTATTCTTGGAACCTGCTGTAGCTACAACTTTTATCACCACAGGATTTTTTTCTTCTAACAGATTATACATTCCTTTCCAAGTGGATATACCAGCATCCTTATTACAGGCGGTGTCTGCATATAGCGAAGCCATTTCTTTGTTTTCAGAACTCGAGCTCTTCTCCTTCTTACCCATAGTGTTTAGTGGAAGCTTTGTATAGACGTTTGCTCCTTCGTGCCTGCGTTTTACGAGTAAATGAGAGTAATGGTATAAGAAAGGTGATGAGATTGTTTTAAATGTGAAAGCGGATGAAATATAATATTTTAATTGTGAAACGACTTTCAATCCAAACACAATCTCATTTACCATTAATAATCAATCCAATCCTTTAATTTAATCATTAAAGCGCATAACAGATTTGACATATGGGAAGATTGCCTTGGGATAGCGTGCCTACATGAATCTGCGACATTGCGATCTGCGATTTGCTGCGCAATATCGCAATATCGCAATGTCGCAATATCGCAAAATGAAGTCATCGCAGTTATGAAAATAGCGCAAAAGCGGAAATTGCGCAATAGCGCAAAAGCGCATATCGCAAAATCGCAAAAGCGCATATCGCAAAATCGCAAAAGCGCATAATTGAAAAGAGCGCAAAAGATATTCATTAATCATTTCTGTTTTCTGCGCTATGCGATCTGCGACCAATGCGTTTTATAAAAGATATATACCATTTTGTTATGGATGCGCTATCTTGTTTAAAGAGCAATTTTATTATAATCTATCATAAACTTAAGTGTTTCTTAATATTATTTCTAAGGGATTTCTATAGGTTTATGATAGAAAGTTTTATTTGAAAAGGCAAACAAATCCTAATTGATTTTTCGGATTTTTAACTAAGGGTCCTCATTTATTTAGTATTATTACTAATATTAAATAAAAGGGGGGTTGTTGCTGGTCACAACAGAATCCAATCATGATTCCTTCTCTCATAATTCTACACTTCTTCTTATTTTCAGATCTGCCCAACTACAGTTAATAGTTGATTGATCTAGGGCTTCAAATCTTCAGATCTCAAATCAGCAATTTGTTTCTTAAATTGCACAGATCTAGGAACCAATCATCTAGTTGTTCCAATCACATAGTTGTCCTTTCTTTATGTCAATCCATGTAGATCCAGCACAGTCATAAGTGCACATCAATCACTGTTGCTTATCACTTGTGAACATACCTCAGCTTGATTTCTCCTCTTCAAGGTGACCCGTACACACCTACCCTCTTGGCTCTAGTATCAGTTGCAGCTGCATCACGGCTGCTCCCGGATGACTGGAATGTACCATTAGCGTCATCTTCTTGAGAAAAATAATGAGGCCTTGGTCTGATCTGGAAAATAGGTGTACCGATGTGTATAACACCAATATAGGAGAGGAAGAGTAGCAAAACAACCTGCAGCTTAGCCCAAAAACCCAAACATGTAATGGTGCTTGCGGCTTTTCACCCCTAGACAATAAAAAAAAATGATAGAAGCTATTATTTGGCTAATTGTTATGGTAAGCTCTATCGATATCCAAAGACTTGAGTTTAACGAACTTGTTCTTTTCCGTCCCTCATAGCCACTAAAGTCATCAGTTCTGAGAAAAAAAAATTGGTTTTCTTAGTGAGTATGATGATTGGTGGCAGCCGAGGCTGCACTTCTATAGTTGACAATGTCCTACCAAGTGAAGTCACTGTAATTGCAACATCGCATTTAGATGGAGGCAATGAATGATGATTTGAGACAAGGCTCTACTAGTTTCCCCCTCTCTCAGATGTCATTGTTAGAGGGCTTGTAGTGACTGGTATATTTACAACATGTGCCGGATTTGATGAGATCTCCGAGGGTTCCATGATCAAAGGGTCCCTGTTGCTCATGGCTAACGCAATACAGCCAGCATCCCTAAACGCTGCGGTTTCAATGAATGTCCAGGAATTTTGATGGATGACAAGCCAGCTCGGATCGCCTCAAATGTGCGATAAACTGCCTTTGCTGAAATGGTTTACCAGATACATTCTTAGTAGAGGTCAACATCTAAACCCTTAAAATGATACGAATCATCAGTAAAATGCACCAAAATTCTTCAAACTAAAGTATTTTACGACCAGACATTTAAAGCAAAATATCTTGCATCAAATTTATGTGACGTCCTTTGATGTCAAAGGCGTCCGATGTGTTTCTAGAACAATCCAGATATAAGTTCGAACGCAAATTTTTGTCGGTGGGCTTTTCCATAGATCTGTTCGCTCGAATTAAGTAATTCGACCATGTATCTTCCATATGTGGGTAGTCGGTGCTATAGCGTTCAATCTGCACTAGATATGGTGCTTTACCAAATCGCATTCTATAGGCATTTGAAATTGACGTTAATCTGATTGCCGCTCCTTTAGAATTCCATTTCGATTCGATGTCCTTCCACAACGATGCCGCCCGTGGTGTCCCTTTATCTTACGCCAATGATATTTGTGAACGACCACAACCACTATTTGAAATCCTATATGCTACAGTCGACGCAAAACTTCGAAGGGCTTTCCCTCAATCTTACGGTAAACAGGCCCGATCATAAGCTTCATAGTTTCCTTCATGGCATCCAGCCCCTGTTTTAGAGGCCCTAAATTCTATTTTGCATAATCGTAAATAACAGAGAGGCAGGTCATAACCTTCTGAGTGGAAACCCGGTAAAAATCCCAGATATTTAAGCGTCTGATTCTCATTCGTGCTATTCAACTCTGACGACGTGGCTGGATCACGATAGTGCTTAAGGGAATCAAAATCTACAACTGCAAGTTTGATTTGTCAATCGCATAACGTAGACGTTTACGATTATTTTTCTTCACCCTCACTTGCATATATACAGAACTCGCAGTTTTCGATCAGTTTATGTTGTTGTTATCATCCTCAACTTGTTTCGCCAAATGGGCTGCAACAAATTGATATATATATATATATATATATATATATATATATATATATATATATATATATAGCATTCGGACACAGTGAGCGTAGATCGTCTGCGTCCACCCTAAACCCTCACTCGCAATTTCTCATAAAATGGAACGAATGACAACAAGAATCACTCTATTGATCTCCTCTCGGAACTTTCTTTCTATTTTCGCCATAATTGATTTGCGGATTACAGACAGGCCTGCCATTTAGGCAAAATGCGGGTTTGTCCCGTATTCGACTTCAATTACTGGGGAAGAGCAACAAGTGTTTCCCAACCTTATATAGCCACCTGTCAAATTTTCAAAATGCCAAATCTTTTTGATATTTAATATTTAATACCTAGCTCCCTTCATGTCGTGCCCCCTCCAATAGCTTGGACACCAGAAAAAACAATTTCTCAATTAGATTTGGGCTTAGTCTTCTCCAGGCTTTGATACCATGTTAATTTCTGCATATGTTCTATGCCATTTCAGATTAGGGCACAATACTGAAGAAGATAGAACATACTAATAGATCGATAGAAGACAAGCCAAAACAGAGATAAGAAATGGTGGCGTTACGGCGATCAGCAGGATGCTTCTACCAGCAAAGTCTCCAATAGGTCATTCAACCAAGCGTGTCACACATAATCCAGATCAACCCAAACAAAGAATAGTCCATATATATCACAACTCCAACGCTATCCAGAGAGAGAGAATTCCTCCACAATAATGTGTCAAGACTCAAATGAACTCTAAGTCTCTCCAATATATAGGAATCTTTGGGGGTGTGACACATCCTTTAAGACATTTAAGTCTATATTTTATTCCAGGCCGACCTAGCACATAAGTGGAATAAATTCAACGTACATGTTCTGCTCATCCGATCGAGATGATCTTTAGATCAATCTTACACCTCTCCGAAAGCGGAATCCAATAAGAATATTGGGATCATCATCTGAGTAGCACAACCCGGAGTTTGGACCTAGTTTTCCAATTTTAACACAAGAGGAAGTTGAGATTGAAGGGTAGCCGGGAAGAAGGAAGTAGCAAAAGTTTGACTAGTATTGACTTGGTCACGAAGAGCAGTGGAAGAGAACCTGTGTCTTGGTCTTGGAGAGGCAAATAGGTCAAGGGTCTTGGTCTTGGTATTCGTTAATTGGACTCTCTATAAGAACAAGAATTTTTTTAGGTTTTCCTCTCAAGAGTGTGATGTTTTGGCTCTGGATGATAGCCTATATTATGTCTCTTGTCTCTTTATGGTTTATGCATTGGTAGCTGTTTGATGAAGAAGAACGCTAATAACCTAAGTAAAAGATGATCCTAATCTAAAGAAGTAAAAAGCACTCACAAGCAGTTACTAATAGAAGATAAATCACTTAATCTCGATGCCCTAGATTTCTCAACACCCCTTGCATCATTAAGGAACCATGTATGTCCCAACCCCTGGTGGGCGATGAACTGCCCCACCTTAAGGGGGTAATCACTGCTATATCATACACATCATGCTCACATCCCCTGGAGCCCTGACTAGTAAAATACAAGAAAAACCAATAAAAGGCAAAAGGCAAATGAAAAAGTGTGGAAAAACAAAGGCTGAGGTAACTCATGTACCACGATTGCTCCTTCTTGCATTCATAAACCCAAATATTTGGACATCCCTCATCATTACCACCCTTGAGCGCATGACATTTGGCCTTGAGACCCCTATGTTCCCATCCACCTCATCATTTTCCACATGACACTTACCATTTGACGAATGTACCTTGGACATGTCCTTCCCTTTAGGGGTTGGGAACAACTAATAGGGTTCTTCATTAACTACTCCTACCTAGGGAGGTAACACCATTACATGTTCGAAGCCCCGAATTTGGAAGGGAAATCCACTATGAAGTCTCATTTCTACCCTTGATTAATAAGCTTAATCACTCAATTGCACTATTGAATTATTGTATCCAAAGGTGAGGAGACACTTGGGATCTTGTACAGGATTGGCAGGTGGTTTCATCATGGGTTGGGCAACTTAACTAGTTCCCAATCCCACCAGAGGATCATATCGACACTTGTAGCAGATGCGTTGAGAGCCATGGGTTCCATCACGTGACAAAGCATTATATCATGCCATGGGTAGCCTCAACACCTTCAACAACTTGTTCATTGCCCCACATTATATGCCAGATGATGCACTTGGACTAGCAGTGCCTCCAGTCGACTTAGCATTGTATACATGGTTTGGCAGTTGATTCGACGTCCATAGGAGGTTTGTCTCATCCTTGGGACATGGGAGGGCAAGCACCATCTTTCGTGCCCTCATTTGGACAATCTACAAACTTATTTTACACCAGGAGACCCATGAGATCACTACTTGTGCCCTAGAGCCACTTTGGAGCACCACATGATGTTTTACTTGGAGATCAAGGGGCCAACCCCTTGACCATCATTCATGGAGCCCTCTTCTTCATCATGGCACCTTAAGGACTCGATTAGGCCTTACAACAATCCTCCTACACCATTGTTTCATCAATTCGGCTTCATTTTGGATGGCTTATCGTACACTTTATGAGCTATTTGGTGGCCTTGTCACTAAAGACATGTTATTTTTCACATTAAAATAATTATAGGGGCATCTTAAGCTAGTTCGAACTACTTGGGGGATCATATAAATAAAAGTGACTCTCATTTGTGAGAGCATCGTCATCACACTTGGATATCTCTCTCTTGAGAATTTCACACTTTTCTTTTGATGTCTATTTGGAGCTCTTTTGATGCATTTCGGTATAATTGGAAGTTGCAGTTTCGTTCTTTCTTGGAGTCGCTATCTTGATCCGGGATTGGATATATGTCTTGTTATATTTTTCAGTGATTTTGTTGAAGATTTTTCCATGTAATAATGTCTAATGTGTAGAAAATTTTCAACTAGCTAGTTCTTCTTCCGCCCTAATTATTGAATATCATTGTAAAAAATTGTTAGATTGCAAATTTGTGCATGTTACTCATTGAATAACAAGCAGATGAATGTTCCCAGTGGATTGAAATATGATTTTCTTCCATAAAATTCCATAGATCTTGGGTGGGTAATTGTTGAAAAGTAGGTGCTAGGGAATCACTTTTTAGCCTCCTTGAAGACAACTTCAACCAAATTTCGAATCACATAGACTCCATAGCCCAAGGACTAGGCATTGATCCAAGAAATTTGGTGATCACCCTCTCCTTCTCGTTTCTTTTTCTCTTCTCAAAATTTCAGACCCCTTTTCCTAGAAGACTAGTTAGGGCACCTTGCGAAGTCCTTTGGAGGGAATATTTTTCAAATCCGTTTGGATAGGGATATGTGGTGATGTTTTTTCTATAGGATCTCAAATTTTGAAGCAATTCTCATGGTGGAATATCATGATATTTGATGCCCTAGCGGTTGCCCTAAAAAGGTAACCTAAGTAGTCCTTCTTTGACAAGGTGCTTTCTTGAGGGTAGTATGAGCCTAGTATTCATTTGAATAAATCATAAGAACCTCGTTCCTTTTCCTTACGTTGACTTAGAAAGTGCTTTGGAGGGATTTTCCTCCCACGATTATCCAAAAAACCCTAGGTCTAATGTAAGCCCTAACTAGGTTTCTCAAGAATAGCGAAAGCCTACTTGAAGGTATATAATCATCTTTGAAAGCTTCTTTAGAGGTCCTGTATCATATTGAGGGTCTTGACCATAGACATACTCATCACTATTGAACATTCCTAAACCCTACGTCTTGACTCTCCTCTTAGGTCTTTCTTGGAGTACATTTAGCTTCTCTTGAAGCATTTATCCCTAATTAAGCCTCTCCTTGAATGGGCCTTGGAAATCCCTTCATACCCTATCATTCATCCTATCATTTCGGGTGATTTCCTTCATACCATGACTCCCATGGGTGAAATTCTGTAAAGAGCAAGGGACATTGACTGAGGTGATAGTGGGTCTTTGTCCCATTGTCATTTAGTTTAGTAGTTGTCCCTTAGGTACCCCTCCTAGGACCCTTGCTAGATTGTGTGGCAACAGGTCAAAATGTGAAGGTCATCTTATGGTTTTTATATTAGTCAAATGGGTGACCTTTTGACCAAAAGTCACACCCCTTCATGGTCGGGTGGGGCGGAGGGGTGGGGAAGCCGGGGGGTTGGGGCAAATTGATGATTTGGAGCCTACATGATCTCCAAAAAATATAGTTTTTCATAATTTTCTTTGGCCAATTTAGTAGGCCTATTTGGCATGTGGGAATACCTCCCGATGCTTCCCAAAAATCAACAACATTGACAAGATTGACAGAGGATCTGCGAGATTCATATCCTGTCCAGCTATATGCTCTACAATCCCAAATTGCTTGGGGGATTCTTGGTTGTTAGGTTGGATCAATTAGTCTTGCAGACTCATGTTTTTGTGCTTTGGTTGTTGGGGTTATAGCTTGGGGGATTCTCCCCAGGAATTCCATTAGGAAGGCAGCAAGCAGGCATGCCTAGGAGCAGACCCCTGTGGGCTTGTGGCTTGAGAACTTGGGCCAGATTTTTTACTAGTCTCTTGTAGAGACTAAAGCTTTCCTTTTTTAAAAGGCCTGATCCCTTGGCTGGTAATGCTTTGCTGCCTTTTGAGTCTGCATAGGTCTTGTAGCCTACAAGTAGTTCCTAATACCTATTATTGTGGTCTATGTGTCCTCTGCTTTAGGGGCTTAGGGAGCTCAGATGGGACAAGGTTGAACCTTAGCACTGCTTATAGACATCGGATAGCTTTTTAATAATATGGTCTGGTCTTTGACAACAGAAAAAAGTGTTCAGAAGGTTGATGTACTGGACTGGCTGTCTGAATTTCTTGTTTCCTGTCAGAATTTCAACAAATTTATTGAGGTCCTGAGATAGTTTGAGTTAAACACAAGTAACACCTATTTATCCCGGGGATAAGCATGTGGTGTGCCTTTTGGTAAACAATCTCGTTAATTGGTTGGGAAATCCATTTTTAAAAATGACCAAAATTTCAGTGAAAGACTGCAACTTCAACTCAGATGGGACAATACATCTACTGCTTTATCAGCTAAGAAATTCCCAGCCCACAGAGAAAACAAAATGGTTATTCTTGTGAACCCATGGCTTGCAGCTAATCAACTGGTTACAGTGTGCTGGCTTTCAGAACTGGAAAAGATGAATCCTTTATTCAGGTTTTGGATGGCATGCATATGCAAACCATGCCATTCCTGATTGTTTCACACCCAGGTTCTGATTAGAGGGCACTTGACCCACAAAATACCTAGGAAGAGCATATCGACATAGTCTTTCACATATAGTGTTATAATCATCAAGATCAATGAAAATAAGGTTATATTTAGAATTGTTACCTCATTGCACTGAGAAAAGCAAGGGGCCGTTGCAGCCCAGGATGGAAGAGGTGCCACAGACTCACATGTGATGCTAATAAACTGCAATGAAAAAAACAGGACATCCAATGTGTAATGTCAAACTAAGAAAAACTAGCATAAACCCATCTTAACTGTGGATCTTTTAAGCAGTGAGAGGTTTGCACCTGGGTTCTTTTGGATTCATCTTAGTACTTAACAGATTCAGGGTTAAGATGGATCTTTTTTATACCTCTGGGATAAATTTGAGTTTGTTTCACACCGCGGTCCTTCTCACCACCTGCAGTATTCAGTGCCATGGGGGAAGGAGTGTGGGATATAATTTAAAATTTTTTACCACCCAACAAGGGGAAGCTGTCACCTAGGGCTTGAGGAACAGTGAAGGACACAGGGAATAAAGTTTAGATAGCATTCAATGCCAAAGCATGCACAGATCCTAACCCTCATGGGTTTCATTGCTTGGTTCTCTAAGCTGGTTAATCAGTAATTTTTGTCCCTAGATATTTAATAAACTGTTTTTAGGTGAACTCGGGTCCTGCCAGGCTTTCCCACCAACCTAAAACATAATTAGGTGTTCTGTCACATTATCGATAACAATATGAATTGCTAAAACATATTTCAAAATGCAAATGTAGTTTGCTGCAGTCATTAGGGAAATTATTCCAACCAACACGAAGCCTTTGTCCTTGTCTATGCAAATTTAATAGGCCAACACTGTTGTGCAAAGAAAGTTGACTTCATGCCAATCTATTAATTTACATTTTTGGACTAGTATGGGTTGTTGATAGTTAAGATCAGTGTTTGTTCTAATAATGTGAAATGCATGTATTGCACATTTTAGATGAAATAGATGCGCTAGAGTTTGTTACCTTGTCCTTAGAATCTCCTAAATTAATAAATCAAAGTTTATTTCTTGCAATGAGGTTGTCTTCTGTGAAACATGTTCCTTGGTTGTTATTTGTGATATCTACACTTCTTGGAAGTCTTTCCAGAGTAAACGTTGTCTGTAGTATGTAGAAGCACAAAGATGCATATAATTTCTTAGGTTATGACTTTTCCGTTCTCTTGTTATCTCCAGCTAATTGCAAACATGCTTTCTCACTCTTCTAGCTGTCTTTCAATACAAGGTGATATTTGGCAGTATAGAACAGTCTTTACGGGCCTGTTACTCTTTGGTTCTCCATCTGTAGGATCATATAGAATGCTCTTATTGATTGTGTGAATAGAAGGGGATAACACGGCCATTATTTTACAATGAAAACTCTGTAGAAGTTATTGTAAATAATAATTAGCATGTAAACTGCTTTGATTGACACTGTGAAAGGGCTGGAGTAAGGAAACAATTATTGTTATTTTGGGAAGAGGGATGTATTGTGTTTAAAGGTATGTAGCCTAGACTATAGCGGTTGCATCAAACTCAAGTGCCTGAATTGCAAAACTTATTTAGACTTTTATTTGTTGCAGGGAGCTGACTGTTGGATGACCGGCCTTGGTTTGATATCCTTGTTCATCTGACACATAAGTGTATCTATAAAATTCCACAGAGGTAGAATATTTATTTATTTGATTCCTTCGATTTGTCTCTAGACTGCAGAATTTCTTTTAATCTATTGCGAAGGTTCAAATTCGGCTTTCAAAGAGCAGTTATTGTTTTAATTGAGAATGACACATTTTAAAAGGCAATGTTGTCATTCATTGGTCAAATATTTCTGGCAAGATATCTGCACCTGCATAAGAAATTTATTTTCGGAAGGCATATTAATTGTATTGTGAATATTATTATTTTGTGTTTATTATAGATATTTCTCAGGCAATGTTGTCATTCCTTGGTCAAATATTTCTGGCAAGATATCTGCACCTCCATACGAAATTTAATTTCGGAAATTGTATTGTGAATATTATTATTTTGTGTTCATTATAGATATTTCTCAGATATAGAATACAAATGGCCATGAATGCTGAAAAAATTGTGGTCATTATGGAAGGGTAGTGGACAGGATTCTCCTTGGAGCTCTAATTTTATGCATGATTTATTTACATTTTGTATCTAAATAAAATTCCTCCAAAGAAACTTCGAATTGTTAACCACAATCATCCTGATGTGAGTTCTTGTGAATGTGGTTCATATAGTTTAATTTTCCGTTGGAAACCTGCTCTTCTCAGAATATTTCCAATGTGTAGTTCGATTTACTATTTGTATATTTTGAAATTAAGACATTTGGAAGAAGGATTCTGATAAATGGAAAAATATGGCATGTGAGAAGATTTTGATATATTCACAATCTTATTTTGACATTGCATTTGATTTTGGGACCAAAAAACTTGAACGTGTTATCAACATTTGACATTTGACTTGTGACCAAAATTAAAATCTTTTCAAGGGGGAGCTTGAAAGTCTTTTGCATCAGGCCTGCAAAAACCTTTTTGAAGGGGAGCTCGAAAGTCGTTTGCATCTGGTCTGCAAAACATTTTTGAAGTTCACAGAGTTAAAACTTGCAAAATGACAAGTAATTTAATTGCCCTATTTAATAGAAATTTAGGTTTTTATTCTCTAATTTAACGCCTTACTAATGTCCTATGCCAAATCGACCTTGATAATTTAAGTAATATGAAGCAGAGGACTGAACTGGTTGTCATTCTTTTTTCGTTTTTGTGTGGTTTGAAATTAATTAAATCAAACACTGAATCATTGGTGTCAGGTCACATGTTAATGTTAACCAAGCTGGTGGATCATATCATGTTCAAAAGAAATTTTGCACAATTGAGAGCCATTTTATATTAGCATAAAGATCTAGGGAGGGTCCAAAGTGCATTCATCTTAGGAAAGGTTCTTGATACAATAAATGATGTCGCATAATTTTTTTGGAATTAAACTGTGTGCAAGTTTATGAAGTATTCAATGTTTCAAGTTGACACTATACCCATGATCATGGGGAAAGAAAGTTGTAGTAATGATTGAAGGGTGCTGGCGACGCCATAGTCTAAAAAACTCACAAAATAACTCAGAAATTTCTGTAAGATTTTGAAAAATTCCGGTAAAGATTTATCATAATTTTGTTTACAGTTGTTAAACTTTAGTATTTTGAGTGTCCTAAAGGTTCTTGATAGTGTTGAGTCCATTTCCACTATAAAAAATGCAATTCAAACACTCCAACTACCTGAATTTTTGAATTTTTTTTTACTGGACTTTGACAAAAATTGCCATCCGGGCTATTCTGTTGCGTCGATAGACAACTCCACCAGCGACATGATATGAAGGAAATTTTTTATAAGTAATTGTTGGAAAAAAGATTGAATTAATAGATAATCCCTATAAATTAAGATTAGATTAATGAAGAAAAATTCTAAAAGACTAGGGGCCATGTTATGACATAGTGGTTGAGATTAAAGTGATATCAAAGCCCTTGGAAAACTTTAATTAAGGTTAAGAAAATAAAATAAAATATCATAATATTTAAATTAAATTATGAATACAATAAAAATGAAAAACCTTAATGCTAGAAGTGACAATTAAGAATAAAAGATATGCAATGAACAATGATTTAAAAATATGAATAAAATTCAAATGAATAACTTTAATTCCAAAGAAGAATACTAAGAATAAATTTTAAAAAAGAGAATTAACAATAAAGATATTTAATGAATTAAGAACATATTAAAAATTAAAAATGAAGAATAAAGTTTAAAGAAGAGAATTAAGAATAAAGATATTTAATGAATTAAGAACATTTTAAAAATTAAAAATGAGATAAAAATGAAGAGGAGAAAGAAGAATGAGGGATTAAGATTTAAAAATGAGATAAAGATAAAGAGGAGAAAGAAGAATAAATTATAATCATTAAATATCATATAAAATCATATTAAATTAACCTTTAAATTCAATGAGAAACACTAAGAGAATTAATAATAAAGGTATTTAATGAATTAAGAATATATTAAAAATTAAAAATGAGATAAAAATAAAGAGGAAAAAGAAGAATAAACTATGAATTATTAAATATCATATAAAATCATATTAAATTAACCTTTAAACTCAATAGGAAACACAAAACTAATGATAATAAATAAAGGCAAAAAGAATAAACATATCAATTTAAAGTAATTAAACCAGGAATGATATGGGAGGACAAGAATGTAAATTGATTACTATGAATTATATTGTGTGAAATTCTTATTTAAAAAAAATTATTGTGTTTAAATTTATATGAATATAAACTAAAAGTAAAGAAAACTTACACATGATAATAATAAACATCAAATTTCAATGTTGCCTGGTCTTTTTGTCTTTTTTGTAAAATATATATCTCCATCATCATGTTCATCATTTACATTTCGTTTTACAATTTGATGATATGTTCCCATTATCCTTATTCGTATATCTTATAAAAATAACATAAAAGGCTTGTTATTAACTTACAAGTTCGGATGTTTTGATACTATATGGAAGAAAATTGTTTCGGTGAGGCTTTGCGGTCAACCTAGGGCCAGAGGCCGCTCATGGCTCCTCCTCGTTGCTCCTTCTGCGAGGCTTCTTGCATTCCCGTTTGATTGGGCTGTCCGGTATGGAGGCTCTCGATGGGGGGACAGTGTCCCCCCCCCCCTTCTCATTCAATTGCAACCAATGCGACAGTGAGATCTGACACCACTACCTAGAACGGTTTGGTCGTGCATCCAAACCCCACAGGGATGACTGAACCTCTAACAGACTCGCAAGCGGACAAAACAGCTCAGAAGAAAGCATCTTTGTCAACATGCATTCCTAAGGTGACGAAAAGACCCAAGATCTATCTACCGGCACAACGAATCAATGGCAGAATCCAATATATGAAGGACCGCGCACATTGGCTTCTAGCCCTCTGAGAAAGCCCTTCTGGGCTGGATTGCTTCAAAGTGGAAGCCAAAGGGGTAAATCGCTCTCCAACTAGGACCGAAAGGCTTTTTCAATATCATCTTCACATGCATTGAGGACAAGAATTGAATCATGGATGGGGGACCCTACTTCAACTCAACATGACTTTTCCTTGGAAACTGGGTGGAAAGATTCAACCTTGACAAAGAGGACTTCAACTGGGCACCGGTTTGGGTCCAACTGTACTCCCTCCCTCAGGACTATCGGGATGATCTCTCTCAAAGACATTGGTAACAATTTGGGAGAGTTCATCAAAATTGCAAAAGAAGCCAAGATCAACCGATATACTGCCTATGCTAGGATTTGTGTTTACATACACATAACCAACACCCTTCCTTACTTGGTAAGTCTTCTACATGATGACTTTGAATGGATTCAAACAATTAACTATGAACATGTGCCTTTCAGATGTCGCAAATGTCACTAGCATGGGCATCTATTCAGAGATTTCCCCCTCAATCACAGCGAAAAACCCTACTTGGGCTTGGATGCCTAAGATCCAAATGGTTTCACAAAGATCACAAGTTGCAGACGGCATGCAAGAAAACCACCATCTGCCGCAAAGGCCTCTCAACCTTCCACCACAATAACTTCGACGTTTTAGCCAGTTAGCTGTCCTAGAATGCCCCTACCTCTTCAACTCTCGAGCCTCCCTTGAATCCAACCAATTCCCCTCTAGAAGCAAGCAATCCCTTGTCATCTCCTCGCCACCCAACTGCACCCTCACCTCCTAAACCGAACTTGGCTCAAACCTCACTTGAAAATCGGGTCAACAAAGGGAAAAGAGCAGAGCTGGAACAACCCTCTGCCATGGATGAAGAGTCAAAGAGCATCAATTTTGGCGATCTCGACATCCTAGGTATGGAAGCAACATGCAAAAGTAAAGAATTTCACATGATTCCCACTCAGCAGATCTAATGTCTCAAGGAAGTTCTCTCCAGAGCTCAACAATTGCCTACTCTTGGCATTCAAGGAGGTACCTTGCTAGATTAAAAAAAAATCATGAAAGAATCCAGAAAAAGAGGCAGGCATACTGATTTGCAACGCCTCATCATCCTTGGGGGCCAACTAGTTGAATCGGGAAGATATCCCAAGCTAATTAGGTTTTACACTACCATTCCTTATAGTTCTTAATGAAACTAATCTCATGGAATATCAGAGAGCTAAATAACCCCTCCAAGCATCGACTGATTAAGAAAAGAATTTCTGAAGAAAATCCCACCATTTTATTTATACAAGAAATCAAATGTTATAGTACCACCTTGAACACCATTTTCTCAAGATTATGGATGGTTGCCACACTATAGTTGTAGATGCATTTGGTGCCTCAGGAGGCCTAATTATTGCCTGGAACCCTCTCCAAATGACTTTGACCAATCTTCACGCCTCACAATTTCATTTAGGCCACGTTCCATCTTTTAGGTACCAACATTCATGGCCATCTCACTAATGTATATTTCCCCCAACCAACAACACAAAAAATCGATCTTCTTGACTCTATTGAGAGGATGTACTCTCATCGAACCTAGTCACTCTGGGTTCTGGGCGGGGATTTCAACTTGGTCACCAGCTTGGAGGAAAAAAAAGGAGGACGCTCTAGGCTTGAAGCAGACAACCACAGATTCAAGGAGTTTATTCATATCAACTAGCTCATTGATCTCCAAACTTCCAATGGAATTCATACTTGGAACAACCATCAAGGAGGATCTCACCAAATAGCTTCCCGCCTTGACAAATTCCTCATCTTAGACAACTCCATCTGGGTGGCGATCTTGCCTCCACCATTCTGCCTGCTTCAGGCTCTGATCACTAGCCCATCCAACTGTAATGGTCCCGCCTTGGCACAACAAGCAACACGCCCTTCCGTTTTGAATTTTTTTGGTTAACTCATCCTGGTTTCAAGGATTTGGTTATCAATTGGTGGCACAACATTATCCCGCAGATGGGATCCAAAATGTTTCAATTTCAGCAGAAACTCAAAACTCTCAAAGCCAATCTCAAGCAATGGAATCAATCATCCTTTGGCAACATCTTCAACATTCAAACAGAGTTGGAAGCTCATATGGCCTGCCTCCAACAAAAGATCATTCTAGAAGGTCGCATAGACACACTCGTGGACCAGGAGGCATATCCAATGGGAAAATTGGAAGATCGGAGGCAACAAGAGGAAATTCTCTGGAAACAGAAATCCAGAATTCAATGGCTCAAAGAAAGGGAAAAAATACAAAATTTTTCCATCGCTCAACCATCCAGTGCCGAATGCACAATCACATCTCAATACTCAAGAATGAACATGGGGATCGCTTGGAACCACATGACGACATTGAACAAGAGTTGTTGGATTATTTCAAGGACATTCTCAAAGAATCCAACGTAGATCACCTACTCGCTATCAACATAATCACCCGACATATCTTAAAGATCATCACAGAAGATCACAATCAAATGTTGCTGTGACCCACCTCATTGCAAGAGGTTGAACAAGCAATGTTGCAGCTCAAAGATGGGAAAGCTCTAGGTTCAGACGACTTCACCTCCAACTTCTTCCACTTCTTCTGGGATGTGATCAAGCAGGAGGTCTGGGACCTAGTCGAAGAATCCAGAATCATGCATTGGGTTCTACCGACCCTCAATGTCACCTTTCTCACGTTGATCTCGAAAGCAGGCTGCCACACCAGGTAAGTACCACCCCATATCCCTTTGCAACATCATTTATAAGCTCATATCAAAAGTGATTTCCAATAGGCTCAAACCTCTCCTCTCATTTCTCATATCACTGGAACAAACGAGATATGTGGAGGGTCGACAAATTCTGGATGGGATTATCCTTACGCATGAAGTCATCCACTCTCTGAATGTGCAGAAAAATCCAGGTATGCTTCTCAAGATCGATCTCTCAATAGCTTTTAACAAGCTCAGCTGGACTTACATTCGCCATGTGCTCTTGGCCTTTGGCTTCAGCCCCACTTGGATCAGATGGATCATGAGCATGCTCTTCCTTCTCTAATCTGGTCAACGAATTTCCCTCTCCCACCTTCACTCCCTCAAGAGGTATCCGTCAGGGTGATCCTCTTTCCCCATTCCTGTTTGTCCTTATGGCGGAAGGGTTGGGTCGTTTAATTTGTCAAGCTATCCACACTCAAACTCTCAGAGGAATCTCCATTCAAAATAACCCACCCCTCTCCCATCAACAGTTACATGCTTTTGGACCATCCTTCTGTTCAGGAAGCCAACTCCTTTAAGTCTTTTCTTGATTTTTTTTCTGAAGCCTCCAGAACCACTATCAATGCTGAAAAATCACAGCTCTTTTTCTTCAATACTCCTGCTGTCACTCAATGCAACATTGTGCGTATCCTAGGTTTTACCATTGCCTCACTCCCTTCAAAATACCTTGGAGCCCTGCTCATTGAATCTGCCATCAATCATACTTCTTGGAAGGAGCTTCTGGACAAATTGGAAGCAAGATTACCTTCTTGGACCCACCATGCTCTCAACATTGCCAGTGGTCTTGTGCTGATCAAGTCTGTCCTCCAATCCATGCTGCTCTACCTTTTTTCAGTACTGGCTGCTCCAAAATAGGTGCTGAAATCCATTCATAATCTGCAGCACACCTTTCTATGGGGTGGCAGTAAGGACAACAGGAAATGGGCCTTAGTTAAATGGTCTGAGGTCTGCTCACCCAAAGACTCTGCAGGATTGGGTTTGAGGGACCCTGAGCAAAGAAACATTGTCATGGGAGCTTGTATTTGGTGGAAATGGGTGACCAATGCTCATACTCCTTGGGCCCAGCTCTGGGCAGCGAAATACACATAAAATTGGCCTTATGAGGATCTTATTCGCTACAATTTGGAAATTGGAGGCTACCAAATCTGGAAAGCAACCAGTCAACACAAGTTCCTCATCCAATCTCACATCTTTTGGGAAATTCATTCAGGATCCTAGGCTTTCTTTTGGGAAATTCATTCAGGATCATGGGCTCGCTTTTGGGAAGACTCGTGGTAGCAGCAACCTAGACTTGCAACAATCTTTCAAAACCTTGGTGGCAATCAACTCTTCAAGCTAGGGAGAACATTCAAATGAAGCACTTTTGGACATCGTTGAACACACGGGGATTTCGCAATTGGCTTCCCACTACTAAATAGAAAGAAAATTGGCATGTTGAAACCCACGATGACATTAGGCTAGAACTTGTAAAAAGGAAAATTCGATGTCTCGATGGACCAGATATTCTCAGGTGGGGTCATGCTCCCCAAGGATCAAATTCTTCATGAATTTCTCCCTCTCTTGAAGTCATTCTTATGGATTCTTCTGCTTCTCTTTGAGGTGAAATTTAAGGTGGAGATAATGACACTCTTTCCCTCCTTGGCTAAGGATTACTTTGATCTTTCACCAATTGACCTTCTCCTCTCTTAAGCTTCAACTTAGTAAGCATTAAAACTCCCGCAAACAGTTAAACAAATTCTTTGCACAAAGGATTAAACAGAGAAAATACTCTATCTCAACCTAATGCTCAACCTGAGCTCTGATACCAACTTTATCTGAATGGAATGTATTAGTTTTGCTATGCTAAGTATCCAAACAGTAATTAAATTGTGTGCATAAGGTTATTTGAAGTTTGCAGGTGAAACAAATGGTTTTAACTGAGTTAAATAGATTTCTGTGTGAGCTTAAAGCATGTAAATTGCTTTTATAACACTTTAAAACAATAAATAATAGATAATTAAACATCACGTGTAACAATACTCAACAAATTTGATGAAGCAGTGCACCCCTCTTGGGCTACATCTGCTAGTTCAACTCCCAATGGCATGTCCCTCATATCTTATTACTCAAAAATGGTAAGTACATGTGAATAAAAGGCTCAAATGGCTATGCTCTCCATAAAAACAACTTCAGAATGCTTGAATTAGTCAAGAATGACTATTCATTTGCAGAAAAGAGAGAATGGATGCTCAAAACACTGAAAGCACCCTAGTGGCTTTGATGGCTCCTTGACCTCTCATAAAGATAAACCTGCACAAGATGACCTCTGATGGCTTTGAAACCTCTGCCAATGTGTTCAGAATGCCTAGAATACCCAAAATTGACTATTCGTTCCTCAAAATTGGTCAAATATCCAAGGAGTTATGGCTAAAACAAGAAACTGCCCAATATCCCTTAAAAAAAATCCACTAATTGTGGAGAACTGGAGTTAACTCCAGTTAAGTTGGCCATTCACACCAAAGATGGCACACCCACCATAATTTCCACCAATTAAATCCAGATTAGATTAGTTAAACACAGATTAAACGACGGATAAACATAGTTTAATGATAAGATAAGCGCATTTTAGGCAGTAATGACAAGGATTAGTGGGCTAACCACGTATTAGCGGTTAATTAAACATCAATAAAAAGGTTTCCACCGTTTATTTTAGCGCCTAGTCATCGGAGCTTGGTCGCATGAGGGAGGGGCTGGCCCTTCCCGGTCCTCCATACGCGCAACTGTAAACATTTAAATGTGCGTGGTAAACCATAAGGTTAAGCAACATTCTGAGACGAGTTGGTGAGGTCTAATGCCCACGTGCTAGGAGGTCCACTGTTCAAATCCTGTCGGCGCCAAAAATTTTACTCCATAACTCTGGGCCACGTGGCAGTCTTCGGGCCTGCCACGTGGTAGCTTTCTATTGGCCCAAATTTCATAAAGTCAACCCATTATCAAATCCAATGCTGCCACTTGGCCTTCAACGATTGGCCCAACTGGAATATAATCAGGAATATTCCCTAGAATATTCTTTTTTTTAATTTTTCAAATTACCAAGTCAAACTTGGTCAAAGTCATTTTTTTGAGTTTCTTGGGCTTTTCAAACCTTCATAACTTCTGCCTACGACTTCTGTTTTTCGAACCGTTTATGGCATCAGAATCGCAGCGATGAGACCTTTCCGATCGTTAAGGTTGTAAACACTTTTGAGCACTTTCATTTTTGAGCATTTTTGGACGATGGACATGATCTCCTGATCACTATCATACAGGTAGCTTAGCAAATTTGGGAAGTGTGGTTAACTAAAGTATTATATTGTGTATATTACTGAACCAAAATGTGTCAAAGACCAAGGAGTGGAAAATATTTAAAATTGTATGGATTTCCTATATCCAACTAAGAAATAAGATATAACTAATATATATTGAACATTGCGATATTATTTAAGATGTAAAATGAAATCTCTAGGTATTAAGCACATAGTAATGTGGATAATAATGTGGTGAATACGATTAAGGGGAAGTGATTATATCAAATACACTCAATTGGAGTAATATTCTTAACTGGAAACGTAAGACATACTTTTCTAGATGCAAGCTATAAATGTGACATTACTCAACGAGTAGCTTAGATTTTTCTCAGTATATCAAAAAAATAAATGATTCCAGTGTAACACTATGGAATATAGTTGGATGATACAAAAAATGGATGTCTCTCATATATATGTGTTAAGTGTATTAAATCAGTTAAGTATATTTACTCAATTCCTAAGTAGGGAGAGAGAATAAGAAATCTCGTAAGGAGACATTTCAAACTATACATAGATTTTATTATGCACCAAGAATAGAAATAAGTATATACATATGAACTTCTATTTGGGAAATAGTGTAGAAATTTCATAAAGGCGTTACATTTCTTCATAGGAATACCAGAAACAAAAGAGAATAGGAGTACCAGTGATGTAGAAAAAAAATGGTGAACCTTGAACAAGAGTTGTGACAGATGGTATAATAGCCTTAGGTTCAACCCTCAGACCTAATGGGAATTATGACAAAGCTCGGGAATGGGTGTGTATCATTAAAACTACTGTAATATAGCTTATCCATGCAACTTTATTTATAATGCCGTTAGGGAATATGTTTCGGAGGAAACTGTCCATGAACCTCGTAGATTACTAGGCATATATTGGTTGTGGAGTAACAATATGGATGAAATTATTATAATAGTGTCATTTTAAACAACCCATTGAATGGTAAAGTAAATACAACTAGGAATTTTGAATGAGTAATAAAAACCGCCTACAACAGCTTTTGAGACTCATGGCTGAAAACAAAAAAATAACTCATCTTCTTAAATTATTGCGGCCACACACACAGGAAGGTGTACACAATAGTCGGGAAAATTTGATCTTCCTAAATAATTTTGAGACAATCCTTTAACAAGCAAGAATACCATTTTTAGTTGGGAAAATCGATAGATGGGATACAGAAAAATTGTTGAAAACAAAAAGTGTGGCATAAAGGAATGTGATATTTTGGGCACTTAAGCAAGGTGCAAAGAAGGAATTGAATAAGTAACAAAGAAAAATGGCAACAAAAACTACGGTTAAAAATTGACACAGCTGAAATTTTAATAAAAGTATCGTGTCAAATATAAAGGGAAAAGGGGATATTTTTTTCTAAATTAGCACTCGCCAATATTCTATGATACTTATCAAATTTCTAATAATATACCATGAAATACTGAAAATCAACAAATATTTACATATTGATCGTCCATTTAAAATAGAAAAATTAAAATTGCTAATGATAAAGGTGAACAATATACACTCACTTAATGGACATATTTTTAGTCTCTAAAATGGGTCCTTTAAATTACTAATGCCTTATTTCAACTTGTAGAGCGACATGTGGATGATTATTTTATACAGTAACTAATGAGTTATGAAGGACATTGAAATTTAAATTTTATATTATGGAGTTGTTAACGGAAACAAGAATTGATATATTAGTGCACAAAGAAGATCCACACTCAATAATTAAACTCATAAACCAGAAAATAAAAGGAAAAAGGACCCGACCAACTAAGTAAATAGGTCTAGTCTTGTATGAACACAAACATTTCTTATAGTTATCACCCACTTTAGCCTTATAGTAAATGTTTCTGAAATTCTAAATTATATGAGATGGAGTCTTCAAGCCATTAATTTATTCATCTAGTGCCACAATATTCCCCTAAATTCCAAGTTATACAGCTTTATCTCCTACTATCTTGACTAGCAAATGCTGCATGTCTACTCTAATACTTCTATTATAATACATAGGAAAAAGGAGAATTGAGTATACAAGTGGGTGATACATTTCATTGTTATATATACATATGAGTATAGTAAATTACAACCCGTGAGTATTTAGTAGTTGAAGATGGTGTGGTCATTAGCCTATATCAGATTCTGAGATAACCTATTTCACATGATATAATTTTTTCACCCTAAAAGATCTTTTAGAATATAACACCACATACAAAAATGAATGTGGATGGGATAAGTATCCTCAAGGGAAGTTATCTAATAGTTCATTATTTTCATCAAGTAAAGACAATCCATGGTTTGACCCTAACTTTGTTGTCAAAGTAGGTATGAGCAGAGGCACAGACAACTGTGTTGAACTGCTTTCTTTGAAATTATATTATGTCTTCCTTGAAGTTTTATTAACACTGGTGTTCTACCTCCAACTTGTCATGATTTTGTTGATGAAGTACTCCATCTTCACATCATTCCATTCACACATTGTCAGCATTTTTAAAAACATTTCTCCATAAATAAACCAATTTCCCGCATACATGTTTACATGATTTACCATTATTATTTATATTATTTTTAGTGAGTATAGAATAACTTTTCTTGGTTTTACTAATGACAGTTTGGCGAGTTCAAGTTTCTGTAGCTATCTCCATGGTTGAGGTAGTAGCGCCACGCTATAAGGAAATCTAACACTTGGACTTGGTTTATCGAAGCTCCAAAATGTATGTGTGTTGGTCAAACTCCACCCAACTCGCATGTATGGACCTCCAAAAAAAGATCAAAGGAAAAACACAACAAATTCTGGCAAGTCAGCTTCAAACAGAGTTTCTGAGAAAATGACAACCAATTTCAGAAACAGAAAGTAGTAAGCCTATTGTAATATTCCTCATAATTAGAGTTTGTGAGTGTTTGCATAAAGTTTGCAGTCTCCATTCTTTAAGAAAGTAGTGAGCCTATTATAATACCCTTCCGTCATTGTTTTTATTTAAGACTGAAGTATGTTGGAAAGGATGACAGAAAAGGCATGAAGAACATGGAAACATTTATGTAAATAAATATTTGTACTAATAAAAATATGAATTTAAAGTACTGAGGAATGAGACACTATAAGATGAGATCCTTGCCTAAAATAATTCTTCCATGGTAAAGTTTATAGATAAACTTAATGTATGGGAGAGAAAGATCCATTAAGTTTCTTATCTAGGGAAAGATGCTAAGTCTGGATATGCATAAAGAATTGCGGGAGATAAAGGCGAGCTTTTAAGGAAAATCCTAGTTATGTGGTTATGGATGACCACAAAAGCGAGACACCACTAAAGGAAATTTCCAACATGGGAGAAAGGTATGAAATACCTAGGAAATAATCAATAGGGTTGTTGATCCTTGCGCAAGTACTCTCAGCTCGGGGGGAACTGGAGGTGAAGTTCATGGTTGGGTGGGGGGTGTGCTCATTTCGGTACAGATTCCACAATTACTCTGGTTAGAAAATTATGTGAAAATTTCACTCTGTGAATAATACAATGATTATTAAGATGCTTATATTTATAGTTATATAATACAATATTTATGTAAAGGACTCGATCAATCAGGTTAGGCGTTGTTTTGGTAGAGTTTATTGTTGATTATTTCGTGTGAAATGAATAGCTTGTTGAGAAAAGATATAATTCTGACATCATTTAATAAGTTACCAGTTAGCATAGAAATTTCCGAAGGATGATTTTTGAAAAATTAACAAAAGAAAAAAAAACTTATATTTATGTGTTGATTGTCACTCATTTAAATATTTGTGCATGCTTATTTTTGTGTGCAGCTTCACTATGAATGATTGAAAATTAGCCGATGCATAGTGTATAAGATAACCTATGTTGTACAATATCAATGAGTAGCTAAATTTACACATGTAATATTGTGAAAACAAAAAACGTATACTCTAGCAGAAAAATTAACATACATACTTTAATTATAAATCTTGAGGACAACGATTAGAATCATATGAAATCCCCCATTAAGAATTAGTTGTGGTTGTAAGTAAACAATGGGAAAGGGTCGAGCCATATTAGAAATTTGTTGATAATCAGTTTGGAACCCTAATTGGAAATTATATACTTAGATTAAAACAAAAAGAAACTGTAGAATTTTGGGATCAACCAATTAATTATGGGTCATTCTCGGAGCAATATTAGAAAGGGTTTTATACCGTGTCTCCATTGAAGGGGTAATAGTAGCTAAGGAAGCTAGCATATATAAGATAATGATTCTAAACAAAGATAGAAGAGCCTACAAGTAATGGAACAAAAGAACATCATTATTATGTACGAGGATATTTGGAAAAACTTTTCTTGGTTTTACTAATGACAGTTTGGCGAGTTCAATTTTCTGTAGCTATCTCCATGGTTGAGGTAGTAGCACCACTCTATAAGGAAATATAACACTTGGACTTGGTTTATCGAAGCTCCAAAATGTATGTGTGTTGGTCAAACTCCACCCAACTCGCATGTATGGACCTCCAAAAAAAGATCAAAGGAAAAACACAACAAATTATGACATGTCAGCTTCAAACGGAGTTTCTGAGAAAATGACAACCAATTTCAGAAACAGAAAGTAGTAAGCCTATTGTAATATTCCTCAGAAATAGAGTTTGTGAGTGCTTGGATAAAGTTTGCAGTCTCCATTCTTTAAGAAAGTATTGAGCCTATTATAATACCCTTCCGTCATTGTTTTTATTTAAGACTGAAGTATGTTGGAAAGGATGACAGAAAAGGCATGAAGAACATGGAAACATTTATGTAAATAAATATTTGTACTAATAAAAATATGAATTTAAAGTACTGAGGAATGAGACACTATAAGATGAGATCCTTGCCTAAAATAATTCTTCCATGGTAAAGTTTCTAGATAAACTTAATGTATGGGAGAGAAAGATCCATTAAGTTTCTTATCTAGGGAAAGATGCTAAGTCTGGATATGCATAAAGAATCGCGGGAGATAAAGGTGAGCTTTTAAGGAAAATCCTAGTTATGTGGTTATGGATGACCACAAAAGCGAGACACCACTAAAGGAAATTTCTAACATGGGAGAAAGGTATGAAATACCTAGGAAATAATCAATAGGGTTGTTGATCCTTGCGCAAGTACTCTCAGCTCGGGGGGAACTGGAGGTGAAGTTCATGGTTGGGTGGGGGGTGTGCTCATTTCGGTACAAATTCCACAATTACTCTGGTTAGAAAATTCTGTGAAAATTTCACTCTGTGAATAATACAATGATTATTATGATGCTTATATTTATAGTTATATAATACAATATTTGTGTAAAGGACTCGATCAATCAGGTTAGGCGTTGTTTTGGTAGAGTTTATTGTTGATTATTTCGTGTGAAATGAATAGCTTGTTGAGAAAAGATATAATTCTGACATCATTTAATAAGTTACCAGTTAGCATAGAAATTTCCGAAGGATGATTTTTGAAAAATTAACAAAAGAAAAAAAAAACTTATATTTATGTGTTGATTGTCACTCATTTAAATATTTGTGCATGCTTATTTTTGTGTGCAACTTCACTATGAATGATTGAAAATTAGCTGATGCATAGTGTATAAGATGACCTATGTTGTACAATATCAATGAGTAGCTAAATTTACACATGTAATATTGTGAAAACAAAAAACATATACTCTAGCAGAAAAATTAACATACATACTTTAATTATAAATCTTGAGGACAACGATTAGAATCATATGAAATCCCCCATTAAGAATTAGTTGTGGTTGTAAGTAAACAATGGGAAAGGGTCGAGCCATATTAGAAGTTTGTTGATAATCAATTTGGAACCCTAATTGGAAATTATATACTTAGATTAAAACAAAAAGAAACTGTAGAATTTTGGGATCAACCAATTAATTATGGGTCATTCTCGGAGCAATATTAGAAAGGGTTTTATACCGTGTCTCCATTGAAGGGGTAATAGTAGCTAAGGAAGCTAGCATATATAAGATAATGATTCTAAACAAAGATAGAAGAGCCTACAAGTAATGGAACAAAAGAACATCATTATTATGTACGAGGATATTTGGAAAAACTTTTCTTGGTATTACTAATGGCAGTTTGGCGAGTTCAAGTTTCTGTAGCTATCTCCATGGTTGAGGTAGTAGCGCCACTCTATAAGGAAATCTAACACTTGGACTTGGTTTATCGAAGCTCCAAAATGTATGTGTGTTGGTCAAACTCCACCCAACTCGCATGTATGGACCTCCAAAAAAAGATCAAAGGAAAAACACAACAAATTCTGGCAAGTCAGCTTCAAACAGAGTTTCTGAGAAAATGACAACCAATTTCAGAAACAGAAAGTAGTAAGCCTATTGTAATATTCCTCATAATTAGAGTTTGTGAGTGTTTGCATAAAGTTTGCAGTCTCCATTCTTTAAGAAAGTAGTGAGCCTATTATAATACCCTTCCGTCATTGTTTTTATTTAAGACTGAAGTATGTTGGAAAGGATGACAGAAAAGGCATGAAGAACATGGAAACATTTATGTAAATAAATATTTGTACTAATAAAAATATGAATTTAAAGTACTGAGGAATGAGACACTATAAGATGAGATCCTTGCCTAAAATAATTCTTCCATGGTAAAGTTTATAGATAAACTTAATGTATGGGAGAGAAAGATCCATTAAGTTTCTTATCTAGGGAAAGATGCTAAGTCTGGATATGCATAAAGAATTGCGGGAGATAAAGGCGAGCTTTTAAGGAAAATCCTAGTTATGTGGTTATGGATGACCACAAAAGCGAGACACCACTAAAGGAAATTTCCAACATGGGAGAAAGGTATGAAATACCTAGGAAATAATCAATAGGGTTGTTGATCCTTGCGCAAGTACTCTCAGCTCGGGGGGAACTGGAGGTGAAGTTCATGGTTGGGTGGGGGGTGTGCTCATTTCGGTACAGATTCCACAATTACTCTGGTTAGAAAATTATGTGAAAATTTCACTCTGTGAATAATACAATGATTATTAAGATGCTTATATTTATAGTTATATAATACAATATTTATGTAAAGGACTCGATCAATCAGGTTAGGCGTTGTTTTGGTAGAGTTTATTGTTGATTATTTCGTGTGAAATGAATAGCTTGTTGAGAAAAGATATAATTCTGACATCATTTAATAAGTTACCAGTTAGCATAGAAATTTCCGAAGGATGATTTTTGAAAAATTAGCAAAAGAAAAAAACCTATATTTATGTGTTGATTGTCACTCATTTAAATATTTGTGCATGCTTATTTTTGTGTGCGACTTCACTGCAGATGATTGAAAATTAGCCGATACATAGTGTATAAGATAACCTATGTTGTACAATATCAATGAGTAGCTAAATTTACACATGTAATATTGTGAAAACAAAAAACATATACTCTAGCAGAAAAATTAACATACATACTTTAATTATAAATCTTGAGGACAACGATTAGAATCATATGAAATTCCCCATTAAGAATTAGCTGTGGTTGTAAGTAAACAATGGGAAAGGGTCGAGCCATATTAGAAATTTGTTGATAATCAATTTGGAACCCTAATTGGAAATTATATACTTAGATTAAAACAAAAAGAAACTGTAGAATTTTGGGATCAACCAATTAATTATGGGTCATTCTCGGAGCAATATTAGAAAGGGTTTTATACCGTGTCTCCATTGAAGGGGTAATAGTAGCTAAGGAAGCTAGCATATATAAGATAATGATTCTAAACAAAGATAGAAGAGCCTACAAGTAATGGAACAAAAGAACATCATTATTATGTTCGAGGATATTTGAAAAAATTTTCTTGGTTTTACTAATGACAGTTTGGCGAGTTCAAGTTTCTGTAGCTATCTCCATGGTTGAGGTAGTAGCGCCACTCTATAAGGAAATTTAACACTTGGACTTGGTTTATCGAAGCTCCAAAATGTATGTGTGTTGGTCAAACTCCACCCAACTCGCATGTATGGACCTCCAAAAAAAGATCAAAGGAAAAACACAACAAATTCTGACATGTCAGCTTCGAACGGAGTTTCTGAGAAAATGACAACCAATTTCAGAAACAGAAAGTAGTAAGCCTATTGTAATATTCCTCAGAAATAGAGTTTGTGAGTGTTTGCATAAAGTTTGCAGTCTCCATTCTTTAAGAAAGTAGTGAGCCTATTATAATACCCTTCCATCATTGTTTTTATTTAAGACTGAAGTATGTTGGAAAGGATGACAGAAAAGGCATGAAGAACATGGAAACATTTATGTAAATAAATATTTGTACTAATAAAAATATGAATTTAAAGTACTGAGGAATGAAACACTATAAGATGAGATCCTTGCCTAAAATAATTCTTCCATGGTAAAGTTTCTAGATAAACTTAATGTATGGGAGAGAAAGATCCATTAAGTTTCTTATCTAGGGAAAGATGCTAAGTCTGGATATGCATAAAGAATCGCGGGAGATAAAGGCGAGCTTTTAAGGAAAATCCTAGTTATGTGGTTATGGATGACCACAAAAGCGAGACACCACTAAAGGAAATTTCCAACATGGGAGAAAGGTATGAAATACCTAGGAAATAATCAATAGGGTTGTTGATCCTTGCGCAAGTACTCTCAGCTCGGGGGGAACTGGAGGTGAAGTTCATGGTTGGGTGGGGGGTGTGCTCATTTCGGTACAAATTCCACAATTACTCTGGTTAGAAAATTCTGTGAAAATTTCACTCGTGAATAATACATTGATTATTAAGATGCTTATATTTATAGTTATATAATACAATATTTATGTAAAGGACTCGATCAATCAGGTTGGCGTTGTTTTGGTAGAGTTTATTGTTGATTATTTGGAAATTATGTGAAATAGACAACTTGTTGAAAGATATAATTCGACATCATTTAATAAGTTACCGAGTTAGCATAGAAATTTCCAAAGGATGATTTTGAAAAATTAACAAGAAAAAAAGAACTTATATTATGTGTTGATTGTCACTCATTTAAATATTTGTGCATGTATTTTTGTGTACGGCTCCACTATGATTGATTGAAAATTAAGCTGGATGCATAGTGTATAAGATAACCTATATTGTACAATATCAATGAGTAGCTAAATTTACACATGTAATATTGTGAAAACAAAAAACATATACTCTAGCAGAAAAATTAACATACATACTTTAATTATAAATCTTGAGGACAACGATTAGAATCATATGAAATTCCCCAATTAAGAATTAGTTGTGGTTGTAAGTAAACAATGTGAAAGGGTCGAGCCATATTAGAAATTTGTTGATAATCAGTTTGGAACCCTAATTGGAAATTATATACTTAGATTAAAACAAAAAGAAACTGTAGAATTTTGGGATCAACCAATTAATTATGGGTCATTCTCAGAGCAATATTAGAAAGGGTTTTATACCGTGTCTCCATTGAAGGGGTAATAGTAGCTAAGGAAGCTAGCGTATATAAGATAATGATTCTAAACAAAGATAGAAGAGCCTACAAGTAATGGAACAAAAGGACATCATTATTATGTACGAGGATATTTGGAAAAACTTTTCTTGGTTTTACTAATGGCAGTTTGGCGAGTTCAAGTTTTTGTAGCTATCTCCATGGTTGAGGTAGTAGCGCCACTCTATAAGGAAATCTAACACTTGGACTTGGTTTATCGAAGCTCCAAAATGTATGTGTGTTGGTCAAACTCCACCCAACTCGCATGTATGGACCTCCAAAAAAAGATCAAAGGAAAAACACAGAAAATTCTGACAAGTCAGCTTCAAACGGAGTTTCTGAGAAAATGACAACCAATTTCAGAAACAGAAAGTAGTAAGCCTATTGTAATATTCCTCAGAAATAGAGTTTGTGAGTGTTTGCATAAAGTTTGCAGTCTCCATTCTTTAAGAAAGTAGTGAGCCTATTATAATACCCTTCCGTCATTGTTTTTATTTAAGACTGAAGTATGTTGGAAAGGATGACAGAAAAGGCATGAAGAACATGGAAACATTTATGTAAATAAATATTTGTACTAATAAAAATATGAATTTAAAGTATTGAGGAATGAGACACTATAAGATGAGATCCTTGCCCAAAATAATTCTTCCATGGTAAAGTTTCTAGATAAACTTAATGTATGGGAGAGAAAGATCCATTAAGTTTCTTATCTAGGGAAAGATGCTAAGTCTGGATATGCATAAGGAATCACGGGAGATAAAGGCGAGATTTTAAGGAAAATCATAGTTATGTGGTTATGGATGACCACAAAAGCGAGACACCACTAAAGGAAATTTCCAACATGGGAGAAAGGTATGAAATACCTAGGAAATAATCAATAGGGTTGTTGATCCTTGCGCAATTACTCTCAGCTCGGGGGGAACCGGAGGTGAAGTTCATGGTTGGGTTGGGGGTGTGCTCATTTCGGTACAAATTCCACAATTACTCTGGTTAGAAAATTCTGTGAAAATTTCACTCTGTGAATAATACAAAGATTATTAAGATGCTTATATTTATAGTTATATAATACAATATTTATGTAAAGGACTCGATCAATCAGGTTAGGCGTTATTTTGGTAGAGTTTATTGTTGATTATTTCGTGTGAAATGAATAGCTTGTTGAGAAAAGATATAATTCTGACATCATTTAATAAGTTACCAGTTAGCATAGAAATTTTCGAAGGATGATTTTTGAAAAATTTAAAAAGAAAAAAAAACCTATATTTATGTGTTGATTGTCACTCATTTAAATATTTGTGCATGCTTATTTTTTTGTGCAGCTTCACCATGAATGATTGAAAATTAGCTGATGCATAGTGTATAAGATAACCTATGTTGTACAATATCAATGAGTAGCTAAATTTACACATGTAATATTGTGAAAACAAAAAACATATACTCTAGTAGAAAAATTAACATACATACTTTAATTATAAATCTTGAGGACAACGCTTAGAATCATATGAAATCCCCCATTAAGAATTAGTTGTGGTTGTAAGTAAACAATGGGAAAGGGTCGAGCCATATTAGAAATTTGTTGATAATCAATTTGGAACCCTAATTGGAAATTATATACTTAGATTAAAACAAAAAGAAACTGTAGAATTTTGGGATCAACCAATTAATTATGGGTCATTCTCGGAGCAATATTAGAAAGGGTTTTATACCGTGTCTCCATTGAAGGGGTAATAGTAGCTAAGGAAGCTAGCGTATATAAGATAATGATTCTAAACAAAGATAGAAGAGCCTACAAGTAATGGAACAAAAGAACATCATTATTATGTACGAGGATATTTGGAAAAACTATGGTGTTGGTAAGTATTAATACTACGCAGTTATTATTGTGTAATTGCTTCATTTCTAACAGTAGAAGCCAGCTGAAAAGGTGATATTTCTAGGCACTGATAATCATAATTATAAATTCTCATACCAAGCAAACTTTTCATTGAGATTTTTTTTTTCATTGATGCTATACGATATCAATTCAGTAAAAACGTTACTACAGTGAGATGTTTTTTTTTTCAGAAGAAAAAAACGTTGATTATATTAGAATATAAACAGTACATTGACATAAAAATCTCAGCTGAAAGAGTACAACGAGAAGTCCACCATAAAAGGCCAAGGAATTGGTGCTCATTTATAGAGTGAATGAGCAGAAATGTAACAGATCGGCCACCACATAACGGGATTATATTCCATCCCTTACAAATATCCCCATCAACTGATTCAGAAATAAATATACAGGGGAATATGATAAGAACAAAAAGGAAACGAGTAGGAAATATGAATAATGTGATAGAGAATGAAACAGAGAGATAGATTGATTTAGGTAGGAGACCGTATAAGGAGCCAGATTAATACACCCCTGATAGCCACACTTATGAGAATGCCAGATCAGAAAAGATGCTGAAAACATTTGCTTGCGTCCTTCAACCGACCGGCTCGCTTGCAAAATTGAAAGTCGATCAAAATGCCATTGATCTATTAGTGTATGGCAAGATCAAAGTTCAGATCAGGCTTGCTTGTTAAGATTAAACAGGCTCACTTGAGACGTGTAAACAGGCTCGCATGATGAAAATGAGCTGGTACATAATTGCTGGATGATGTAAACGGCGCAGGCTCGCTTGATATGATTGATCTGGAACATGAAGGACCGATGATGTCTGAAAAACCTTTGTATTGTGAGCTTTCTTTGGAGGAGTCAGGCTCGCTTGTATAAAATGAAATCAGACCCGCATATGTTGTGAAACCGGCTCGCTTGATAGTTTTAACCAGTAAAAACAGGCACGCATGCTGTGAGAAGGATTGATAAATGGAAGATAGACTAGCATTGATTCAGAGTGCATCTTTTTAAGGTGATAGACACGTATGATATGAGTAGATATCCATCGAGTTCATTGTGATGGGAAAATATTCTGAAGGATTGGTAGAAGCAATACAAGTTCATCCAGTAGCCCATAATGAAATATCTATGTCAAAAAACAATACTGCTTGAAATAACACTGATTAGTCAAAAATGAAACTTGGATCAATAAGGCAAGAAATCAAGGGATGGGAATGGAAAATTCCCCAATCGATCTGCCATCTGAAAAGTGTATAACTTTCATGGAACCATAATCAGCCAAAAGCCCCATCTTGGAAATCCGATCAGCCCTAGTGTTATTTTCACGGAAAATATGATTAATGGGAGGGCGATTCAGTCTATTCCACAGACGCAGAGTCCTGTCAAACCAACCTATAAGATGTGGGGAGTACATATGAAAACTGTTAGTGATCCAGCCGATGATCAACTGAGAATCCCCATAAATATGAATACCCTAGAGATGAAGATCGGATGCAACTAATAGACCCCCCCATAACGCCATAATCTCAGCATTGTTGTTGGAACCAGGACCTCCGTTCCAATAGATGTGGAAATGTTCCCGATCATATATTTTTATCCATACACCACAGCGAGTATTACCATCAACGGATGCCCCATCAAAATAAATGGCAAGAATGCCAATCTCATGAGGTCTAATTCGATGAGAACCGTCAACAACATCTGCAGGCAGCTGTCTGGGGCAATCATCAACCCATGATTTAATGGCCGAGAATACCCGATGGACATGGTGTGGAGTACTAAAAAGGTATGCTTTTGATGATTATTTCAGTGGCTTTTTAATAGAATTTGTGAACCTTTTTGTATCATGAATTTGGAAAGTAATAAGGAACTATAACAAAACATGTGAGAATTGATATGTAAGACTTAGCCACTGATAATGGTTATTTTCTGTACAGGAAAAGGAGAAAACGAGGAATTGCCGTTCCAAAGGAAAGGACAAAGTCGAGATAACTGTTGTCCCTCTGAACGAGAACCGAATGCAAACAAGGATAAACAGATCAAAGCAAATCGGCCCGGAAAAGGAGGTGAAGACACCAGCTCAGCGCAAAAGAAAAGACGGGATGAAGAGTTAACAGTTTGGCGAATCCCTCAGGATCTTCGATCCTGAGGGATCGCTGCTTTATTTATCTTGTTACTTGGACATCTCCGCCGTCGCCTTTATATAAAGGGACAGCACTGTTAGCTTGATATATAGGATATGCTTTTATGTAATTTTCTGTAAAACATCAGCTTTGATTATTAAGTCTCGTTGAGAACTGGTTCAATGTATTTTTGACCGATGCATTAATAAAAGCTTGGTGATTATTTCATCTCTGCGTCTGGATTAACTTAAAGCGGTGTATCCTTGGAGGCTAAGGGCCCGGCCCCGAAGGACACTTGCTTTTGTACCATTACGACTTGACTTCTGTGTGGTTTGTTTATCAGTGTTATTTGGTAATTTGATATGCTTTATAAAGTTCATATTACATGCTCTGTTAAAGATTGAATCATTGAGGTTTTTACAGATAGAATCGTGTGTTGACTCCGCATCAAGTTATTAATCCTTTCGAGAGTTAATTGCATGTTCTTACTGTTATGTTACAGAGCTGTTATACTAAACGTTCATGTCATGTGCGTTTCTGATTTATCAGTACTGTTCCATAATTCATTAATAGTTATTGTTGTTCCATTAGTGTGATTTGTGTGAATTTCCTTTAGAGTGAAAGAATGTTATTTGATTGCAAAGAGTGCATTTGAGTTAATAGATTAAGTTTGGTTGCAACCCGCGGGACTTAGTTATTCAATTGCTGTTCCATTTTAGATTTGTTGTTCTATTCCAGAATTGTTGTTCAATTCTTTATTCGCTGTTCCATTTAATCGCATTTTTTGTTTTGGTGTGAGAGATGATCTAAGGCTGTAGTGAGCATTGGCAGTCAGTGTCTAGCTCCCAGGCTCGTGGTCTATGCTCTAATTTCCTTTCCATCAGTTTCCGAAGGGATGGGTTATCACTGCCGAACCCTTGACTGATAAGCTGTTGAGTTTTCTGAGTGTGTGATTTATTCTTTGAAGTAATTTAGTTATAGACAAGCATCCATTTACTCTTGTATTTCTTAAGCACTGTACTACTAGCATTACTCTGACAAATGATAGCCTCGGATTGAGTCACTCTTTTTAATAACAAAACGCTCCCGGATTGACATATTAATGTGAGGTAATTAGAGGTGAAAGAGACCCTTTTTATAGCTCTACATTTTGGCGCCGTTGCCGGGGAAAGAGTGTAGCCATTTGTTTTTTTTCAGAGTAGTGTACGAGCCTGCTAGGGAGGAGTTGGATCCTAAAAACGGAAGGTAAGAACCTACGTGTGGAGCATGTAAAAGACCTGCTCCACTATCCGCTTTCCTAACAGATTTGTTTTTTTTGTTTTGTTTGAATACAAGTTGGTAGTTCATTTGAGTGCATGACTAAGCAGAAAAGACCAGAAAAGAACATCAAACCCCCATCCAAGCCTGAAAAAGCTAAGGGGCCGGTGACCCTTGGCCGAACGACCTTCATAGACAAAATCTATAAGAACACAAAATCTCAGCCATCAGTAGGCCCCAGGAAAAACATTTCTAAACCGCCTACTAGTTCCCTTCAGGCAACAGGATCACCATCTGTAGCCTGTGCCGAGGTGCATAGTCAAACTGAGGAGCAGGACTTTCAAGAAATTGAAAATTCTACTCCAGAACTATTGCAGGAAGGGAATTCCAGCAACTTTTGTGAAGGAGAAGGAGAAACAGGGGAAACCAAGGAACCAAAATCCCCTATTGAAACAAATCAGCCATTAGATAGCCCAGATAAGGGGAGTGCTGCGAAAGTCATTTTTGAAGGAATTCAATCTCCTCAGACACCTGGTATTCTCATTATTCCAGATAAAGGAAGCGTTATTAAAAATATCCCTGTCAAAACCGTTCCCACTCAACCTAGGAATACCCTCCTAGATATCCCAGAAGGTTATTGGCATATATTCGATTCCATGGCTCAAAACCAACCAAATGCTCAAAACCAGCCAAATACTCAAACCTATACATTACAATATCCTATAGTGGATTCTGCAGCAAATGCACCCATGAAAGCTATCCCTCTTCAACATATCCCTACATTTCACGGACTCACATCAGAAGATCCGGATGCATTCTTATTCGAATTCGATGTGTTATGTAGGGGGTACGATTACACCACCGATCCCCAAAAATTGAAATTATTTCCCTCTACATTAAAAGGGGATGATTTAAGATGGTTTATGGGGCTAGGTGGCGGGGTTATCAACAATTGGGATCAAATGAAAGAATCCTTCTTAAAAAAATATCAGGATTATTGTAGGTCTAGAGAATTAAAAGACGAAATATTTCAAATGTCAGCCAGACCGAATGAAACATTGGAAGAGTATGTGGAACGTTTTCAGTACAATCTACAAAGATCTCCTTATGCATCGCTACCTTTACCTGATAATGTGTTAAAAACTGCTTTAATAAGGGGCATGAAGGAACAATGGATTGAAACATTAAACATTATGGGAAAAGGGGATATTTATCAAGAGAATTTTGCTGACATCATTGACTTATGTATCAGGAGTTTGAGAGGCAGCACAAGAATAAAACCGACAGAATATGATCGGTTTGCAAGAGATAACAAAGTATCAGCAGAAGGAGTAACACGTGCAGAAATTGGAAATTTATTAGAAAATTTTAAAACTGATATTATGGGGACACTAACTACACAACTTGATATTGTGCAGGCTAAACAGAAGCAGCTGGAGGCAGAACAGAATTTGGCAATCTTCTGCCCCCGATGCAGAAAAAAACATAGCCACAAGGAGTGTCCATTGGATAAAGTCCAAACATGCGCCATCTGTACAAAAGATCACCTGACGGAGAGCTGCCCCTCACTTCCTGGATTGAAAGCGGTATATAAGGAAGCAGAAGAAGAACCAGAATCGGTGAATTCGATCAACCAGCGCCGCCAATGGCAGCCGAGACAACCTGGTATGTTTCCGAACTCAACCTCTTTCTTTCAAACCCCACAGTATAATGCTCAACAATATGGTATGTGGAAAAATCAATCTCAACCCCCATTTACAAACTGGTCACCACAATCGTTTCCTTCTTCCAATCCATGGCTGAATCAAACAAACCAAACTGGTTGGCCGAATTTCCCTTACACTCCACCATATTGGAAAAATGGCCCATATCCTTCACAATGGATTCCCTCTACTTCACAAAGTTCACCCTGGCAGACAAGCTGGCAAAGACTGATGTACCACCCAACTGGAACTATTCCGCTCCCTCAACCTACTCTGCCAGCCTTACAACAAAATCCCCAGTCTAACCTGAGACCGCAACTCCCAGCCCAACCCGATCCCAATCCAAATAACAGACAGGTCCAATCTATTCAAATCATAGAATCACCAGAAATAGGACCCAACCTGAGGGAGTGCAATGACCTTCAGTTAAGATCTGGACGTATAATTGAAACTGAGGGAGATAAAACAGTTCATATTGAAGATCAGTTACCAAGAGAACATCAGTTACAACACGAGGATGTAAATAAGCAACAAACTCATAATCAAACAACCACATCCTCTCCTCCATTCCCGGAACGATTAGCCATACCTCGACCCATACAATATCCTGACTTTGACATTCTGGGAGAATTACAAAATTTGTACATAAAAATTCCATTCCTCCAAGCCATTCAAGACATTCCCATATACGCAAAAACTATCAAAGAATTGTGCATAAAGAAACCAAGGAGGAATATAACAAATAATCCAAGAGTCCAAGTAGTCGGTACTTTATCTGACCTATATTCTGGGAGAGAAACACCCCTTAAATATGAAGACCCCGGGAATCCAATTATAACTGTTCAAATTTATGGTCAGACCCTGTCTAATGCCTTAGTTGATCTAGGGGCTGCAATTAATATTTTAACAACCACTACTTGCCAAAAGCTCGGCATTACATCTGTAGAACCCACCTCTACTCTGTTGGAATTGGCTGACCGATCTATGGTTAGACGAGAGGGTACTCTACATGATGTCATGGTCTCTGTAGAATCCTGGGAGTATCCAACCAATTTCCTGATAATTAATCCAAAAACCCGACTTGATGGACATCCACTAATTTTAGGTAGACCTTGGCTTGCCACTGCCGATGCCTACATTGGTTGCCGGCAGGGAAATATGACCATAACCAGAGGACCGAATAGCAAAAATTTAGTTCTATATCCTCCAGCGCAGCCAAGTGTCACAATGATCAAAACTAATAAGCACCCTATATCATACCTTACTGATAACATCAGATCTCCATTAACTATACAAGAGGCACTCGATTTTAAAGACCAAACAGAAGACGATGCCATTAATAATTTCATTACTCAAACTGAACCTCGCACACAGTGTCACATGATAGAAGCAGCATTTGATAATGACTTGGAGGAAGATCCTCTGAAAGATACGCATGACCAAACGATACCTGTTACTTCTGTTGCAAATAGTAAAACTGTGGAAATTGCATCGGGAAAAACTTTAAATATCAATGCCAATCTCACACCTGAACAAGAAACAAAGCTCATCCATCTGTTAACAAAATATCAAGAAGCATTTGCATGGGACTACCCTGATATGAAAGGAATCGATCCCCAATTATGTACACACCACATTTATATAGAAAAAGATGCCAGACCTGTGCGTCAGCCGCAAAGGAGACTTAATCCTCATCTAAAGGATGTCGTAAAAGCTGAACTTTAGAAACTTTTAGATGTTAATTTTATCTACCCTATTTCTGATAGTAAATGGGTCTCTCCGCTTGTGGTGGTACCAAAAAAGAACGGAAAATGGAGAATTTGTGTGGATTATAGGGAACTAAATAAGGCAACACAGAAAGACCACTTTCCTCTCCCTTTCATAGATCAAGTATTGGATACTTTAGCAGGGAAGAAGTTCTTTTCTTTCCTGGATGGCTTCAGTGGATACAATCAGATTCAGATTGCCCCTGAAGACCAGGATAAAACTACTTTTACTTGTCCCAGGGGAACATTTGCCTATCGAGTTCTACCTTTCGGCCTATGTAATGCTCCTGCCACATTTCAGAGGGATATCCTTAGCATTTTTGCAGATTTAATAAATGATGGACTTGAAGTTTACATGGATGACTTTACACCATATGGAGATGATTTTGATCCAGCTCTAGACACCCTAGAAAAAGTCCTACAACGCTGCATTGTTACCGGGCTTTGCTTAAGCCACGAAAAATGTTTCATGATGATGGCTGAAGGACTTATCCTAGGACATTATGTTTCAGCAGCCGGCATTCAGGTAGACCCGGCCAAAATCCAAATACTTTTGCTCATTCCCACTCCTACTACTCAAACAGAGGTACGCAGCTTTCTTGGATTTTATGGTTACTATAGACGATTTATAGAGCATTATTCGCACATTGCTGCTCCTTTATATGCACTAACTGGTAATGTTGATTTTCTTTGGACAGACAAATGTGACCGTGCTTTCGAGGATCTAAAGAAGCTTGTATCCACAGCCCCAGTCCTTCGAGGACCAAACTGGGACCTACCATTCCAGATATCATCTGATGCCTCAGATACAGCCATTGGTGTAGTCCTTGGGCAAGAAGAGGATAAAAAACCATATGCCATCTATTACATCAGCAAAAATTTATCCCCTGCTGAATTGAATTACACTGTTACTGAAAAAGAATTCCTAGCTGTAATACATGCTGTCAATAAATTTAGACATTATATTACGGGCTATCCTGTTATCTTGTATACAGACCATTCTGCTATAAAATATTTAGCAAATAAGCCTGTCACAAATGCCAGAGTAACTCGATGGTTAATCTTATTGCAGGAATTCGACATCACAATCAAGGACCGGCCTGGCAAAGAAAACCCTGTAGCCGATTTTCTTTCGAGAATACCAAAATCAAGCGATGCAGCAGCAGTTGAAGATCAATTTCCGGATGAACACCTGTTTGCTGTTGCCGTTCAAACACCCTGGTATGCTGATGTTGCTAACTACCTCGCAGTAGGTAAATTACCAAAACATTTAACTCCTAATGAGCGCAAGCAGATTATTCAGAAAAGTTCTCGATTCTCGTGGATTGGGGGCTATTTGTTTCACACAGGAGCAGACATGCATATCAGGCGATGTGTTAGAGAGGATGAAATCTTTGACATCCTAAAAGCCTGTCACGATGGACCGTGTGGGGGGCACTTCGCCGAGCGTAGAACTGGACATAAAGTATTGCAGATAGGATATTACTGGCCTACGATCTTCAAAGATGCGAAGAAGTTTGTCCAAGCCTGTGACAGCTGCCAGCGGGCAGGACGACCTGGTCAAGCTGATGAGATGCCTCTGAAACCACAGTTAGTCATCGAACCATTCAAGCGATGGGCTCTTGATTTCGTTGGACCCATCAACCCCTCATCAAATCAGAAAACATATATTTTGGTGGCAACAGAATATGTCACCAAATGGGTTGAGGCAGAAGCATTGCCAAGAGCCACATAGGACTCTGTCATACAGTTCCTGTTCCATCTATTTGTTCGTTATGGCCTTCCTAGGGAAATAATTACAGATGGAGGACCACAATTTGTTGGGCATAAATTAGCCGCAACACTCAACAATTATCACGTCCAACATAAAATCACTACTCCATATCACCCACAGGCGAATGGGCAGGTAGAAAGTAGCAATAAGATAATAGAATCAATCCTAACGAAAACCATTGCATCACATAGGCGTGATTGGGCTACCCGACTACCTGAAGCACTCCAGGCCTATAGAACCACATGGAGGAGCACCACCGGTTACTCACCTTATCAATTAGTGTTTGGAAAACAACCCATTTTTCCCATAGAATTCGAAATCCAAACATTACGGACAGCACAGGAAGTTGGCCTAGATCTAAGCGAGGCACAAATCAATCGACTACAGCAGATCAATGAACTAGACGAAATTAGGCTCTCTGCACTACAAAATACAGCATTGATTCAACAGCAGCGAGCTAAATGGCATGATGCGCTCATCAAAAACAAAGTCTTCCACGAGGGAGACTGGGCTCTGTTATACGACTCTCGGTTTCGGGACTTCCCTGGAAAACTTCAGACTCGATGGTTGGGACCATACGAAATCCAGAAGGTGCATGACAACGGAACCCTTACTCTAATTACCATTGACGGTTCTGGATATGCATTCAAAGTAAATGGCCACCGAGTCCGTCTTTATCGCAAACCACTCACTCGGGAATCCTTCTGCCAGCAGCTACGCCGAGACACTGATATGGAGATCTTAGGAGAGGAAGAGAAATCTTCCTCACCTGTAATTCATTAAGGGTTCATTTCTTTTTACAATTTGTACATAAATTCTTGTTTTTTTTTGAGTGGTTCTTGTACATAAGTTTGAATCAAATATTTTCTTGTCATTTTTTTGCTGTTCCTTTTCTTTCACAGAGTTCGATTTTTGCCCTTCTAAAAAAAGCATCTGCGTGTTTTTTATGATGTTGGTTTTGCTTGTTTTGCTGTTCCTTTTCTAAAGGAACAACATTCGGGATCTCTGCTGTTCCTTTTTCAAAGGAACGACATTGTTACATCTTCCGCTGTTCCTTTTGGTTACCACTGTTCCTTTTTCTTCAAAGAAACAGCGTTCTTTTATTGCTGTTGTTCCTTTTTCAAAGGAATGGCATTTTGAGTGTTTTTATAGTATTTTTATTTTTGCTGTTCCTTTTTCCCAAAGGAACGACATTTGCATTTTTGCTGTCCTTTTTTCTATCATTCGTCGTTGTTTCTTTTCCAAAGGAACACCACTCGCATACTTTTGCTCTCCTTGTGAAACAACTTATTCCTTTTTGCTGATCTAAATTGAGGATGCTTCTTTCCCGTCTTCTTTCTAGTCTTTAAGATACAACTATGTATTTGTGCAATGAAATATAAAATCACAACATACCGAAATCTGCAAACCATAAATCGCTATATCTATAAGGCTCTGCATTAGTAAGAGGAAAAATGGAAGGACATACTTATTTCTTACCTTTTGTTGACATGGTTTTACTAATTTTTCCCTGATTGGTTATCTTTATCATGCTGATTCCCTTAAACTTTTTTGATTATTACTTCGGAATAAGAGCAAAGAGCTTATATCTTCCTATTGAGATGATAAGACTTCTTCCACCATTCCTACTCTTAAGGAGTGTTGAACCACCCTTTGTGTATAAATAAGGAAAAGTATTCTATAAAAAAAGAAAAAATATGTGAACATGATATGTGAAGTGTCAAATGCAGGATAGGGGGTCTCATCGAGAGCCAGCCTACCATGATCATGAGGATGGAAGTGAAGTGGCATTCCCATTATGGCCACCACACCAGGGATATGGTCCAAAAGGTATATCAAATAAACGAACCTTGGAACAGGAGGTCTCATCACGAGCCAGCCTGCCCAGGTTTCGCTCCTTCCTCGTGAATGGCATTATGGTTAACTGGTCACCAAGCCAGCATAATGGTCTACATTTGACATAACAACATTCCTAAGTATACACAAAGGATCATGGTTCCGAGGGTGAAAAAAAACAACTCTGCCAAGGTTATGGACACCTGTCGGCAGCAGAGCACTGTTAATGGTATTGAAGTCACCTTGGTTACACCAATGGGTAAGATACTAATACTCTTTTGTTTCTTATATCCTAGGAACTAATCATATGTTATTTCCCGATTTATACATCGCATGAACATTTATCATTACCAATCATGGCAACGGAAGTGACCATGACCACTTGATATTTGGCAAGTACGATACATGTCCTACCCATCAGCCTCATATCATAACACAGCAGCCTCTTATATAATACGCGATCAATTCTCCGCCTCGATTTTGGTAATTCGTTGTCCTTTTCAACATAGCATAATTCCATATGCTGTTCCTTTCTGACTTGGTTGCAGACCGGGTGCCGCTCCTTTATTTGCCGGCTGGGACAGCCTATCACATTGCGGGGGGGGGAGGTTAACCTCATCATTCCCTGAATTACGTGTCAGCTCACTATTCGGGAAAGATAGTGTACGACGGTTTGGCATGGTTTAACGGCATGGCATTTCTATTTTCACACAAGTTGCTTTCTGTTGCACTGTTGCATACTCTGTGTTTTTTCGAAACCTTGCGATTATCACCCTCTCTGTGTTTCAAACAAGAAACGTAGTTGCTGTTCCATTTAGAATCCACAGTGAAACCATGGGAGGAAGGGCAATTCGAAGCGAGCCTCAACAGTTGACGATCTCCGCTGCTGCCCGGGAGATCCTGGAAAGAGCAGGATGGTTGAATTATTTCAATCGCCTACAGGAGTCTAATGAAACAGTAGCGATGGAATTTTTGCAGAACCTGCAGGATGATCACTCCACAGGGGGGAAGCGGATAGCGGTCACCGATGACATAATTGCAGAAGTTTCAGGACTACCAGCCACCGGACCGGTATGGACATTAAAAAAGGAACGATTACAGAAGGTCATGGAAATTTTCCAGGACGAAGGCCAGAGTTTGACAATTAAGGGGAAGGGAGTTCTTCCAACAACCCTAGGAGAACCCTGGACGGAGCTAGCAAGAACAGTGCAGAGCTACATCACCTGCGAAGGAAGGAAAGACGTGGTAAGACCACGACATCTTAAACTTTTAGCTGTTTTAAAGCAGAAATGCTCTGTAAATTTACCTGCACTCCTGAACTCATTACTGCATGATGCTGCACAAAGTATAAAAAAGGCATAGCATGTAGAGTCAGTCGTTAGTCACCATGGGTTAATACGACTAGTTGTTAGTTATGGTCTCACCCAGCAGCAGAGCAGCTGGGAAGAGCTGATTGCAATGATTGAGGGGGGATTGACAGCGCCATCCCCAAAACGTAGACATTCTATAAGCACACCAGAACGACCGGCAAAATGCAGAGAACATGTCGCTAGTACATCAGAACAACCAGGGATACACCAAGAATCGGAAAAGCGCAAGCATGCCATCGATCCACCCGAGCAACCAGAGGAACCCAGAAAATCAGCTCGGTTAGCTCGGATGAGAGGAAGCATAGATAAGCCCAGAAAATCAGCCCGGTTAGCTCGGATACGAGGAAGGCTGGAAAAGCTCCAGGAAAGCACCAGCCAACCAGTGATAATTGAGGACGAGAAATCCGAAGAAGAAGCAGCCGAGCGTTCGGAAACAGATAGAGAAGCAGAACAGGAGGAAGAAATGGGACAGCAGGAAGATAGCCCATTACAAGACCTACTGGGAGATGATGACTTGGCCGCAGTCCTAGCCAATATGGGTAAGTATGGCCAACCTTCTAGTTTAGAGGACCCTCACGACAAACCCCAAGAAGAAAACATGTCTGAAAAATCACATACAGTAGAGGCAGAAAAAGGTAATCTGCCTGTTCATGATGAAGAGGAGGTAAATACTGAACGGGAACAATCTGTTCCCAGGGTGCAAGAGGAAATTTTAGAGGGAGTAGGAGCAGAAACAGCAGTTGCTCAGGAAGAGACAGAACCAGTCGAGGTTCCTACCCCAGAACAACCAGAGCAGAACAGTGAGGAAGAACCCCAAGAGGAAGATTTAGAAACTAGTCATGATCCAGACCGCAGCAGACAGCCTGCTGTTTCTTCTAATGAAACGCTGGAAATTAAGAAGTTGCGGAGGGAACGGCAGAAATTGTTGAATACGATAACCCAGCTCAGACAACAAATTAGGATTCTGAAAAAGAACCAGAAGGTAAGAAAGACCGGAGGGAAGAAAAAGAGGGCCAACAATCGGCCTGCTGTTCAAAACCCTACTGAGAATCCAGCTGCCGTACCAAATGATGCTGAGGAACAGAAACAGACGGATGTTCGCGTTAAAACAGAAAAGGATGATATAAGGACCAGTGACAAGCAAATTCAGACAGAGGCACCACCCTCAGGGGTAATAAGGGTTCTGAACTCCAAACAGCATACTAAGAAAGTTCAGGTAAAACTCCCGGCCTCCACTGACCTATGGAAAAAAGATCCGAAGACAAAAACCTTGCATAAGATGGTGAAGCAAGCCCAGCAAGAAGCCGAACAACTTAGAGAGCAAACGGTTCCCCGAGAAAAATATGAAGAGTTACAACAGCAAATAGAGGACGTCAATCAATCCAAAAGCCAGGCTTTTGAAGGGTGGCGAAAGGAACAAGAGGAAGTTGCACAGGTAACCCGTAGACTAGATACTGTTATCAAACAGAGGAATGCCTTGTGTTCTTTATACAATGATGTTTTAGCATGTAGGGCTCCTGCTAAAAACTATGCTCTGTTTTTATTAGAACGGTATTTACAATTAAAAATAAAAGCTGTTAAAGCAGGCGCCCCTATACAAATCAACACTGTCAATGACTTTATAGACTGCTGTAAAAATTATGGAGTAAAAGTCCAGAGATTGTTGTGTGAACTTTATTTGCATGAACTTGTGCTAAATCAGGAGACTGAGTTAAACCCCGGCCCTTTCATTGGAGACATCCAATTACAAGCATTCATTTCCTTCGGGGTTAATCAGATTAAGTGGCTCAAAGCCTATGATACTTTCCAGAGTCAGGAAAATGGTCTAGATTTACGGGTAAGGGCTGAGCCTAGGAACCCAGTACAGTTGTGGAAAGCTCATAGAAACCTCATAAAGACTCTGGGAGTCTATGAAACATTAGGACCCATGCATGAGGCACTCATTCGAGAGAGTTTAGAATATTTTCTTTCCATCAAAGACTTGGCCATTAATGCAGCCAAATTTCGGTACCGAATCTCTGATCCAAACATCCAGCTCAGGGAACCATTTAAGTATGAGAATTTTGAGTTAGCTGCCAACCGTTTGAACCTCTATGGCGAGAGCATTCTGAAAGCAGGGTCATCCTGGTTAGGATATAGATTTCGCACTCCAATTATTTGGCACCCTGCGCCTGGATACCAGGCCCTGTATGAGATGCCTGAGGGGCAAACAGGTCAGTTCTTTGACTATCTAATCACTCATCATGGTTGTAGGCCTCCGCATGAGACTCCTTCTCCAGCATATTCTCTCACTGCCTTGCATGTCAACTACAATGTTTTCATGAGGACATGAAACAAGGTAAGCAGGGGGGTGTGTGTAGTCCTAAAAAGGTATGCTTTTGATGATTATTTCAGTGGCTTTTTAATAGAATTTGTGAACCTTTTTGTATCATGAATTTGGAAAGTAATAAGGAACTATAACAAAACATGTGAGAATTGATATGCAAGACTTAGCCACTGATAATGGTTATTTTCTGTACAGGAAAAGGAGAAAACGAGGAATTGCCATTCCAAAGGAAAGGACAAAGTCGAGATAACTGCTGTCCCTCTGAACGAGAACCGAATGTAAACAAGGATAAACAGATCAAAGCAAATCGGCCCGGAAAAGGAGGTGAAGACACCAGCTCAGCGCAAAAGAAAAGACAGGATGAAGAGTTAACAGTTTGGCGAATCCCTCAGGATCTTCGATCCCGAGGGATCGCTGCTTTATTTATCTTGTTACTTGGACATCTCCGCCGTCGCCTTTATATAAAGGGACAACACTGTTAGCTTGATATATAGGATATGATTTTATGTAATTTTCTGTAAAACATCAGCTTTGATTATTAAGTCTCGTTGAGAACTGGTTCAATGTATTTTTGACCGATGCATTAATAAAATCTTGGTGATTATTTCATCTCTGCGTCTGGATTAACTTAAAGCGGTGTATCCTTGGAGGCTAAGGGCCCGGCCCCGGAGGACACTTGCTTTTGTACCATTACGACTTGACTTCTGTGTGGTTTGTTTATCAGTGTTATTTGATAATTTGATATGCTTTATAAGTTCATATTACATGCTCTGTTAAAGATTGAATCATTGAGGTTTTTACAGATAGAATCGTGTGTTGACTCCGCAGCAAGTTATTAATTCTTTCAAGAGTTAATTGCATGTTCTTACTGTTTTGTTACAGAGCTGTTATACTAAACGTTTGTGTTGTGTGCGTTTCTGATTTATCAGTACTGTTCCATAATTCATTAATAGTTATTGTTGTTCCATTAGTGTGATTTGTGTGAATTGCCTTTAGAGTGAAAGAATGTTATTTGATTGCAAAGAGTGCATTTGAGTTAATAGATTAAGTTTGGTTATAACCCGCGGGACTTAGTTATTCGATTGCTGTTCCATTTTAGATTTGCTGTTCTATTCTAGAATTGCTGTTCAATCCTTTATTTGCTTTGCTGTTCCATTTACTTGCATTTGTTGTTTTGGCGTGAGAGATGATCTAAGGCTGTAGTGAGCATTGGCAGTCACTTTCTAGCTCCCAGGCTCGTGGTCTATGCTCTAATTTCCTTTCCATCAGTTTCCGAAGGGATGGGTTATCACTGCCGAACCCTTGACTGATAAGCTGTTGAGTTTTCTGAGTGTGTGATTTATTCTTTGAAGTAATTTAGTTACAGACAAGCATCCGTTTACTTTTGTATTTCTTAAGCACTGTACTACTAGCATTACTCTGACAAATGATAGCCTCAGATTGAGTCACTCTTTGTAATAACAAAACGCTCCCGGATTGACATATTAATGTGAGGTAATTAGAGGTGAAAGAGACCCTTTTTATAGCTCTACACATGGAAAGGTTTATGCTCAAAAATCAAATGGTTCCTAGCTAGCCATACCTCCCATATAAAATAAAAGGGAAGAGATCTATAATTACTGCTCAGTTTGTCCCACTCATATGCAGCTGAGATAAAATCCACCGACTCCATGAAGGATTCAAAAAGAAAGGACCGAACAATTTCCAGAGACAAACAACGATTAGACAGTTGGAGAATATATGTGTTATAGATTCTTCCGCTGAACAGCATATAACACAACGACTGGGACCATGTTGACCCCGCTTCTGGAGATTATCCCATGTGAGAATTTTCCCCCGCCAGACAAGCCATCCAAAAATTGTGATTTTCGTTGGAATCTTCCTATGCCAAAAGGGGAAGAAAATTTGGGATATTTGTGGCTGTTGATATGATAGAATGATATTACGGTATATCTCCTTAACAATTACCATGTTATCTTTGAGTGGACCATTCCATACAATTTGGTCTCCGCAATGCAGATGATCCCGAAACATAGCCCACTCATCTGCAACAGTATCGTCAAGACCAAGTTGATTAGCAGATTTAAAAATCGGCGCTCCAAAGGACCAATAATAAATAACCTGTGAATAATACATTATGCCGCGCTGAGTCAGAGCATGAAGAAGTCGCTGGGATGGTGCTGAAAGTGGCGTCAATAGAAGAAAGTTGAGCGACCCGATGGGAATGCTGCTCCCATCATGAAAATGCCAGCATAATCGAGGAAAGATGTGCACCAAAATCATTTTGAAACTGCGCCAAATGCATGAGATGTTGCGAGGGAAAGTGAAATTGTTATCATTGATCAATAACAAAGCATCACCGTGGAAATATTTGGACCTGTTAATTTCGTTCCATAGGCCATTACCCTTGACGGCACGCCAGAAAGACTTGGTCAATAGAGCACTATTGAAAGAACGAGTGCACAGAATTCCCCATCCATCCAAGTCCTTGGGTTTACTGATAGCAGACAAAGCACAGAGATGATATTTCCTATCCATGTTGGCCCCTCCCCAAAGAAATTGCGAGATGATGCTATTTATCTTAGAGATGATCCCGGCCGGGAGGTAAAAAAGATGACCCCAAAACACAATCATCTGCGATAATACAGACTGGATCATAATAAGCCGACCACCCATAGTCAGCCATCGATGGGTCCAGCGGTTAATCCGAGCCCGAAACCTGTCAATAATCCAGTTCCAGTCACAGATTTTGTATCCACAGGGTTTAATAACATACCCCAAATATTTGAGACCCATTGAGGTCGGGCGAATACCAACACCCAAAAACTCTGCAATGAAGTTGACCTCCTGTATATCCCCAAATTCATATAAAAGAAAAGACTTGCTGCAATTGATACGCAGCCCAGTAGCAGTTTCAAAGCGACTAAAGATGATGTGAATGAAGAACCAATGATTTCTTATTAGATAGCTAAAGAGTAATAAGTCATCAACAAAAAGGGAGTGCGATGTAGAAACATTGTTTGAAAAAGAAAATCCTTGAATAAAACCCTTCTGTTCTGCAGAGTGCATTAACTTACTGAACCCATCCATGACAAGGATGAAAATGAGAGGGGAGAGGGCACACCCCTGACGTAAACCCCTACCCGCCTCGAAAAAATGAGATGGGAAACCATTGACAATAACAACATATTGAACATTTGATACACAAGACATGATCCAACGAATGATGCGAATGGGGAGGCCAATCTTGAGAAATAATACCCGGATGAAGGACCAATCCACAGAGTCATATGCCTTATGTAAATCCACCTTCATTACCAGAGCTTCTTGCTTGTCTGTATGCATGGAGTGAAGAACCTCTTGAGCTATGGCAATAGCATCATGAATAGATCTACCATTAAGGAAACCGTATTGCTCCAGAGAGATATTGGCAGATAAAACTGCTTTAATACGATTTGCAATAATCTTAGAGGTGACCTTGTAAATAAGATTACATAGAGCAATAGGTCTAAAGTCAGAAAAAGTCTGAGGATCCGTGACCTTAGGAATGAGAGCGATGAATGTTGAGTTCAGATTCGCCGGCATAATTCCCCTTCTGCGAAATAACTCCATCATATCAGTAAGTTCAGTCCCCAGTAAATCAAAGAAAAAGATGAAAAATTCCGTGGGCCACCCATCTGGCCCCGGACATTTATCATGGGGGAAAGATTTCAGGACCTTAAGAACTTCATTCCCAAAAATACATTGATCAATTAATGCAATGGCCTCATCATCAAAAAATCTGGATAAATGATCGAGAACCCAGGATTGATTCTCGGCATTAATCGACAGGTCGTTCTTGTAGAAATTAGAAAAATATGCAACAGCTTCATCTTGAATCTCTGATGTAGAATATACAAACCTGTCGTCATTCTTTTTGATGCGCCATATGGCGTTCCTTTCACGACGAGCATTTGCGGTTTTGTGAAAAAAGTGTGTGTTAAGGTCGCCTTCCCTGAGCCATGAGATTCTGCTCTTCAAACGCCAGGTCACCTCCTCAATCCTTAGAATTTCCCTCCTCCTTGAGCCCAGGTCATTCAGCAGATGTAAATAAGCTTCATCAGGGCTTTTGACCGAAAAGGAAGAGTATAACTCCTCCATTTTCGAAGAGATCTCCAGATATTCTTTTTTGAGAGCAGCCTTTTTCCTGATCTCCCATTCCTTGGATGCCTTCTTAATATTCTGGAGCTTGTAATGAAACCGGTCCCAATCCTTGAGGCCCTCATCAACAACTTCTTGATGCCAAACTCTGATAACCATATTTGTGTAATCTTCATCCTCCAGCCAGATTCTGTTAAATTTAAAAGGCCTACCTTTTGTTGGGACATTAAATTTCCAGGATAGCTTAATAGGCATATGGTCGGAAATATCTGAGACAACAACCTCAGAGCGAAGCAGACCCCATTTTTCAACGAGGTTAACATGGACCAAAGCCCGATCCAATCTCTTACCAATATAGTGTTCACCGGCACGCTTGTTCGTCTAGGTCGGCAGAAGAGGTAGCGGTCGAATATCGACCAAGTGTAGAGCAAAAAACATATCATATAAGAAAGATGAGAGAGGATCCAATCTGGGATACTTACCCCAAACTTCATCAGCACGCATTGTGGAATTAAAATCCCCCATCAAGATTAAGTTGTGCAATGAAAGAATACCCGAATCAGCCATTCTTTGCCAAAAGGACTGTCTATTGCTGTAGGGGGCGTAAATGTTGATAATATTCACTGAGTCTTCCATACCCCTGAACCGGCCAGAAAGCAATATACCCCCGAAGAATTTATATGCCTTAAAGGAAGCGAAGTCAGGGTTCCAGATAGTGATCAATCCCCCAGAGTGCCCCACAACATCAACAGCAACAACGTTCCATCCAGACTTAAAACTCAGAAAAATCCTGATAGCTCTCTCCATAGCGCACATAGTTTCTTGCCCCAAAAAAATGATCGGATTTGCAGTAAACAAAATATCCCTTAGGCAATGTGCTTTGGAGGCATTGCCCATCCCCCTTATATTCATAGAAAGAATATGATTCATGATGAATCCGGCTCCGGGTTGCTTGCTCTAAGTGCCCGAGGACTATCCCATGTGCTTTCGTTGACCGAGATCGGGATATCGGTGAGATTGTCATCATTCTCCGAGAAAAGGGAAATGGCTTTAAATTTACCCCTAGAGTACTTATTGACCGGCTTTGAATTGCGCTTTGTGGATGGATTGGAAGAGAGGAGGGGTGATGGTCTCGATTCGGAGGATGGAGGGGGTCTATAAAAAACAGTGAGGGCGGCAAGGTCTATGTTGGGATTAGCTAGAATAGATTCAAGATCACTACCTATAGAATTCCTAGGGGAGTCCAGTTGGTTGATGGGATGAGAAGACTCGGGTGGTATTTCAATAGTCATGTGGGGACCGGGAGATGAAGTAGGAGGAGTTGTGGATGACTCGCCTATGCAAAAGTTTGTGGTCGGACATAGAGGTGGGTCATCACAAGACGGGATATGACCCCCACCAGAAAGCGAGCAATCAAGAGGAGTTTCGTCTAAAATAGTCACAGAATGAGTAACAGGCGCATCATCATCAGTGATGTCGAGTGATGTTTTTTGGCTAGATACAAAGGGCAAGATGTTCCCCGTACCCAATGGCTGAGAAGAGCGGAGAAAAGAAAACTCCTCAAGCGACCCATGATTGGATTCAGGATCCAAAACACGATAGTTATTCAGAAACCCATCAGCTTGATCCTGAGCAGTGACATAAGCGTCCTCATCAGAGATGGGGGGGCTAGGATTACCTGAATTCAGGGCACCGGAAGTGCCAGATGCAGCTTTTGTTCTCCGACCATCAGCCGCGGTAGTAGCAGAACCAACAGAGCGAACCAATAATTCCAATAGTGGTAGAAAGTATAATATTAAAAGAATAATTTTTGCACAACAAAGTTTCTCCATTGAAAACCATCCACAAATCATGAAATTAGCAAGGGATTTTACTCAAATATTAAACCCAGCCAACAAGAAGTCTCTCACGGAGAGAACAAAAAAATAAATAGACCGAATCCATTGAAATACATATATAACCGCAGGAGTGCTACCGGTAACTACTCCATAAAGGAGAAGCCATTTCCATTCACACCCTTATCGACCTGAGACTTTTTCTCAATGAAGCCTTGGCCATAACTGGGAATTTATAAACCGAACCATGAAGCTTGATATGAGCTTACAAATCCACATTGCGGAGGATTCATATAAAGTGTAGTACTAAAATCTGAACAAAGATTTTTCTTCGTAAGTAAGACCTTTGTAATTTAGGAGATCACCGACCTATGACAGAGACAAACGAACATTAGATGATAGATATAGAACTGGATGTCAGATGCATCACAAAGGGTTACCTAGTGCCTGTAAGAAAAAAACTCTGAGGTTAGCACTGTCAATTCCATAGACACACACATATAAAAAAACAACACGAGAAAGGTGTATAACCATAAGTACCAAAAAAATTAATAAATTCACTTGTAGAAGAGACTCTGGGCTTGCTGACCTAGCTCAATAGATGTTTCGTCATCTCGGCTACCATATAAAAAAGGGGCCAGTAGAATATAAATGCATAAAAAATTGGTGAGAATGAGGATTGACCATAACCCTTTCACCTATTCCAGAACAACATTATTTACCTGTTCAAATATCCCCTAGCTGCATATACGAATAACCTAGGAAATTGGTGTGGAACGAGCGTTCTGGAAGAAGACAGTTATCTGAATTACAAATTTTGGAAAGTAAGAGAAATGTATAATTTGTAAAATCAAGTTAATGAAAAAAAAAACAAGTTCAAAGAGAAAAAGTAGACAGATTAGGGATAAACGGTTACCATTTCATTCAATGAAAGAGGTGACACCAATGTCGCACCAAGTACCTTGTTCTATCAATAGACATTTCTTTCGAAACTGGTGATGTATAACATAACAATATAAATTTCACTGTAACGTAGGAAGCATGAAGTAATACTCAAACCTACCTTATAAAATGAATTACTCGCAAAGTGCCATCTCTCACCAAGAATTCAGAGCCAACAATGCCCGAATATTCCAACTACAGGCATGAGCTGTAATTATTTGTTAACATTTCATACCGACAATGCCTAAAAAAGAAGAAGGAAAAAATGGAAGAACTAAAACAGGTGGAAGGAGAAAATTAAACGAAAAAGAGGTTAGGGTTTCCAGAATTACCCAGTCGTCATTGTATTTCCTTTAGTTATCAGGTGCATTTATGAACCTCGAGAATGACACCCATCTCACCTCGATGTTACCAGCATGTGACGAAGGGTGCATAGCAGAAGTGGATTCGCAAGTGAACAACTCTGGCGTATGTCCTTTCCATCAATTTTCGGGTGTATGAGTGAACAATATTTTCAAGTGGTAACAAAATTTAACAAAAATAAATTAAGTATTGATATGTATTTAATGATAAAGGTCTATGATGCTTAAAGGCAAACATTTCATGGATTTTTTAAATTCAGATAGGACCTACTACGTGATATGGCGCTGAACGATTGGCCCCACTAGTCTAAAGGAATTGATTTCAAAACAACCTCGTTCTTGCATACATAGATATGATGCTTACATAGGAGGATGACGTTTTTAACGAAAAATAAGAAGGAAGAAATAAATATACAAAGTTTGAATAAAAAATATTACATTAACATAAATGCATTAGAATAATTTATTTACCTTAGATAGAGTAATATGTTTAATTAGTGCGAAAACGTTAGCATGAAGGTGGAATTAACCATAGAATGGAAGAGCCTATCATACGGGTAGCTTAGCAATTTTGGGAAGTGTGGTTAACTAAGGTATTATATTGTGTATATTATTGAACCAAAATGTGTCAAAGACCAAGGAGTGGAAAATATGTAAAATAGTATGGATTTTCTATATCCAACTAAGAAATAAGATATAACTAATATATATTGAACATTGAGATATTATTTAAGATGTAAATTGAAATCTCTAGATAGTAAGCATGGGGTAATGTGGATAATAATGTGGTGAATACAATTAAAGGGAAGTGATTATATCAAATACACTCGATTGGAGTAATATTCTTAATTGGAAAGGTAAGGCATACTTTTCTATGCAAGTCGAGAATGTGACATTACTCAATGAGTAACTTAGATTTTTCCCAGTATATCAACGAAATAAATGATTCCAGTGTAACCCTATGGAATATAGTTGAATGAGACAAAAAATGTATGTCTCTCATACATATGGGTTAAGTATATTAAATTAGTTAAGTATATTTACTCAGTTCCTAGGGAGAGAGAATAAGAAATATCGTAAGGATATATTCAAAATATACATAACTTTTATTATGTATCAATAATAGAAATAAGTATATAAATATGAAATTCTATTCGGGAAATAGTGTGGAAATTTCATAAAGGCGTTACATTTCTTCATAGGAATACCAGAAACAGAAGAGAACAAGAGTATCGGTGATGTAGAAAAAAAAATGGTGAACCTTGAACGAGAGTTGTGATAGATGGTATCATAGCCTTAGGTTCAACCCTCAGACCTAATGGGAATTATGAAAAAGTTGGGGAATGGATGTGTATTGTTAAAGCAACTGTAATATAGCTTATCCATGCCACTTTATTTACAGTTCCGTTAGGGAATATGTTTCGGAGGAAAATGTCCATGAACCTCCTAGATTACTAGGCATACATTGGTTGAGGAACAAAAATATGGATGAAATTATTATAATAGTGTTGTTTTAAACAACCCATTGAATGGTAAAGTAAATACAACTAGGAATTTTGAATGAATAATAAAAACCGCCTACAACAACTTTTGTGAGTGATGGCTGAAAACACAAAAATAACTCATCTTATTAAATTATTGCGGCCACACAAATGGGAAGGTGTACACAGCAGTTAGGAAAAATTGATCTTCCTAAATAATTTTGAGACAACCCTTTAACAAGCAAGAATACCATTTTTAGTTGGGAAAACCGATAGATGGGCTACAAAAAAATTGTTGAAAACAAAAGTGTGACATAAAGGAATGTGATATTTTGGGCACTTAAGCAAGGAGCAAAGAAGGAATTGAATAAGTAACAAAGAAAAATGGCAACAAAAACTACGGTTAAAAATTGACCCAGCTGAAATTTTAATAAAAGTATTGTGCCAAATATAAAAGGAATAGAGGATATTTTTTTCTAAACTATCACTCGCCAATATTCTATGATACTTATCAAATGTCTAATAATATACCATGAAATACTTGAAAATAAAAAAATCTTTACTTATTGATCGTCAATCTAGAATAGAAAAATTAAAATTGCTAATCATAAAGGTGAACAACATACACTCACTTAATGGACATTTTTTTTAGTCTCTAAAATGGGTCCTTTAAATTACTAATGCCTTATTTCAACTTGTAGAGAGACATGTGGATGATTGTTTTATCCAGTAGTTAAATGAGTTATTAAGGACATCAAAATTTAAATCTTATATTATGGAGTTGTTAACAGAAACAAGAATTGATATATTAGTGCACAAAGAAGATCCACACTCAATAATTAAACTCATAAACTAGAAAATAAAAGGAAAACAGACCCGGCCAACTAAGTAAATAGGTCTAGTCTTGTATTAACACAAACATTTCTTATAGTTATCACCCACATTAGCCTTATAGTAAATGTTTTTGAAATTCTAAATTATATGAGATGGATTCTCCAAGCCATTAATTTATTCATCTAGTGCCACAATATTCCCCCAAATTCCAAGTTATACATCTTTATCTCCTACTATCCTGACTAGAAAATGCCTCATGTCTACTCTAAAAAGTTTCTACTCTAATACATAGGAAAAGGGAGACTTGAGTATACAAGTGGGTGATACATTTCATTGTTATATATAAATATGAGTACAATAAATTACAACCCGTGAGTATATAGTAGTTGAAGACGGTGTGATCATTAGCCTATATGAGATTCTGAGATAACCTTTTTCACATGATATAATTTTTTCACCCTAAAAGATATTTTGGAATATAACACCACATACAAAACAATGAATGTGGATGGGATAAGTATCCTTCGGGGAATTTATCGAATAGTTCATTATTTTCATCAAGTAAAGACAATCCATGGTTTGACCCTAGCTTTGTTTTCAAAGAAGGTCTGAGCAGAAGCACAAACAATTGTGTTGAACTTCTTTCTTTGAAAATATATTTTGTCTTCCTTGAAGTTTTATTAAAACTGGTGTTTGGCCTCCAACTTGTCATGATTTTGTTGATGAAGCAATCCATTTTCACATCATTCCATTCACCCATTGTCAGCATTTTTAACAATATTTCTCCATAGACAAACCAATTTCCCGCATACATGTTTACATGATTTATCATTATTATTTCTATTATTTTTAATGAATTAAGAACACATTTTCTTGGTTTTACTAATGACAGTTTGGCGAGTTCAAGTTTCTGCTATTTAGTCAAGTTTGCATATTTATCTCCATGGTTGAGGTAGTAGCACCACTCTATAAGGAAATCCAACACTTGGAATTGGTTTATAGAAGATCCAAAATGTATTTGTTTTGGTTAAAATCCACCCAACTCGAACGTGTGGACCTCCAGCAAAAGATGAAAGGAAAAACACAACAAATTCTGACAAGTCAACTTCAAACGCAGTTTCTGAGAAAATGAAAAACCAATTTTAGAAACAAAAAACATGGGTTTTTTTCGTCACGGGCGCAATTAGGTTAGATGTGAGCCGTTTTCTCCAATTCGTTACCATTTGAGATATTTTCAAGGTTCTTCGGATCCTTATTTTACATATTACATGGATAAATGATTTTTTTAATTCGTCATTCAATGCACAATAACCAAAAATATTGGAACAAGTTATTCTTTATCAAACTAATGGAAGAGAGATCATTCTTATAAAATCTAGGCAGATCTTTGATCCAAGGATCCATCAAATGAGATTGGATTTTATTTTCAAAACTGATCTCATGACTGAAAATCAAGAAAGAAAATTATGAGTTTGTTAATTGTCTAAAAACTCTATAAATTGTAATCTCTATGATGAGAGGAGGGATCGGATTTCAAGGAAGATATTAATTTGTAATTGTTGCCGCTGATTGAATGAGAATTACTCTGTTTTTTTCTTTTCTTCCATTGAATGTAATTTTTAATATGGCACCACTCTAAATGAAATTTGTGATTTAAATATCTTCTCTTGATCTGAGTTTTCAACACCTTGCAGTCCTCAGGAGGCCCCCCTGGAGATCTATGAGAATATTATAGATGTTTTGCATTTCTTTCATTTAATTTCTTTATGCTCTCTTCTTAAGATAAAAAATCTGTTTCATTTTAATTTTTTGTTGCTTTAAATAGATTAATTGTTTATGATTCTCATAGAATAAATAGTCATGATTTCCTTAGATTAAATCCTTATGCTTTATTAGATTAAAACGTTCATGATTTAATAGATTAAATTTTGTGATTTTGAGAACAAAATCTCCATGCTTTCGTAGGGTAAATCCTCATGTTTTCTTAGATCAATAATCTTTATGTTTTTCTAGTTTAACATTAATTTCCTTTCAAATAACTTAAATAATCTAATTTCCTTTTGAAGTTTCTAATTCATTTCAGTTATTCATAAATATTGAAAGCTAATATGTTAGCACATACATTGTAGTGTACTTCACAAGCTCATGCACCCGAATTGACATATTAATGCAAGTAATTTAAGAGTCAATTAAATTACCCAACAACTCGTAGTGGACAAAGGAGTTCCTAAGATGCAGATGGAAAAGGAGTTCCTATGATTTATGTCTATGGGGAATCTCATGGTCATATAGTGGGTAAATGAAAGAGATGGGATAGGAAACTTATATTTACACCCTATTCTGAAACAAGTAAAACTCATGGAACATATGTTCTCTAACATATAATACATAGGAAGATAAGCTTTCAAAGGCAGGCTTGCAGCTGGAAACCAACACTGGAGACATAATAAAGTATCAAGGAGGGTTTCCTTCAAACTGAATCTCAACTCATAATTGAAACCTAAATTATATTTTCTCAGAAGTACTGAAGTATACACCTTTGGAAGTCACTGTCTATTTAACTGTAGGTGTTTTCAATTGTGCTATAAAACATAGTAAGAGGACTCTTAAGTAACATTGTACAAATAATATGTATTGGAAGAGAGGGCAAGTTTTGTTGGGAAGATAGCCATATAAATAAAGTTTTGGGATTCAAACTCGTCAGGTAAAGGGTTATAGCGAGTTTTTCTTTCAATATGTATATGTGGAACATCATATACATAATTCATAACTAAGAAAATTAGTTGACTAAAAGAGACTTTAGAGTGATGTGGAAAACCACATATGTGCAAGTTTTACTAAATATGTGTTATATACATGGAACAAGATAGTATATCACCAAAAATTTTAAATATTGGTGACCCAAGAAGTAAATAGAAATGAAGTCATTATAAGAAAGTGCAGACATGATGTAGGAATTATTAGTTGTATATCGAAATGATTAAATGGGCGAATGCTTAAATCAATGGAAACTTTCAAAATTAGAGGATTGTTGAACCAAAAATTACTATGAAGTGGTGGATTGAAATGATGCCACTGGATAAAACTAGGAAGGTGGATAAGAAATCAAAGGAGTAGCCTGACTGAATGGAAAAACCTTAAGACAGAAATTTCTAAATGGTGCAGCCAAACCATGGATGGAAATACTTAAACTTAATTTTGCTTGTAATGTAAATACATACACATAAGACTGAAGGTTTCTGAAATAGCTGAAAAAAATTTCACTAACATATTGTGTGTTGATGCATATATAAATTCAAATGTAAATGGCTTCATGGTTATATAGAGGGAAAATAATTTTCATAATTAACCATGAAATTCAAGTGTATCAAGATACTCCTTATGAATTTACATTGATAGTTCCCTTATACCTACATAAATTTTATGGAAGGGTATAGAAATACGTAATAAAGTGATCCCAATGGACTTGACAAGGTCCACTTTGAAAATGGAATTGGTAGTAATAAAATATCTTACAATGAAGTACAAATGGTAGATGCATATTAGATTCAAAGTATCGAACTCAATGCATAAAATGAAATGATGAAAATATTCTGGTAAGTACTATAGTTGATATATGAAAAGAAAAGTGGAAAATTCCTATTTTGAATTCCACAATAGATCACACCCATGTCACTGGATATAGCTATGAGTAAATGCACTAAAAGAGCCTGGGTAATTATCGTGATTCTATATTCATGTTAATGACATTGTTTGAATGCATGCAGATAGTGTGATAGGTGTAGGTTAATTGTAGGAAGCAAGTGTTAGCATGAGTACAATCGCACTGGAAAAAGAGGCATTTCCTTTGTGCTACTATAAACGAAAGGAAATTCAAAAAGGTTAATTATGGTTAAATTACGGGCAAAAACAAATTTTGAACCCATAGCTTATAACATTACCTAGTTATAATAAAGTTCATGATGTTCTTTTTAAGATGTACATGGTATCTCTTACACAATTCATTGGAACAAATGTTACAGGTAGCAATCGAAGGAGACTATTGGAAGAAATCCTTTATATTCTAAATATGAAAAAGTTTGATTCAGTAAAATGTACGATGGAAGCATTTTACTTCCGAAGTGGCTACCTATTGATTGAAAAATTCTATAGGTGGAACCTGAAGGTGACCTTCTGGTAGAATTGCTACGTATCTTAGATTAGAAAGAGACTTGGCTCTGGAATTGAGCCGTCATTCATGTTAAAGTGCAATGGAAGCATTTACCCCCGAAGAGACTACATAGGAGCGAAAATATGAAATGCAAAAAAATTATCCAACATTGTTTTAAAAGGAAGAAACTATAAAGTAAACACCGAGGAGAGTGTGAATAAAATGGGGGAAGAATGCAATACCCCTCCATCATTGTTTTTATTTAAGACTGAAGTAGGTTGGAAAGAATGGCATAAAATCCATGAATAACATGGTAACATTTATGTAAATAAATATTTGTATTAATAAAAATATTAATTTAAAGTAATGAGGAATGAGACACTCTAAGATGAGATTATTGCCTAAAATAATTCTTCCATGGTAAAGTTTCTAGATAAAGTTAATGAATGGGAGAGAAAGAAAGGTTAAGTTGCTTAGCTGGGGAAATATGCTAAGTTTGTATATGCATAAAGCATTGCGGGAGATAAAGGAAATCATTTAAGGAAAATCCTAGGAAAGTGGTTATGGATGACCACAAAAGCGGGACGCCGCTAATTGAACATCCAATATGGAAGAAAGGTATGAAATACCTAGGAAAGAATCAACATGGTTGTTTATTCTTGGGAAAGAACTCTTAGCTCGGGGGGAACTGGTGGTGGAGTTCATGGTTGGGTGGCGGGTGTGCTCATTGCAGTATGAATTCCACTGTTACTCTGGTTAGAAAATTCTGTGCAAATTTAACTCTGTGAATAATGTAGTGATTATTAAGATGCTTGTAGTTATAAGGTTGGTTTAAGGGTAACCTTGGGGGGATTTTTATATACTAGAGGTACACGAAAGTGTATTCTGTGTACAAGTGCGTGTTGATATGCTATTACTCAAAGGGGTACTGATAAGGGCTATAAGGGAGCCCAACAGACGTGACTACTTTTGGTAGTTCCTGTGTGTATGCTTCCCCAACTACAGGTTGATGGATGTAACGACATATATTCTTAGTTTAAAGAAGTCAAAACACGTCAATATGATTTTTTTTGTTGCTAAAATTAGTAGTTCGACTAAACAAGGAAACTGCTTTTGATGCCACTTGTAGTATGTTTTGCCTACATAAAATATCAAAAGTGTGATATATGCTATAGATACAAAAAAATTGCATAATGAGATGATAACAATGGAAAATTTTTATTAATATCTGCAACAATACTGTTCACTTGCCTCTATGAGGAGTGTTGGCACCAAATCTAACCCTAATTAGAGCTTGGCTCTTTCTGTTGGTTTCACTTTAGGTTTCCCTCATCATATGACTCCTTTTGTATTCCTCTCGTTAAAACTACAAGCATAAATATTCATGACATAATATTTACAATTATCATGCATCAAGTATATTATTATAATAATCATTATAACTTATAAAAATCATTATTGCACATTTAAAAAAAATATTTGAAATTTTAATTTTAAATTAATAATGTCAAAAAACTTTATAAATATAATTTATAATTATCATTGTAATAATTATAAAATAAAAAAACATAAACCATAAACAAAACCACTTATCTACCATAGCCATTTAATTATAACACAAATTTCAATGCACATAGAGGTAACAAAGGAATGATTCATATTTCATGCTCCCTTTATTGATGTCGTCCGCGTGCAAATTAAAGCACATGTATTTCGAACCATTAACATAAGACCAATTTTTTGTTGGAACAAATAAACTTTTGACCAACAAACTTTTTGTTTAGAGTTTGATGTTGCAGGTCCAACAACAAAATTAATTGACTATTAAGTTCACACCCAAAGTAAATAAAACACGTCTCATTTGAAACCCTTCGAGGGTTAGGATCTTATCGGGCCTTTCTCTCACTTCCCACGATTAGACGAGAATTAAGTTTTAAATTTTTGTGTAACTTTATATATTCAGAATAAGAAGAATTTATTTTAATGTTCATGAGGCTAAAAATAATTTATGGGACGAATTGATTTTTTATTTGGTTCGTGTATTCGACCCTTTTCTTGTGAATTTTCTCAATAAACAGTCTCATTTTCTCGACAAATCCCTCATTGAATAGATTATCCCAAGTGATAGCTGCTAAAATATATGCATAACTTTCCCTATTGTCTTTAAAGGCCTCACATTCTAAAATGAAATGCTTTTCCGTTTCCACTTTTCTGGAAGAACAAAAAATACATACTCTTTCCTCCCACACTTCTTTTGGAATTTTCCAACACCGTGTTTCACAATGGAGTTGATGCAAATTAGTTCTTAATTGCGCAATAAGAATTTTGTCTCTGCAAGAAATATTGGCCCCTATGTACAATTTTTATTGATGATTATGAGTGGGATTAAACTCTTCAATATAACACTTTTTCTGTCTCCCTAGCTCCTTCACCCATGTGCGTTTGTAGAACTTATCTATAACAAAATATTTTATCTCTTTATTGTTTGTGGGAAACATGCTCAAGAAAATGCCTCATTTGCTAAACCATTTGTTATTTTTCCACATGCAAGTCTTCTTTCTTTTGCACAATATGTCATTAAGCACAACCTAAGGCCATCAACCCTCTTCCATTTGCTTTTTTTTTTTTAAATACATTTTGACCGACACCATATCAATTGCTTCAATAGGAGCAATCCCTATTTTAGTTAACAAGATAACATCAGGGACTGCACTTTTAATTTTGAATTTGTTTGTAATCAAACACTTCTGACTTTTATCAATTTGTTTCCACTACATGTCAGATGTACTTTTGTCCCAAAGTTCACAACCGTAGAGAATCATCAGAATCACTAAAATCCCAAAAAGAGTTAGAGTGGTTTTCCAGTCCCATAACTCTGCCTCTTTACAATTATTTTGAAAAGCATAAAATTCTTTCCAACCCCCCAAATTTCTTTTCTTTCTACATCCATCCCAAAATGATACCTTCAAAGTATAACTTATGTTGTTTATTTTTTCATTTGTGAGAGAAAACCACTGCTTTCATTTTGCTAATATTGGCTTGCATCCCCACACTTCTTAAAAAAAGTTCAAGAGAGAGTAAATGTTGTTAAAAACAAAGAGTAGGTCTAGCAATCAGAATAAGGTCATTTGTGTACAAAAGAAGCCTTATAACCAACTTTCCCAAATAGATACCATCACCCCCTTGCGAATTTAGCCACTTTTCAAGCTTGTCAATATATAAAACAAATTGGGTAGGTGAAAATGGACAACCTTGTTTGACCTCGATATCACTTCTAAAACTTTTAGAAATGCCTATTGAAGTTCTAATTTTGACTTTCACCTCTTCATACAGGCTATGCACGACTGCTCTCAAATTCCCGGGAACCACAACTTCCTCCATTATGTGCCAAAGCTTATCCCTAGGAACCGTGTCAAAGTATTTTCTGAAATCAACAAAGCAACACAAGACTTCTTCCTTTTTCTACCAAATTTTTTCAATGATGTGCCTTAAAGTTATACCATGATCAACTATGGAATGTTTAGGTCTAAAAAATTCTTTCCCTTTAGCACGTTTATCTTTTTCTTCTACCCACTTACTGATTTTATTTTCTAACATGCTTCCAAATAAATTTGTAAACAAGGGGTTTATCATTATGGTCATATAATTGGAAGGATTATTGATGTCACCATTCTTAAAAAGAGGTATTTCCAGACTAGTTGTCCAATATGTGGGGAACCTCTCTTGTATGATGTTGTTGAAATTTTATATAATGTGAGGTGCAAGAATTTTTAAGCCCCACTTTAGATACTCTGCTTGGAGTTAAGCTAAGTCTTTTTCTTTTCCAACACCCAACTTATTAATACCCATCTCTACTTATTGCACCATGAAGATTTTGGCATTAGTGTTGACCAAGGAAGGAGGGTCAACCTTGGGATCCTGCTCATAAAGTTTTCTGGAATAGAAAACCATTTATAATTTATAATATGTTTTCAATTTTCATCTTTATTGGTTGGATCTCCTTCCAAAATAATTTGGGGTTATTTTTCCGAAGGAATATTAGTTCTTCTTTCCTCGAAACCATGATGGCAACCCTTTTATTTCTTAATATCTTCTTGTAAGCTTTGAGATTTATCTTATCCTTATTTAACTCTTTTCACATTCTCCTTCCATTTTTTCATTCCTCATCAAGCCAAGCATTAACCGAAAAGAAATTTGTTTCAGGCTTCTTAATTTTTTCTCTTTTTTCACTCTACAAGTGTGCTTTGAATTAAATCTCTTAATTCATGACTATGCAGGCCGTGAAATGGGATTTTATCCTTCTGTAAGAGCCTCTCTAGTGTTATTTTGAAGGTATTACAATTTTTTGGAGTCAAAATAATTCTGCACTTCAGTATATTTTGTTGAGAAGACTGAGTTTTTTACCCTAACCGCTTCTTTCCGTTCCAAGAGAAACTTAAATAAATTGGATTCTGATATGATTTTAAGTCCCAAAGCTAATCTCAAATCAAAGCTTCTTCCATTTACTCACATAAACTATGTGAGAAAATTACATAGTCTACTAAGCTTGCTCCATTGTAAGTATTGCAAGTAAAAATACCATACTTTTCCCATCTAATCAACCATTAAAAATGACTAAATCGAAAGCCCACATAGAGTAAGAATTTTTTCACCAAAAAGATTGTAGCCCTTGTCCTATGAAATTAGTTCCCACTGATGATTAATCTTTTATATAAGGCAGATAGGGTCGCACCCTTCTTTACAACAAAGAATGATAGCTTGCTCACTTGCAGTCCCAACATTGAAATCACCCATTATAATGACTTCACCTAGCTGAGAATATGTTCTAATATATGCTTTTAAGGTTGTAAAGGGATATTTGTGGTCAAGCCCTCTAATTTTGTAGATTTTTGAAACTTGCGACACAAAATAGCATGCTACAATTCTGATGTGATTTCCATTTTCTGATATTTTAATCCAAACTATATATATATATATATATATATATATATATATATATATATATATATATATATATATATATATATATATATATATATTAAAACTATAAATTTATATAATACATATTTGTTCAAAACTTAATATATATTATACATTAGGATAAAGTATATTATTTCATATAGTTTTTTTTTGACAAAAATGTTATACAAAATTTTAAAGTATATATATATATATATAATTGAAATTTAATATATGATACATGAACAAATTTTAAGGATGAATTGATCGAATAGTGAGGATTTATTTGGTTGCAATTTCATTTATGCTTGAACTAATTTTATTTCCTTTTGTGTTTGTAGGAAATTAATAAAAAAAAAATTAAAAGGATTGCTAGGAAATGTTTGAGTGAGAATTGATATAAAAGAGAAAATCATAGATCCTATGCCAAAGAAAAATAATTTAATTTTTCAACTGTGAGCAAGAGATAAAAGATTTTTCGAAGAGGAAATTTGATTTTTTTTTTTTTTTTTTTCATTGAACTTAGGCATGGTTATTTGAGCAGTTAATAAAATCCATGTATAAAAACCATGATTTTCGTTCGAAATAGGGTTAGCTCTGGGAGGTGATGATACTTATGCTTTAGGGTCCGATTACACCTATTGTATACATTGATCTAGATTGATTTTGAAGGTTATATTATATGAATTCATGAGTAAATTTTTTATTTATGTGTCTTTGTTTCTCTTATTTTCATTAAGTGCTCATGATTTAAATCTATGCGTTATTATTTGACTTGATCAATTGCAGTTGCTGAAGGTTTATTCGATTCATGTATTCTCATTTGTACACATACTATATAGAATGTATGAATAGTAGTATTCTAGTTGCCACGGTTAACCATAGTCAACCATGGTCAACAATAGTAAACTTTAGTTGTTGGGAAAAATACTGAGAGGGGGGGGGGGGGGGTGAATCAGTATTTAGAGCTTATAATATAAATTCAACTTTTTCTTTTGAGCAGATTTCCATACGCGGTTTTTATGAATGGAATTAGCGTATGCACGCGGAAATGCAGAAGGAAACTAGCGTGTACTGATTTAACTTTCCAGATTTAGAGAAAATTCTCAGAAGCAATCTTATAAACAGATTTATCAGTTATGTATCAGATTATGAGAAGTAATCAACAGAATAAAGCATCACACACATGAACATCAATATTTAACGTGGAAACCCAATTCGGGAGAAAACCACCGCTGCTGTCGTCTCTGTTTTCAATCTTTATTATATAGAAAACCTTTTACATCATAGTACTGATGCAGACTCATACCAGTACGCAGGCTTCTACCTGCAGAAGGCTGCAACCTTCTCTCATTTTCCAGCTACAACTGGAAGGGAGCTCCAACCCCCTGATCTTGTTTACCAGCCTCTCCTGGAAGGGAGCTTCAACCCCCTGAAATCAATCACCAGCATCTACTAACAGAAAGCTTCTTCTTTCATACTGAAGGCTTCAACCCCCAGATCTACTGCTGACCATGTTTCATCAATTTTCATACTGGATCCAACAGCTTCAACACAACCCTTCACTTAACATCAACAAACATACTTTGCCCAATACTTCAAACAGAACAGTGAGACCACTGTAACCAGAATTTCAGAAATAAACCAGACTTCAGAATAGATATGCAAATAAAAACTCAACCCTGAACATTCATTAATTCAAATAGCATACACTACTTTTCTTCACGGAAGCCGCGTACATACGCGCTTTCTTGCATACCAACCCGCGTATACTTCTGTGTATTTTATTCTTCAGAAACCCTAACTGCCATACACGCTTTTCATGAAGAGAACCCGCGTATATACGCGCTTTTTCTGAAACCAACTAGCATATAGATCTGTAAAAATAAATTTTGTAGAACAGACCAGATCTATAAAACTTACCCAGATTTATTCATTTTCTTCAACAGACTTGCGCCAGTTCTTTGTGATTTCGTCAGTCGATCAAACTAGAGATTCATCATCGTCAGATCTAGAGATCTTGAACCATCATTATATCCATGGGTGAATCATAGATTTAGATCTATCAATTAAGAACAGAGTTCATCCATGCAGATATTCCTTAGAGAAATTTATTCATCAACAACCCTTGCACATGCACACCTTGCACTATGATCTTCTTCTCCTTAAATAGATTTATCTTTTACCAATACCATGAGTCAAAACCACACAACTTTCGATGGTATTCTTGGATGGAATCAAATAAACCATACAGCGCTCAATACTGTGTGCCAAAACCATGGGAATGCCCCTTGGTATTATAATTTTGGAGCGCAAAAGGGCATACGCGACTTGGGATGTACTTATCCGCGTGTATACGTGACTTGGCCTTTACAAAAGCATGTATACATTGTGCCATATTATATTTATCATTTCTCCAGCACATACTGGACTTATTTTTCTCTGTCACATCTAAATTGCACTGTAGATACATTATTCTTACATCTTTAACACATAGGTTGCTATCCAAAGACAACTCATCAAGTCAGTTTCCATCAAGGACAACTTCATCAAGTAGGTTGCCATCAAGGACAACACATTGCATCATATTGCCAACAATCTCCCCCTTTGGACTTGATGGCAACCATGACCAGAAATACATTCAGCAACAACATTCTCCCCCTTTGACATCAAGGGCAAAGGGTAGATCAAGATCCTTTGTACCGACAATACCATGCTCCCCTTGAGATCATGTTGCATCTGCAAACATAATATTCAATGAAGTACATGACTCTATAACTCAACTTAGTTTGAACTTTCCTATCACCAAGGACTCATAATTACATCAATGATCCAACCAAGTGGATTTACATGTTTGACTCAATTACCCAACCAAGTGGGTTTACAAAATGGAATAAGTCTTTGCATGACTGAATATTACAATGTTTACATCATGGGTCTCAACATGAACTTTTTCATCAAATTACAGAAATGACTTATACAATCAAGATCAAAGATTCTCAAGCATGAGATCAGACTACAACAAATAATTAGAATGCCAACAATGCATCCTTTCCACATGACCAGTGCTCCCCCTTAGCCTGTGCATCCTGAACACTTTCAATAGCAAATCATCAAGGCAACTTCATCAGAAGTATTAAAGAATGAAACAGAAATATGAGAGCTGGAACATCACCAGAGAGACCCAACAGCACTGCAGCTGTGCTAAAGAATGCTGACCCAGAAAATTTTTGTCAACAAACACTCATACGCGGTTTTCTGTGTATAAACTCACGTATATACGCAACTGTCCTTCAGGAAATCCGCGTATCCAATTTAATCTTCTGAATTCAAGTAGATTTGATCTTCTGCATGGCAGAGACTACTCCCAGCTTCTGTCTGAGATATTCGAACGCTTCCCTGGGTAAAGGTTTGGTAAATATATCAACAACTTGTTCTTTGGAGGGAACATACTCCAACTTCACCTTTTGTTCAAGCACTTGTTCACGTAAGAAGTGATACTTGATGGGAATGTGCTTGGTCTTGGAATGCATAAAAATATTCTTTGAGATACTGATGGCACTTGTATTATCACACATAATGGAGATAGGAGGTGAACATTTGATTTGAATGTCTTGTAAGGTTTGCATCATCCAAAGAAGTTGAGTGCAACATGATGCGGCAACCACATATTCTGCTTCTGCTGTAGATAAGGCAATAGAGCTTTGCTTCTTGCTGAACCAAGATACTAACCAGGGCCCCATATAGAATGCACCACCACTAGTGCTTTTCTGATCATTAACATTTCCAGCCCAATCTGCATCAGTGTAAGCATGAAGAGTGAGATCAACATTCTTTGGATACCATAGTCCAAAGTCTTGAGTTCCTTGTAGATATTTGAATATTCTTTTGATAGCTTGAAGGTGAGACTCTTTTGGATTAGCTTGGAATCGTCCAACAATCCCAACTGCATGCATAATGTCTGGTCTAGTCCCAGTGAGATAAAGTAGACTTCCTATCATAGATCTGTATTCTGGTTGATTCACTGTGGGAGAATCATCATGTGAACCGAGATTACATCCAGTTATCATTGGTGTACTTACAGGTTTGCATTCTTCCATGCCATACTTCTTCAGAATTTTCTTAAGATATTTTTCTTGTGATAAGAATATGCCATCTGTTGCTTGTTGTACTTGCAAGCCAAGAAAGAATGTTAGTTCCCCAAGGAAAGACATTTTAAATTCTTGCTGCATATCAAAAGCAAATTTCTGACTCATAGATTCTTCATTACTTCCAAAAATGATATCATCAACATATAAAACCACAATCAATAGTTTATCATTTTCAGTTTTGGTGTATAAATTGCTATCAGCAGACCCCTTTGAAAATCCTTGTTGATGAAGATATTTGTCAAGACGATAATACCATGCCCTTGGAGCTTGTTTGAGACCATATAGAGCCTTTTTAAGTCTAAAAACAAGTTTTTCATCATTTCCAAAAATGAATCCTTCTGGTTGTTCTATATAAAATTCTTCTTCTAGATCACCATTGAGAAAAGCAGATTTAACATCCATTTGATAAAATTTGATTTGTTGGAAGCTTGAAAAAGCAAGAAACATTCTTATGGCTTCAAGTCTAGCTACAGGAGCAAAAGTTTCTTCAAATTCTATACCTTCTTGTTGAGCATACCCCTTGCAAACAAGTCTAGCTTTATTTCTTATAACATCCCCATTCTCATTTAACTTGTTTTTTAATATCCATTTAGTTCCAATGAAATTTTTGTCATGAGGTCTTGGTACTAATTCCCAAGTGTGATTCTTTTCAATTTGATCAAGCTCTTCATTCATGGCTTGAATCCAACATTCATCTTTGCTAGCTTGATTGACATTTTGTGGTTCAATAGTGGATAGAAATGCTAGATAGCTAGAAGATCCCACAAGAGTCCTTCTTGTTTGTACACCTGATCCCTTATCTCCCAAAATTTGAGATTCTGGATGATTCTTTTGAACATATCTGGATGGAGCTTTTTTAGATAAATCATCTTTAGGTTCTTCATTGGGTTCACTATCTATATCATTTCTATTTGATGTAGAAGGATATATGTCACCATCGTCTTCATCTGTTGTTTGTTTTTCTTCTTTTGGAGCTGCAGGAGACTCATCAATAACAACATCAATACATTCAAAAATCTTCCGAAGTCTTTTATTGTAACATTTATATGCTCTACTCCTAGAGGAGTAACCAAGAAGTATTCCTTCATCTGCTCTGGGTTCAAACTTGCCAAGTTTTTCATCATTATTTTGATAAAGCATTTGCTTCCAAAAACTCTAAAATGCTTCACAGTGGGAGGATTACCATACCAGAGTTCATATGGAATTTTATCACTATTTACATGAACATGTGCCTTTTTAAGAATATTTACCGTTGTATGTGTTGCTTCTCCCCAAAATGTGTCAGGTGTTCCGGAATCATCAAGCATAGCTCTAGCCATTTGTTGAACTGTTCTATTCATTCTTTCTGCTACGCCATTTTGTTGTGGAGTGCCAGCTACAAAAAATTGTCTTTTTATGCCATGTTGTTCACAAAATTCAAGGAATTCATCTTATGTATATTCTCCTCCTCGATCAGATCTAAGACACTTGATTTTTAGATCTAATTCATTTTCAACCAGTGCTTTGAAGATCTGAAATTTCTCAAATGCTTCATCTTTTTGTTTAATCAACCCAATCCAACACATTCTAGAGAAATCATCAATAAATAAGATATAGTATTGTTCACCACGTGGTGAATTTTTCCTCACAGGTCCACATATGTCAGTATGAATAAGTTCAAGAGGCTTACTTGATGATCCTTCCTTGGAATTAAACTGTACTCTGGTTTGCTTACCAAATTGGCAAGATTTGCATATGATATTTTTGGGTGGAGTAATATTGGGAAGATCACGGACAACTTTAAGTCTGCTTGATTTGTTGATCTGAGAGAAGCTCAGATGCCCCAACCTTCTATGCCATAGCCAGTTTTCTGAAGATTTACTCAAGTAACATTGTTCTTTGCAGTTCTTCAATACATACAGGTTGCTTGGAGTTCTTTTTCCTTTTATAATTGTTTTACCTATATCAAGATCACGTACCACACATTCCTTTGAACTAAAGACAACTTCAGTTCCTTGATCACACATTTGACTTACACTTAACAGGTTATGCTTTAATCCATCCACATACATGACATTATTAGCTTTCACCTTTTCTTTTAGAAAAAAAAACCCTTTTCCCTTAATGACAGCAGGAGTATCATTTCCAAATGTAACATTCTTTTCTTTTTCTAGAGCACTATATGCAAGAAGTTTGATTTTGTCACCTGTCATGTGTTTTGAGCATCCACTATCAATATACCATTGATTTTCTTCACCTTCTGCAAATAAATCTATGCCACAATACCTGTAATTCCTTCTTTTTCCATACTTTGGTGTGTTGAGCCCCAAAGATGTCCTTCTCCTTCACCAAATTTCACTTCATTTCCTTTGTCCCTTATCAATTACAGGCTTAAATGGTCAATAGGATTGGTTAAAGACACTTTAGGAATTTATACAATGACTGACTTGCTATATTTTCATGGTTTTGTTGTTGTAGTAATTTTTGACTAGACTCAGCTACAGAATGCAGCCATTCTGTAGCTAGTCGCCTATTCCACATCTATCTTCATGTTCTCATAAGATACGGGTGTCACTTCAGAGAAAAACGCATATGGTTGAATTCCACAACGCTCCCACATAATTTATTTCTCTCTATGAAGTCTGAGCAAGAATCTACAGGTGGTTATGCACGTGGAAGAGATCAAAGCTAAGAAGCAGATTCCTACCAGGACAAGGACTCTACAGATGTCTCCAACAAAGTATGAGGCTTCCATAAGAGTCCTAATTTGATTTTTATTGAAAAATACACTTGTTCCTGTTTATTCTCAAGGGTAGTTATGTATTTCTTTTATAAGAATGACTCGGGAGACCGAGGGACAGTTAGCTAGATTGATGTTTTGTTGCTAGATCTCGAAAGTGTAGTTTTTAACCCTGAACAGAAATTATCTACACATGAATCTTATAACAGAAAATAAACAATAGCAAGAGCATAAAACATAAAACAAATAAACACAGAGATTTTCCCCTGGATCCCAAATCGGGACGACCAACTTGATTTTTCATTATATTCCTTTTAGTGTTACAACACATATATATACATGTCGAAGCATACATAAACCCCAATCCATTAACCCTAGATTAGAACATAACCGTAGTTCCCTTGACCCGATCTACAAAATACCAGGGGCCGAAAACCATCGTACCCCAAAACCATGTGCAAAACCATGCACAAAACCATGGACGTGGACTACCCACCGGAAATTAAGGACGCGTGCTTAGTCGTGGAAAGAATATAACACATACCCAACATTCTCCCACTTGTTGTTTTATTTCCACAGGGGGCCACAAGAGGGCTTAGTCATTGGCCCAATTCTTCAACACCCATTGTTTCTCTACACCAAGAGAACTTCTGAGTGCTCACAGACTTTGTTAATGCATCTGCAACATTCTTCAAAGTGTCCACCTTTACCAGCAACACCCTTTTAGCCTCAACCATATCTCTAACAAAGTGATATTGAACATCAATGTGCTTTGTCTTTAAATGATAAGCAGGGTTCTTAGCCAAGAAAATTGCACTTTGGCTATCACAGTCTATCCTTATAGCTTGCTGTACCAACCCCATACTTGAACACAATCTCTGCAACCAAACTGCTTCCTTGCTTGCATGAGTGGCTGCTATGTATTCTGCCTCCGTAGTTGAAAGAGCCACTACAGACTGTCTTTTACTCATCCAACTGACTGCGCCTCCAAATAGGCTAAACACATACCCACTTGTAGATCTTCTTTGGTCCAGATCTCCAGCCCAGTCTGCATCAACAAAACAACGAATGTCCAACATTCTTTCCAATCCTGGTCTTCCCTGGTAGCACAAGCCATAATCACTAGTGCCACGTAAATATCTGAAAACCCGCTTCACTGCCGTCCAATGCTCCTTCCCTGGGTTTGACATAAACCTGCTCAATACTCCCACTGCATGTGCAATGTCTGGTCTAGTACAGACCATTGCATACATCAGGCTACCCACCGCACTTGCATATGGAACACGGGACATATCCTCCTCTTCTTCTTGTGTCCTAGGACACTGTTCAATGGATAGCTTTACACCTACACGAATAGGAACTTTCACCGGTTTACTATACTGCATATTGAACCTCTGCAATATAGTCTCGACATACTTCCTCTGGTTTAACCAGAGCTTCCTCTTTGCCCGATCTCTCTTAATTTCCAACACACCTTTACAAACTTTCTAGGGGTAGATCTCCACTAGGAAATATATTCTTGTTTGCATTGCAGGGACCTTCCTCGTAAGGATAAGGCATCTCCATTTTGACCCTCCATATTTCTCGAGTCTCATTTCCTCCAACGGCAAGGTTGAGACAATGTCATCAAAATTCAAGGTAGTTGTATTGCTACCTATTACGATGCTTGGTATCCCAGTCGGAAAAACCTAACAAAAGCTGATACACTTATCTTCATCTGAGATTTTAATATCAACGAGATGGATAGCTGAATTACCACGATATTGAAGGGGCGTCCAATTGCTCCTATCACAGTCTCCATCCTTCATCTCGGGTTATACAACTTTTTCGAACAACTTATTCACGAGACTTAGATTAGTACAAAGTCCCAAGTTTTTCCCACAAATTCTTCGCACGTAGCTTCCCCGGATACATTCAACAATGCGAATACGAGACACACAACCGTATTGTGCTCTTAGCCTTTCGATCCAGTTTCTTCCAGTCTTCATCTGAAATTCCCGTTGGTTTAGTACCTGGATCTACCGCGATCCACTGATCTTTATCCACCAGCAGATCCTCCATATTGAGCTTCCACAGCTCAAAAATCTGACCATTAAATTTCTCGATCTCTATCTTTCTGCCGCTCGCCATCTTCTTTCACCGCAAGAATCGATCCCACAGATCTCCCACTAAACAGGGTCTACCACAGGCCCGAGCAAAAAAAAAAAAAAAAACCCTCTGATACCAGTTGTTAGGAAATTTACCAAAGAACATAAATAATTTAATAAGAGAAATAAATAAACATAACCATGAAAGAGCCAGCAACAAATCATAAACATAAACACAAATGTTTAACAGGGAAAAACCCCAAACTCTAGGGAAAACCCATCTTAATGAAATTTCATTAAGCATTGGCCAAAACCCTGACCAATCCGGCCAAGTGAGCCTTCACCGCTCACCTCGAGGCCTTACATTACAATTGAGTCCTTTGAGCCTTTTATAGGCTCCATTACATGCAACACCATGCGCTTAAAAACCATCGGTGCACAATACCATGTGCCCCAAAACCATCATTGTTTAAATCAGTCAAACTTGAATATAATCACAAGTCAATTTACCTAACAAAAAGACCGTAATACTATGTTTTTGAAATAATTTTCCTTTAATGAAAGAAGCACCGCTTTATTGCAAGATCTGAGGCAATATTGAGAAGATTTGTATGCTAATCCGGTGGTAGGGGGCCCCTACTGCCCGAGAAGCTTTGTGCACATTGTTTAGATAAGTAACTTTAGCCTTGTTGCATTCCTAGTTTAAGCAATTTTCTGAACTTTGTGTTTTATACTCACTTGCATTGGATGCTACAGTCTAGTCTTGTTCTTACGAATTATTCTAAAATATCACTAATATTGAATGAGATATAACTATAGTATTTTAGGAATTAGTTGCCTTTTTCTGAACTTTACGTTTTTGTGCTCAATTACATCAATTGTTACAGCTAGACTTGTTCTTCCGAATTGTTCCAAAATATCACTAATATTGAACGAGACATGGCTGTAATATTTTAGAGATTAGTTGCATTATAAGTGTAGTTGTAATACTCTGGAGATTAATGGCACTCTAGTTCAGTTTCTGTTCACTGTATTTCAAGTTAGGATAATGGCATTCTAGTACAATTGTGGTCACTGTATTTCAAGTTGAATGATTGCATTTTAGTTCAGCTTTATCTATTGTATTTTTAGTTTTATTAGTTAGTTGTATGCTAGTTTTGTTCCATTAGACTTCAAGGCCTTCATTATTTACAAACTACTCTTGTTATTAATCTCTTCCAACACATCATCATATGGACAGGAATTAGTGATATCAGTTCAAGGCCTTGACTATTCTGCAATCTCTTATAATTTTACAAATAGCCTTTTCCAAAACTATTCCAAAAGATTTCTAACTTTCGAATGAGGCTTAGTAGTGACAATTTGAGTTGCAGAATGGATTAATTTCAGTGTCATACGTTAATTTAAAGTATAATTCCTTACTATGCTACAAATAATCTTTTCCAATTGTGTTCCAATAAATTTCTAACCATGGATGAGATTTTTGTGATATTGTAAGTCATTGTTTACTTAGAAGAACCTCATTGCATTAAACTTATCCTTTTCTCAAGATATTCCAACATATTTCTAATGAATGAATGGGATTGAGTTCATGTTATGAGTTACTGAGTTCATGTTATGAGTTATTGAGTTCTTGCTATGAGTTATTTTTCTTGTTAAAGTATTGCATTTTCTGTTCTCAAGTGCCATACATAATTTAGAATAGGTTTTGCTCTGTTTTAGTGTGACCAACAACTTCTCTTTTCCAAAACTTAGTTCTTTTCCTCTTAGAATAAAAACACAAAACCAAAAACATTGGAAAAACACTAAACACAACGTAGTGAGAAACAAATACCTAGGCACATATAGTGCACTTCACTTCAACAGTTTACTAGCCCTGGTTGACAATTTATGACCTCAATTTAGGAACACTAAGTTGAGCAGACATGGTGTTTGAAGGAAAATGCTCTTTTGGCTGGACTTTGCTCCTGCATTCAGATTCTTTATGGCCAAAGTTATTGCAATAAGCACATTCAACTTAATTTTGAAGAGGAGAAAAGTTATTATAGGTATTCTTCTTTGTTCCAAAATCCATCCTTTTCTTTCTTGCTTCTCTTGTCATGATGGTTTTATATGCAACACATTGAACAACTTTATGATCAAAATTGTGACATGAGAAACATTGTCCATTGAAGAATAAATTTCTGCTATTATGAAATCTTCTACTTGAATTTACCTGTTGGTTGGTGTTTCTTTGGAAGGTATTCTTGTTAGTGTTCTTTGAATTGAGCTGGTCATGCTTTACCTGTGAAGATTCTTTATTCCCTTGCTGAGTGGCAGAATGTTGTATACTGGCTGTAGCTGCTTTTAGATAATTTGGTGCTGAAGTCTGAGAAGATTCTCCAATATATCCAAGACCTGTCTTTATAAAAGGAGAACGTTGTACCTTGATAATCTCATCTAAGGTTTTAGATCCTTTAGCAAATCTAAGATTCAAAGTCTTCACTTTCTCAATTTCTTTTCTTAGACTTACTATTTCACATTCTAATTTCTCATTGTGTTTCTCCTTTTCTTCAAGCTGATTTTTTAGAGTTTCTATGGATATTTTACTTTCTTCTAAGAATATTTTGAGTTGATTGAATTCATCAAGAAAATCATTGTCCTCTAAAGCATCCATAAAAGTATATTTTTCTTCTCTAGATTCTTTTTCAAATGCCATGAGAAGTCTAAGATCTTGTTCACATTCTTCCTCACTATCAGATAACCCATCACTGTCTTCATGAGTATAGTAACTTTTTCTGGTGCTAAACCTATTCTTATTCCTTCTTGCTACTTCCTTCCCTTTTCCATGTGTTTCTTTGTAAGGACACTTAGCAGCATAATGACCAACTCTTCCACAAGAAAAACATTTGAAAGGAAGCTTACCTCTGAACCGTCCTGTGCCAAGTTGGAGTTTCTTTACAAAATTTACCTCATCTTCTTCTGAGATATACCCTGAACCTTCTGTCTCTTGTACTTATTTCCCTTTTGTAGAAGCTCTAAAGACGGCTTATTTGACTTCAGATGGTCCTCCTCTTCTCATTTCACATGCAGTTAGTATGCCATGAAGTTGCACCACGGTAAGATTTTGAAGATCCTGCTTTTCTTCAAGAGCAGAAACTTTTGACTCAAATTTTGTCGTTAGTGATCTTAAAAATTTCTCAACCAAAGTAGATTCAGTTATTGTTTCTCCCAGATTTCTCATACGATTTACAATATCATCAAGACGTAAAAAGAAATTAGCAATGCTCTCCTCATTATGCATTTTTAGGTTCTCATATTGAATTCTGAGAGTTTGGAGTTTAACACTTTTTACCTTTGCATCACCTTCATAACTTAGAATGATTTTGTCCCATATTGCCTTTGCTGTATCCAGCTGCATGAATTTGACAAATTCTGATTCAGTTAGACTTCCCATTAGAGCATTGACCGCCTTTGCATTTGTTTCATAATTCTTTCTTTCCGTTGGATCTGTTGGTGTTGCGGCTGGATATTGATATCCTCTTTCAACCATAGCCCATACATCTGCTCCCAGAGACTGAAGATAGGATCTCATCCTTGTTTTCCAGAATATTAAATTGTTTCCGTTGAAGAGAAGAGGCCTGATAGATGTTGTTCCTTCTTGATTGCTCATCTTGATTGATCTTCCTTCTAGTGGTTAAGCTTTTTCAGAAGGACCTGCTTTGATACCAATTGTTGGAATAATACTGAGAGGGGGGGGGGGTGAATCAGTATTTATAGCTTATAATATAAATTCAACTTTTTCTTTTGATCAGATTTCCATACGCAGTTTTTATGAATGGAACTAGCGTATGCACGCGGAAATGCAAAAGGAAACTAGCGTACACTGATTTAACTTTCCAGATTTAGAGAAAATTCTCAGAAGCAATCTTATAAACAGATTTATCAGTTATGTATCAGATTATGAGAAGTAATCAACAGAATAAAGCATCACACACATGAACACCAATATTTAAGGTGGAAACCCAATTCGGGAGAAAACGACCGCTGCTTTCGTCTCTATTTTCAATCTTTATTATATAGAAAACCTTTTACAACATAGTACTGATGCAGATTCATACCAGTACGCATGATTCTACCTGCAGAAGGCTGCAACCTTCTCTCGTTTTCCAGCTACAACTGGAAGGGAGCTCCAACCCTCTGATCTCGTTTACCAACCTCTCCTGGAAGAGAGCTTCGACCCCCTGAAATCAATCACCAGCATCTACTGACAGAAAGCTTCTTCTTTCATACTGAAGGCTTCAACCCCCAGATCTACTGCTGACCACGTTTCATCAATTTTCATACTGGATCCAACAGCTTCAACACAACCCTTCACTTAACATCAACAAACATACTTTGCCCAATACTTCAAACAGAACAGTGAGACCACTGTAACCAGAATGTCAGAAATAAACCAGAATTCAGAATAGATATGAAGATACAAACTCAACCCTGAACATTCATTAATTCAAATAGCATACACTACTTTTCTTCACTGAAGCCGCGTACATACACGCTTTCCTGCATACCAACCCGCGTATACTTCTGTGTATTTTATTCTTCAGAAACCCTAACGGCCATACGCGCTTTTCATGAAGAGAAACCGTGTATATACGCGCCTTTTCTGAAACCAACTAGCATATAGATCTGTAAAAATAAATTTTGTAGAACAGACCAGATCTATAAAACTTACCTAGATTTATTCATTTGCTTCAGCAGACTTGCGCCAGTTCTTCGTGATTTCGTCAGTCGATCAAACCAGAGATTCATCATCGTCAGATCTAGAGATCTTGAACCATCATTATATCCATGGGTGCATCATAGATTCAGATCTATCAATTAAGAACAGAGTTCATCCATGCAGATATTCCTTAGAGAAATTTATTCATCAACAACCCTTGCAGATGCACACCTTGCACTATGATCTTCTTCTCCTTAAATAGATTTAGCTTTTACCAATACCATGAGTCAAAAACACACAACTTCCGATGGTATTATTGGACGGAATCAAATAAACCATACAACGCTCAATACTCTGTGCCAAAACCATGGTAATTCCCCTTGGTATTATAATTTTGGAGCGCAAAAGGGCATATGCGACTTGGGACGTACTTATCCATGTGTATACGTGACTTGGCCTTTAAAAAAGCGCGTATACATTGTGACATATTATATTTATCATTTCTCTGACACATACTAGACTTCTTTTTCTGTCACATCTGAACTGCACTGTAGATACATCATTCTTACATCTTTAACACATAGGTTGCTGGAGTGTAAAAACTCTAGTAAACTTTATAAGTATATATTATTATTGATAAAAGATGAGATATGAGATATGATTACAATGGGGAATCACCAAGGCTTTAAATATAGCCTTATGGTGTCCCTTGGCGAAGAGGCATGATCTTTGATCATGCCCTTTCACTTAATAAAGCCTAATATAACTATATCTAACTAATAATTAATAAAATATACATAACATTGCCCCTCTCTTAAAGATGCTTTGTCCTCAAAGCATACGTAATGATGGACAATGTTGACGAACGCCTGGGTTTCTTGAGCGGCGGGCTCTTGCTTCCCACATTTTAAAAAGATCATGGAGCATCTTCTCGAGTTCAATCTTTTGGTGATGTGGATAGCGACAAGATTTGATATTGACAGGGTCACGTCCTTTCTTGACTTCTATTGGATGTTCATGTTCCTTATTAGGAGGTATTTTTATTGGCAGGTCTTGGAAGACTTTTTCGTGTTTCCGAACTATTCCTTGTTCTTTTGGTGATTCTTCGTGGTTCTTTTTTAGATTTAGTGGTAAGTTACCAACAATTATCGTTCGATGCAACTTCTTCTCATCATCAAACGCTTCCTTCTTAACAACCATATCTGCTTCATCATCGAAGGCCTCAACAACTTCTGGCATTGTATCAGTGGCTTCGAATGTGTTTATCTCTTCACATTTTTCTTTCAAATCTGGGGATGAAACATTTTGATGTTTATAAGCATCTGTATTTTCATGGTCTCTTTCATTTTCAATGACTATGTCTGTTGTTACATCTGTGATAACAGTCACGTTGAATACCAACATTGTTTCTTTTTCTACCATTAGATTCTCATTTATATAAAAGTTCTTAATAACTTCTATTGCTGCATTATTGGCTTTATTAGTGGATTGAGTTGCATTTTCTTCTCTTGGTTTCTCAGCTCTATAATTTTCATGGTTGATTTCAGAGTCTCTGCTTCTAGGTATTTCAACACTATAGTTTTCACGTGAGCTGATTTCCAATTCAACCTCATTCAATTGCTCTTTTTCAAACATGTTATATTCATGATTATGATCTGAATTCTCTGAATCATCTGAGTTGTTCTGTTGACTTTGTTCCATATTGGGAAATATTGGGGGTTGTGTCTGACTTAACTTATCTATCTTATCATTTAGCTTATTGAAGAGTTCTGTGGTCTCATGATGATTTAGCCACATTTGTCTTTCTATTTGATTTGTCGTGTCATGAACCTTTTTGATGTCGTCGGAGTGTCCTGCAACTGTACCTTCAAGATCGACTAATCTTTTTTCGAATTCTTCGGAATTATTATTGATTTGTTTCTCGAGATCCACCAATTTCTTCTGGAATTCGGCCATCGACATCGATGAAGACATTGAACGTGTATGAGGTGGAGAATATTTTTCTGCCAGTTTTTCCCTCTCTTTTTTTTTTCAAATTAATTAATTAGTTAATATTTAATTAATTAATTAAATTAATTTTTTTTTGAAATAATAATAATAATTTCTATTATATATATATATTTTAAAATAATAATAATAATAATTATTATTATTATTTTATTATTTGAATTATATATATATATATATATATATATATATATATAAATAATAATAATAATAATAATTATTATTTTATTATTTGAATTATATATATATATATAATTATGGGGAAAAAAATTGTTAACCTTGAAAAGTCACGTTGTTTTTAAAAGTCACTTTGTTTTGAAAAGGCACGTTGTTTTGAAAAGGGAAAATGGGTTTTAATACCATGGGCAATTACCATGGGCCCAAAAACCACGAGCTTGTAAACCACGAGCAATTACTCTTCCTTTTTAATTTTACTTTGTCTTCACATGTACGTATATGTACTTCTTTATATATATATATATCTCTTTTTATTTTTTCTTTTGGAATTATTTTCTTTTAAATATATATATATATATATATATATATATATATATATTTCTTTTAATTTGGCTTCCTTTGTGTGCTTTCCTTTCTCTTTATATATATATATATATATATATATATATATATATATATATATATATATATATATATATATATATATATATATATATATATATATATATTTCTTCCTTCTTTTTTTAAAAACAAATGTTGTTGCCCACAAGCACTTGGTTTTAAAAAAAAAATCTGCAATTCTGGAATTTTCTTGTAATTCCTTAAATCTGGGTGATCACACAGATCCTGAAGAGCGATGGCTATGATACCAATGGAGTGTAAAAACTCTGGTAAACTTTATAAGTATATATTATTATTGATAAAAGATGAGATATGAGATATGATTACAATGGGGAATCACCAAGGCTTTAAATATAGCCCTATGGTGTCCCTTGGCGAAGAGGCATGATCTTTGATCATGCCCTTCCACATTAATAAACCTAAGATAACTATATCTAACTAATAATTAATAAAATATACATAACAGTTGCTATCCAAAGACAACTCATCAAGTCAGTTTCCAGCAAGGACAACTTCATCAAGTAGGTTGCCATCAAGGACAACACATTGCATCATATTGCCAACAAGCCATAGTCAACCATGGTCAATGATAGTAAACTTTAGTTAGCCATAGTCAACTATGGTCAACCATAGTCAATGATGGTCAATGATGACCAACCATAGTCATCTCTTGTAAACCATAGTTAACCTTGAAAAACCATGGTTAATCTACGTCAGCCATGTGAGATGACAAACTATGGTCAACCATAGTTAGAAAAGTAAATCATGCTCTAACCAAGGTCACCATGGTTGAACATGGTCAACCATGGCCATCGATTATCAACATGGGAAACCATAATTCATGATAGAAAATATGATTAACCATGGAGAAATTGGTCAAAGCATGTAATATGGGGGATGTAATTTTTGAATAACTCTTCATATATAATAGAAGCTAGGGAGTCCCGTAAGTCACACAAGAAAAATATATGTTAGTCTTATCATTTTAAAGTGGTGAAGTATTTGAGGTGGTGCTCTTTGTAATATTGGAGATTTCTAAAGATAACAAAGAGGCTATTACCTTCCTATGGATGTTTCCCCAATTGGGGTTTTACCACATAAATATGGTGCATCCTCTCCTTTGTTGTCTCCTTTCCTTTATTGATTAAATTTTTTTATGACATAAAAGATGTTATATTAGTAATGTTTTTTGTCTCATTTCCTTCTATAGAGCATATATGATGGCTCAATGCCCTGTGCATATATTGTGAGTCATAGATGTGAGTGTCTTGGCATAATACTTTATCCATTGACCCTCAACCATGATGAAGGTTGTGATAGCTATAGATGGTGTACCAAACCTTGAAGTGGCAACCTATGTTTATAAAATTCAAAATATTTGTTTTGTAAGAATTATGTGATAGATCGAAACCAAACACATGACCCATGAACCTGAGAGATTCCTTTTGGCCCAAATACCTAATTTTGGCAATGAAAAATGTATTATACATTAAAAGATTCTCCGTGTAAATCATGTGTGGTGGTTTAGGGTGTTGTGACAACCCATAAGTTTCGTATGAAATTGAATCCATCATTTTTTAGGGCCAAAGAAGAGGAATTTAGTGCTTGTGGACCACACACATTATCCAAAACCACTATATGGGCCTTATGAAGGGTATCTTTAGTGTACATCTGTTAGATGGGTTCCATTGTGTCAAGGAAAATTATCTAGTCACTAGACATCTTATAAAGAGTATCATCAATGCCTTGGTTCATAAAAGAGGATTTTATAGCTCGTGGGTCATGCACATAGTTCGAAAATACCACATAAGATCCAAAAAAGTGAATATTTTTATTATAGGTGTCCTATGGATTCCCTTGCATAGTTTTTCACAGTAAAGATTGTTCTGATAACCATAAACATGGTGTGCGAAGAGAAAAATGCATCAAGGCTTAAAAGAGGATTTATGGCTTATGGAACATGCACATTATATAAAACTGTCACAATGTTCATATAAAGTGAATCATTGGCCTACATGTATCATATAAACGTCATTGAAATATTTAATGAACATTGCAGATGGTTTGGAAAGGCATTTGGGAAGGTTTTTGAATCAAAACCAAGATTTTACGCCTGATTATATTCACCTCTATGTCTAATGAGCATACAAATGGCCCTAAATCAACTTTCACGTCTTCCAAAAGAATATTTAGCTTATATATTGGATATGGATGCAATTGCAATATTTTGAAATAGAAATTAGGGGCTATCACTGCCTTGGACCATGTTATGCTAATTAAATTTGAACTAAATGAATATTTTAGTGTTAACTCATAAAAAATAAGGCTCTAAGTTAAATTTGAAGGATTAACCCTGTAAATTTAAGGCATAGGTTTAGGTTGATGTGACCTTGTTCCCTTATTTTAAGTACTTTTTCTATAGCAGTTATTAGTATTGACCAGATTTATGGTAAATTTATATGCTTGTGCTTATTTTTACATATTTATTTTTTATATTATAAATTAAATAAACATTTATTATTTTATTTTTTTATTTTCATGATCAACTCATAATTAATATATATCTTAATTATAATTATTTTCAAATAATAAGACCATTTTTTAAAGATTATTATAAAAATTGATACATTAAAATCCACATACTTCTCAAGAAATTCATTGCTAATAAATTTTTATATATGTTGAGGATTTTCTGTATTAAAAAATGTGCGTACTTAAACAAAGAAATATTCATATTTATGTTTTAAATTTATATTTCTTAAATTTTATATTATATTTCTATAATACTTGAAGAACATTTTGTTTTTTTAAATGGATATATTTTTTAGACAAGTTTATAAATTTATGATTTTATTTTTCAAAATAAAGAGGACTTTTTAAGAGAGGTTTTATATATATATATAAATATGAATATTTAAAATCATTTTAGAAGGTATATCTTTTTATTTCAAAATTGTTACTTAGTTGTTATTATACATAATTGTTTCCATAGTTATTGTTCACATAAATTTTATTAGAGATATTTTCATTTTCATTTTCACTATTTATCAATACAACCATATAAATTAAATGGTTGGAAGAATTATGATAGTGATCAAAATACTCACTTCATGATAAATCCTAAAAATTAACTATATTATGATATTATTTTAATTTGTTGTTATTATTTTTTATTATAGTGGAATTTGCCGCAACTGGGCCTACCTTCCTTGTACTCAAAACTGATTAGATACAAGGGTTCTCATCCCAATGATTTGAATATGAAAATTTTATACTCACATTTATGGACTTGCCAAGTGAACTGTGTCGGATTATTTTAAATTGTTATTATTAATGTTAATTATAAAAAAAATTTATATATAAATTAAATATAGTTACATTTAAAATAAAATCTATCAAATCTAACAATATTTTTGATCATTGAAATCAACACCATTTTAGCAAGAAAATCTATATTTTGTAAATATGCTTTGTTACAATATCATAGCTGATGAATACAACATGTCCAAGAAAACTATAAATTATTTCATGTAGCACTTGTTCCTATAACATATTTTTCATTAATCAATTTAATTTTACTTTCCTTAGCACATATGTCTTAACCTTTTTCAATAATACCCCCGATCGAGGTGCCTGGCTGACAGTCAGAGGTGTGGGGCTCCACGTGGTGGATGACCTTACATTACCTCTGTTTGTGAATTTCGGCGGCGGTCCTCCACTCTCAGAATTAATTTGCATGTAGCTGCTTGTCATATTCATCCGGAAAATGTCAGGGGGTTTAATGAAGGATAGCTGGCAGTGCGAACTGGGCCATCATGACTCTTCCCTTTTTACTAACAACTGGTCACAACAAGGTTTACGAACCAGATCATTACTACATGAGAACAATTCAGAACTGGACCAGGTTTGCAAGCGACAGAGCAGAAGAAGTTTTCGGTATGTCACAACAATGCTGCCTTTCATCCTTCACATTTCATTTAGGCCTCTGTTTATCATGAATGATAGTTACCTCTATGTTTCTGCTTCTCTGGATTTTAATTGGGGTTATACTGTCAGTACAAATTTTTCTTGGTGGTAAGAAGAAGACCTTTTTCAATAATATAATATTGAAAATATTCTTGGTAAATTAAAACCCTACCATCCTCATAATGCTTATTAATTAAATTAAAACATGGTAATCTATATTACAAAATAAAAAATAGATAAATCTAATAATACTTATTAATTAAATTAAAACATTGTAACCCATATTCCAAAATAAATAGGTCAATAAAAATAATAATTCTCATGAAATGAAGATAAGTCTAAAATAATAGAATTCCACTTAAATGATAGTATAGCTTATTTCCTAGACTAAGAGTGTTATGTTACTCCCATGAGAGTGGTCCGTGTTTACCTTATTGGAAATGGTAAATAGGTCAATGAAAATAATAATTCTCATGAAATGAAGATTAACTTAAAATAATAGAATTCCACTTGAATGATAATATAGCTTATCTCTCTTAGAATAAGAGTGTTATGTTAGTTCCCATGAGAGTGGTCCGTGTTTGCCTTTTTGGAAATGGTTAGTTTGTTGCAACCATGTGATGAAAATAATAATTCTCATGAAATGAAGATAAACCTAAAATAATAGAATTCCACTTAAATGATTGTATAGCTTATCTCCTAGACTAAGAGTGTTATGTTACTCCCATGAGAGTGGTTCGTGTTTGCCTTATTGGAAATGGTCAATAGGTCAATGAAAATAATAATTCTCATGAAATGAAGATTAACCTAAAATAATAGAATTCCACTTGAATGATAATATATCTTATCTCTCTTAGAATAAGAGTGTTATGTTAGTTCCCCCGATCGGGGTGACCAGCTGGCAGCAAGGGCAGATCGTGGCACTCTGGTGGAAGCCATAACCCCGGAAATTACTACTCATAATTCTGCACCGTCATAATCGATCACTGGAGTGTGTGATCACCTGCGTTGGAAGGATAATCCTGTACTCGAGCCAGCCTGTTTTGTCAGAGCACAAAGGGCAAGTTTCGATTAAGGTTAGCAACCACCCTCCCTCGCCCCAATTGCTCATGCAAAGCTCTGTGCATGCAAAAGCTTGGGAGCCGAAGAGGAGGTGCGCTCAACCCGTCAACTTTGATACGCTTGCAGGGAACACTATAATTATGGGGAATCGCCGCTTACGGTCTGATACTGCCAAAGGCAAGCAAAAAGTTCAGCCAGAGAAAGTTCCTAAGAAGCGAGGCAGAAAAACTAACTAGGAACATTTGGAGAACCTGGTAGCCAATTACATCATGGGTAATTCTTCCCCAGTACGCCAACAAATACGTGGTTGGGAAAGAGATCTTCAGATTGAACCTGAAGATAATGAAGTTGAAGCGGAAATCCTCGATTTCATCCAGGACCCTGGAAACACTCGTGGTCGTCTCACCTTACTTAACCAGACCATCCATACATACTGGCTTCTAAAATGTCTTCTTGCAAAAGCAATGCAAAGTTTTCAGCCTGTCCAGGCTAAAACAGAACAGTTAAAGATTGAACCTCAAGTCAAAGATCTGCTGGAGGATATTCAAAATCAACAACATCATATTAAAATCACGCAATATCAAGCAACTGACTGAATCCAGAGAATGGATGACAAGATAGGACGCATCGAAAAGCTGCTCCAGCAGATGCAGCAAGTAGACATGCCTGGGTCCAATGTAAAGGACCCAGCCCCAGTTTCTTCTTCTGATGGATAGTTTTTATAGGAAGCTGTTGTATGCAATTTTTGATAGTTTATGAACTTAATTTCTGTTATCATCTTGAACATATTACAGTTGTAGGACAGTTAGTTCAAGTGGCATATAGAAGAAAGAGACAATTCCAATTTTGGCAAGCTTTTCATGCACTTAGATGGCCAACAGACCTAGTTTCCTGCGGGCAGGTTGAGGCCATCGTAAGAAATTTTATAATGTATCCTGTCCTATAATTATAAATAGAAAATAGAAGGTCCTACCGAATTTACAAAAAAAAAAAGAGTGTTATGTTAGTTCCTATGAGAGTGGTCCGTGTTGCCTTCTTGGAAATGGTTAGTTTGTTGCAACCAATAGTCACATGGTTGACGTCAATACCATCACTTGGAGAGCTGAACTAGATATACAGAGCCTAATTATAGCCTTAAGACATTAAGCAATTTCAAGTGATAGTTGGTTGTAACATTGAACATTGAATTTTTGACTTTGCAATTGTTATGTAGGATCTCTTCGGCGATTATATAAGGGTATCATCCTTTTTCTTATTTCTTGTAGAGGATACCTTAGCCGAAGACCATATCTGGATTTTTCGGTTAATGATCCATTAAAAAAACTAAAACCTCAAGCTCTATGTGTCTGGAATCGGCTTTGGGTACTTCAACTTTGAAACGCGATCCAATAAAAGTGAAGCCCACCTTGTAGAGATATGTGTGGAAGATGAAATTGAAATTGAAGATAAAAAAATTGAAATATGAAATTGAAGCCACTTTTGCAAGGACAACATGTGAAAAAAACATAGCACTGAATGTTGAATTTGATTATGAAGCTAAACTATCATTTATTGAAGAATTGTTGGAAAACCCTAAGTATGACGGAGATAAAAGTATGTAGAAAAGAAGTTAATACTATAAAATAGAAGGAACATAAAATATGAATATAACCATTAAAATTATTGAAACTTTTGCAAAAGTAGAAGAGGACGTGAAAGAAAATGAAGCAATTTTTATTTTTATTTTTTATCTTACAAAGGTTGATAGAAAAGTTCAGTCAATAGTAGCTAGCTGAGGTACAAGAAAATTTATAAGAATAATTGGATGAAGAATACAAGGAAAATAAAATAAAATATTGAAGAAGAAGAAAAAGTAGATAGAATATAAAGTTTGGAGTTGAGGAAGAAAATGCTTACACAACATAGATCAGAGGACAATCTGCATGTAAAAATCAAACAAGTTTTTGAATAGATGTAACTATTGTAAGATTATTTGATACTTAAACCAAAAGGAAATTAAAGGGGAGTATGCAAAAATTAATCCTAGTAATTACTAGTTAGCTTGTAGTTTTTAGCAGTTTACATAGACTCTAAATTTAGAAAAGTTAGTCATCCATGTGTGAGTTCCTAGCATATACATTATTAAAATTTTTGAGTTTATTCCATCATGTATATTCAAGAAACAATATTGTTAGTATTTGCAAAAATTTCATTGTCTCCATTCTTTAAGAAAGTAGTGCGCCTATTGTAATACCCCTCCATCATTGTAAGAAAGTAGTGAGCCTATTGTAATACCCTTCCATCGTTTTTTTATTTAAGACTGAAGTTTGTTGGAAAGAATGACAGAAAATACATGAAGAACATGGAAACATTTATGTAAATAAATATTTGTACTAATAAAAATATGAATTTAAAGTATCGAGGAATGATACACTCTAAGATGAGATTCTTGCCGAAAATAATTCTTCCATGGTAAAGTTTGTAGATAAACTTAATGGATGGGAGAGAAAGATCCATTAAGTTGCTTAGCCGGGGAAAGATGCTAAGTTTGGATATGCATAAAGCATCACGGGATATAAAGGCGAGCTTTTAAGGAAAATCCCAGGTAAGTGGTTATAGATGACCACAAAAGCGGGACACCACTAGAGGAAACTTCCAACATGGAAGAAAGGTATGAAATACCTAGGAAATAATCAACAGGGTTGTTTATTCTTGGGCAAGTACTCTCAGTTTGGGGGGGAACTGGAGGTGCAGTTCATGGTTGGGTGGTACGTGTGCTCATTTTAGTACAAATTCCACAGTTACTCTGGTTAGAAAATTCTGTGAAAATTTCACTCTGTGAATAATACAATGATTATTAAGATGCTTATAGTTATAGTTATATAATAAAATATTTATGTAAAGGACTCTATCAATCAGGTTAGGTGTTGTTCTCGTAGAGTTTAATATTGATTATTGCATGTGGAATGAATATCTTGTTGAGAAAGGATATAATTTTGACATTAGTTAGTAAGTTAATGGATAATGTCAATAACGTCACTTGGAGAGCTTAATTAAAATATATAACCTAATTATCGCCTTAAGACATTAGAGAATTTCAGGTGACAATTGGTTGTAACATTGAACAATGAGTTTTTGATTTTGCAAAAGAAATTGGTTTTCGCAATTGTTATGTAGGGTTTCTTTGCCAATTATAATATATACATAAACATATCATACTTTTTCTTATTTGTCATAGTGGATACCTTAGATGAAGACCATATCTGGATTTTATTTATTTATTTTTTTTTTTTTTCGGTTAAGGATCCGTTAAAAAAAAAACCCTCAACTTAATGGTTGAGTACTTCAAGTTTGAAGTTTTTATTTTAAATTTTAATGTGAGCGTTGAGGTGTTTTAGCGTGATCCAATAAAATAGAGAAATATTATACAATATCTTTGGTGCTGATTTCTAAAGATAGTAAAGACACTATTACATTTTTATGGATGTTTCCCTAATTTAGGTTTTTGGTCGAGACTTGTGTAGGAACGTTAAAAGATACAGATATAACCATAAACATAGAGATGCACCAAAAATATATCTTCATTTAATTAATATCAAAGAACTTTTAATATATCTTGAGTGGTGTAATACTGTTTTGGTTAGACTGTTAGAGAGAATGACGGAAAATCCATAGAGAATAATGGATTAATTATTTAAATGAATATTTATTAATAAATAAATGGAATGCATGTACTTGGGATAATATTTTCATGATAAAAATTCTATATGAGATTCTAGATAAGCTTAATGGATGGAAGAGAAATATCCATTAAGTTGCTTAGTTGGAGAAATATGTTAACCTTGGAAAAACATAACAACACCGTGGGAGAGAAAGATGAGCTTTTATGGAAAATCCTAGGAAATTGGATAAGAAAATCCACAAAAGCAGGGTGCCACTAAAGGAAACCTTATAATGAAATAAAGGTATTAAATACCTATTGAAGGGGTCAACAAGGGTCGTTGATTTCCTGGCAATATTATCTCAGCTTGATGGCGAACCTGAGGAACTCAGTTCATGGTTGGGTGGTATGACACATGTAGTCCATTCCCAAGTGATTTCCTAACAATATATCTGGTTAGAAATTTGCAATGTGGTTATTGTCTTTGGTTTGGTATATTATTTTTGTATTCTTTAAGTTTTTGGATAATATTAGTTAATTTGTTATGTTATATTAAATTTGGGAATTTATTATAGAATATGTGGAATTCTATTCTTAACCATACTTTACAGATTAGGCATAAATTGTGGAAAGTTACAATAGTTTGAAAGGTACATACGGTATTTGAGGGGAACAATGATTATGTTATAAAACCGAAAGAAACGAAATTGTGATTGTATCACAACAATTGTTAGCATCTGCATGTCTTGTGAAAGTATGCACCTTGCCAAGTGTATAGAGAAACAATAATATCCTTAATATGTTATGAATATCGATTATGTTTATGCTTGTGAATTAGAAAGTTAATCTAGGAGATCTAAAGTACCTTTAAAATCATGTTATTGTAAAATTTAGGTTAGTAAAATGGGGTATATTAGAGTTATGCCTCTATAAGAGGATAAACCAGTAGATTGGGAATGTTTATGTAACTAAAATGTGCACCTAGGCGTATAAGATAAATTAAAGTGTATAACGAATATATATATATATTTTTGGGTGTGCATTATATTCTTTCCACAACTAGTAGTAGGTTGTAACAACTCTACTTACCAAAAAAAAAATTCCTATTTATAATCTTGGCGAAATTTTTTTCATTGATGCTATATGATATCAATCCAGTAAAAACGTTACTACACTGAGATGTATAGAACCAAGTATTTTTCAGAATAACACAACATTATGTATAATTCCAATAATGGTAGAAAGTATAATATTAAAAGAATAATGTCTGAACAACAAAGTTTCTCCATTTAAAACCATCCACAAATCATGAAATTAGGGCGTTTTAGTCAAATATTAAACCCAACAAACAATAGGTCTCTCACGGAGATAATAAAAAAATAATACAATGAATCCATTGAAATACTTATATAACCGCGAGAATGCTACAGGTAACTACTCCATAAAGGAGAAGGCATTTTCATTCACACCCTCATCGACTTGATACTTTTGCTCAATGAAGCCTTGGCCCTAACTGGGAATTTATAAACCAAACCACGAAGCTCGATATGAGCTTACAAATCCACAATGCGACCTGAGGATTCATATAGAGTGTAGAACTAAAATATAAACAAAGATTCTTCTTCGTAAGTAAGACCTTTGTAATTTAGGAGATCACCGACCTGCGACAGAGCAGAATGAACATTAGACAAGAGATATAGGACTAGATGTCAGATGCATCTCAAATTTTTACCTAATGTATGTAAGAAAAAAACTCTAAGGTTAGCGTTGTCAATTCCATAGACACCCACATAAAAAACAACCCGAGAAAATGGTATAACCATAAGTACCAACAAAATTAATAAATTAACTTGTAGAAGAGACTCTGGGCGTGCTGACCTGGCTGAATAGATGTTTCATCATCTCAGCTACCAGAGAAAAGAAGGGTCAGTAGAATATAAATGCATAAAAACTTGGTGAGAATGAGGATTGACCATAACCCTTTCACCTATTCTAGAACAACATTATTTACCTGTTCAAATCCCCCCTGGCTGCATATACGAATAACCTAGGCAATCGGTGTGGAACGATTGTTATGGAAGACGATAGTTATCTGAATTACAAATTTAGGAAAGTAAGAGAAATGTATAATTTGTAAAATCGAGTTAATGAAATAAAATAAGTTCAAAGAGAAAACATAGACATATTAGGGATAAAGGGTTACCATTTCGTTCAATGAAAGAGGTGAAACCAATGTCGCACCAAGTACCTTGTTATATTAATAGACCTTTCTTCTGAAAATGGTGATGTATAACATAAAAATATCAATTTCACTATAACGTAGGAAGCAAGAAGTAATACTCAAACCTACCTTATAAAATGAATTACTAGCAAAGTGCCATTTGTCACCAAGAATTCAGAGCCAACAATGCCCAAATATTCCACCTGCAGGCATGAGCTGTAATTATTTGTTAACATTTCAGAGCGACAACTTCAAAAAATAAGAAGGAAAAAATGGAAGAACTAAAATCGTGGAAGGAGTAAACTAAACGAAAAAAAGGTTAGGGTTTCCAGGATTACCCAGTCATCATTGGATTTCCTTTAGTAATCAGGACCATTCATGAACCCCAATAATGACACCCATCTGACCTCCATGTGACCATCATGTGACAGAGGGTGCATAACAGAAGTGGATCTGCGAGTGAAAAACTTAGGGATATGCCCTTTCTAGCAATTTTCGGGTGTATGAGTGAACAATATTATCAAGTGTCAATAAAAATTAACAAAAATTAAGTATTGATATGTATTTAATGATAAAGTCTATGGTTCTTAAAGGAAAAAATTTCATGGATTTTTTTAAATTCAAATAGGACCTACTACGTGAGATGGCGTTGAATGAGACATCCTTGGGGAAGTAGAGGAAGGAGAGCGAGATGGCTAGAGTTCACGTGAGTGATTTTATCCTCACAGCCACCGCCGACATTCTCCTACTAGGCCCTATAGCTCACGAAAGCCTGTTACCAGGCTCGCCTAAGTCTTCTCTCCGCTAGGTTGCAGAAGAGGCTTTGAAAGCAGCCATGAAACTAAAAAGGAAAAAATCGCAAGAGTTAGTCCAGTCAATCGCACCTCATGCAAAATTTCTCCTCCCTCTGCCACCACCTCCTTGCTTTAGTCAGGTCTGGAGGCACAGCGCAGCCAGAAACTAGAATGGCCTTCGAAGAAGTCTCATCTCTAACACAGGCGCTATGGTGACGAAACTCCATTCGCTCAGAAGCTAGGCTTTTGGGCCTTTGCTTGCACAACACTTCGTGCCGCCAACCAGATAGCAGACCTCCCTCCCTCGCAAGTTTGCGTAGCCTCTGAAGGCCGGATCCAAATGAAATTTATCCCCTCTGCAACATTGAAAACTTTCCAACCGATGTTCACTAACGAGAAAAGACCAGAACGCTCCAGCCCATCCTGGAACCTTGATGGGTCTTTGATCCTCCGCTCAGCTCTAGCGTTCTCGTGCCAGGACCTCCATCTCTCTTTGGGATTTTATAATAGCCACAAGGCTCCCCTGTGTAGCAGTGCACCAATAGAGCCCATCTCTGTGACCTCATGGATGCGTTTGGGAAAATGGGGAACTCCGGATCCTCCTTCCCCTTCTTTCCAGATCCAGATCTCTCTCTTATTCGGAAAAACCTTGCTTCTTTGGGTTCATTCAACAGATCTGGTGAAACATCTCTTGCATGCCATTGAGCTTAGGCTGAGTATTCCTTCGGCCTTTCAGCGACTTCTTCATAGAGGTAAAAATCTTGAAGCCTATATGTCGCTCTCATTTTACAACATAGAAAGAGATTCCACTGTGGTTTTAACCCTTAGGTTGCGAGGAGGGTAAGGTGGGAAACCATCTTCTACTCCAGATTTCTCCTACAAGGATGCTGTCCATGCTTAGCCCTCCAAGAAAGATGCTAAACCCTCTGGGGCTCCTAATCCTTTTTTGGTTGATAAACTGGAGTAAACCCCCTCTATAGAAATTTCTCACCCCACTCTTGAAAATCAACTTCAACAATTTTCAGAATCAGAAATCATTTGCTGCTTTAATGGTCTGTGGCATCACACAACATATCTCTACCAATGGTTTCATTCAACATAGACTAACAACTGCAACGTTTTCTTTTTCTCAAATGGTTTCTTCATAGTGGTGTTCGCTTTCGAAGAAGACTATAAAAAATCCCTAACTGGGGGTCCACGGTTTTGGGGAAAGACAGGGCTATTCCTCACCCCTGGTTTCCAGACTTCAATTCCTCTACGACAGTCATCACTAAGCTACCTATTTCGGTTAGGCTTCCAAACCTACTAACGCACTTATGGCATTACTCTACTTTTCAGGGAATTGGAAACACCCTAGGACGCTTTCTGGAAACGAATCTCCTTATGGGGGAGAAATGAATATACACCTATGGCAGAATGTAAGTTGAAATAGAAATAAGTAAAGGTCTGCCTGATCTAATCAATCTCAAAGTTGGTGATCTCCTTTGGACTCAAATCCTGGACTATGAGAACACCGCCTTCCAATGTCACCATTGCGATCAAACTAGGCACCTTCAGAACACATGCACCATATTCCTTGCCCAAAATAAGAAAGGCATCCGAAAATCTAAATCTAAAAGATGGAAGCCATGGGATCCGCCTCCCATGGATGAAACTGAGTCCTCCAGCTCAGATGAGGAGGAGTCCGAAGAAGAAGTGGAGGATACAAAATAGACAAAGGATTCACCCTCGGCTGGCCCTAAGGTTCCCACTGTTACTTCGAACACATAGAAACACACTTGTGAATCCTCCTCATCTGATTCGGATAAGGAGACTTGTTCTACAATAAAAAACTGTCTTCAAGTGGTTCTGGCCCATCCATCCCATGATGGATGGGTCAAAGTTAACAAGAAGAAAGGGAAACAATGTTGTATTGAGGTCTCAACCCACTCCGGGTATACTCCAGTGATTATATCCTTCTATTTCCTTGTTTCTCCTCTAGATCCTTTTTGCTTATTTCTAGTTCATTTCTAGGACTGAGGTTGATAATTCATCATTTTCAGATCCCCAGCTTCATGCTTCGCTTTATTTTAACTTTTCCCTGTACCATATGATTTCTTAACAGAATTAGTCTAATTTACCATAAAAAAAGAGAGATGGCATTGAACGATTAGGCACATTGCTATAAAGGAATTGATTTCAAAACAACGTCATTCGTGTATACATAGAGATGATGCTTACATAGGAGGATGACATTTTTAACCAAAAATCAGAAGGCCGAAATAAATATATAGAGTTTGAATAAAAAATATTGCATTAACATAAATGCATTAAAATAATTTATTCACCTTAGAAAGAGTAATATGTTTAATTAGTGTGCATAAGTTAGCATGAAGGTGGAATTAACCATAGAATTGAAGACCATATCATATGAGTAGCTTAGTAATTTTGGGAAGTGTGGTTAACTAAGGTATTATATTCTTTATATTACTGAACCAAAATGTGTCAAAGACCAAGGAGTGGAAAATATGTAAAATAGGAGGGATTTGCTATATCCAACTAAGAAATAAGATATAACTAATATATATTGGACATTGGGATATTATTTAAGATGTAAATTGAAATCTCTAGGTAGTAAGCATGGGGTAATGTGGATAATAATGTGGTGAGTACAATTAAGGGGAAGTGATTATATCAAATACACTCACTTGGATTAATATTCTTAACTGGAAAGGTAAGACATACTTTTCTATGCAAGCTGGAAATGTGACATTACTTAACGAGTAGCTTATATTTTTCCCAGTAAATCAACAAAATAAATGATTCCAGTGTAACCATATGGAATATAGTTGGATTAGACAAAAAATGGATGTCTCTCATATATATGGGTTAAGTATATTAAATAAGTTAAGTATAGTTACTCATTATTGAAGAGTTTTCCGGATTATCCATAGTGTTATAGAACATTCATCGATGTTTCATGGTTTTCAAGATCCCGTGGTTATCAATTATTGAAGAGTTTTATGGATTATCCAAAGTGTTATATAACATTCGTCGACGTTTCAAATCCCAATAGGGATCCATCTTCAAGAAAGGTTTTTGAATGAAGGATTGAAAGAAGGATTCAGGTCAGGATTTTGCGGCACTTCTTTCAATATTCATTCTAGTTTTTTCCAGATAACAAATCTCTTCCCAAGAATCCCCTCAGTGCAGGGACAATATTATGGGTTTCAAGCTCCCATGGTTATCAATTATTGAAGAGTTTTTTGGATTATCCACAGTGTTATAGAAAATTCATTGAGGTTTCAAATCCCAATGGGGATCCATCTTCAAGATAGGTTTTAGAATGAAGGATTGAAAGAAGGATTTAGGTCAGGATTTTGCGGCCCTTCTTTCAATCTTCATTTTAGTTTTTTCTAGATAACAAATATCTTCCCAAGAATCCCCTCCGTGTAGGGACAATATTATGGTTTTCAAGCTCCTGTGGTTATCAATTATTGAAGAGTTTTCCAGATTATCCACAGTGTTATAAAACATTCGTCGACGTTTTAAATCCCAATGGGGATCCATATTTAGGAAAGGTTTTTGAATGAACAATTGAAAGAAGGATTCAGGTCAGGATTTTGTGGCCCTTCTTTCAATCTTCATTCTAGTTTTTTCCAGATAAAAAATCTCTTCCCAAGAATCCTCTCAGTGCAGGGACAATATTATGGGTTTCAATCTCCTGTGGTTATCAATTATTGAAGAGTTTTCCGGATTATCCATAGTGTTATAGAAAGTTCGTCGATGTTTCGAATCCCAACAGGGATCAATCTTTAAGATAGGTTTTTGAATGAAGGATTGAAAGAAGGATTTAGGTCAGGATTCTGCGGCCCTTCTTTCAATCTTCATTCTAGTTTTTTCCAGATAACAAATATCTTCCCAAGAATCCCCTCCGTGTAGGGACAATATTATGGTTTTCAAGCTCCTATGGTCATCAATTATTGAATATTTTTCTGGATTATCCATAGTGTTATAGAAAATTCATTGACGTTTTGAATCCCAATGGGGATCCATATTCAAGACAGGTTTTTGAATGAAGGATTGAAAGAAGGGAGAGAGGATACGAAATATCGTAAGGAGACATTTAAAACTATACATAGCTTGTATTATGGTGGTATTATACACCAAGAATAGAAATAAATATATACATATGAACTTATATTATGGAAATAGTGCAGAAATTTCATAAAGGCGTTACATTTCTTCATAAGAATACTAGAAACAGAAGAGAACAAGATTACCAATGACGTAGAAAAAAATAAAAATTGTGAACCTTGAATGAGAGTTGTGACAAATGGTATCATAGCCTTAGATTCAACCCTCGGACCTAATGGGAATTGTGACAAAGATGGGGAATGGTTGTGTATCATTAAAACTACTGTAATATAGCTTATCCCTACCACTTTATTTACAATGTCGTTAGGGAATACGTTTCAGAGGAAAATTTCCATGAACCTCCTAGATTAATAGGCCTATATCGGTTGTGGAACAACAATATGGATGAAATTATTATAATAATATCGTTTTAAACAACCCATTGAATGGTAAAGTAAAAACAACTAGGAATTTTGAATGAGTAATAAAAACCGCCTACAACATGTTTCGTGAGTGATGGCTAAAAACAGAAAAATAACTCAGCTTCTTAAATTATTGCGGCCACACACACGGGAAGGTGTACACAGTATTCAGGAAAATTTGATCTTCCTAAATAATTTTGAGACAGTGCTTTAACAAGCAAGAATACCATTTTCAGTTGGGAAAACCTATAGATGGGCTATAGAAAAATTGTTGAAAACAACAAGTATGGCATCAAGGAATGTGATACTTTGGGCACTTAAGCAAGCAACAAAGAAGGAATTGAATAAGTAACAAAGAAAAATGGCAACAAAAACTACGGTTAAAAATTGACACAGCTGAAATTTTAATAAAAGTATCGTGCCAAATATAAAGGGAAAAATGGATATTTTTTTCTAAACTATCACAGGCCAATATTTTATGATATTCATCAAATGTCTAATAATATTTTTTTTTCCTCGAGAAAAAAGCGTAATTTCATTACTGTAGGTGAGTACAAAACTACATTGTGAATCACATAAATGTGTGATAAAAGTAGACAAACCCAGGAGTTTGTAGTCAAAACAGTTACAAAGAGAAAACAATCCTATGCAGAACCAGAATCTGGCTTATACCCTATTCCATTTGGAAGACAAGTTGTTCATAAAAAAAATATACAAAAACTACTGCTATCTACTATAAATAGTCCAGCAAGAATCCACTGCCGAGAAAAAAGATTTCTAATGTTATTCATGGAGCCAATCATAGCCCAGACCATTAAAGGACCTTATGGATGCACCAACAGATAAAACGCATCATAAAAATCTGTAATAAAACACCACCCAGGGGAGAAACAATGTCAATGTGTGTCAATTAAAAATTGTGTCCAGCCTGCTGTAGCATCCCTTCAAGTGAGAAATACCAAACAAAAAACCAGTGGTTTCGCAGCCTCCATTAGCAAATATGTTGAGAAAACTCTCACCAAGTGTAAGCAGCCCGTTGAATATTAAATTTCATGCCTGTTAAAAAATTCCAGCCCATTGCAGACAATCCACCGAGCAAGTAAACCAAAATAAACTACAGTGATAATTCACAAACACCTTCACATAAAACTGTAGAGAAAAACGAACACCATGAGTATGCATCCTGTTGGAAATTAGTTGTCAGGCCAACATAGGAAAACTATAGCCTCTCAGTCAAATAAAGATGGATGTAAATATTTTGCGATATCGCCATCCTAATGTTCTTTGATCCTCCAAAAACCCACGTCCTGCTGAATCCCCCTCTTTGAAGCTCGATTAGTCTCATCATTATTTTATCGATATATATGCTGACAGGAGAAAGATTCAAGTGAAAGGAGGATCTCCCTAATAGAGAAAAATAGATTTTGTAAATGGTGTACTCTGTATTGCTGAATTACTTTTATCCAATTTATCACATTCAAAGGTTCCCCAGAAAAATTTATCTTTCTACAGCCTTTCTCCACAGCGAACATCAGAAGAATTTTGAGGCTCAGCAATTCAGCATAATTATTTGTTCCTTCCCCAAGCCCAACATAGATCTCAAACCAATGTGATTCAGAAAGAAATAGTAGAGCCCATCCACCACACACATTTTGCTACACAGCCCCATCAAAAAAACCCCAAGGATTCCTCCTATCAATGTCCAACAGTAGGACCTCCCTCTGATTGGCGACACAGATATGGATAGGAAAATCAGAGTGCAGTCCTATAGTCATGGCACCAATGATCTCTGGTGTACTGACCGTCCCATCAAATATTAGGCGGTTACAAGCCAACCAACATCCCCAGATGACAAGGGGAGGCAGAGCTTTTAGATTCTGCTCAGCATAAGACACCCACCACGAATCCCATGCATGAGACACAGTGAAGCCCTCCCATCTACAAAGGAGACCCAATAACTTGGAACATTCCAGCCAAACCCCTTTAATGAAAGGAAATATGAGGAATAGATGGTTAACTGATTCCTCATCAGAATTACACAGACAACACCAACCAGGGCCCTGAAAACATCTATGTTGCAGAACATCCCAAGTGGGGACTTTATTTTCAAGGACACACCGCATAAAAAGGCGAGTCTTAGGAGGAAAATTTAGTTTCCAGAGTTTCTTCCACCACCACCGCTCTTCACCCAAGACAGCCCCAGCACTAAGTTTTGTGTAGCCAGCCCAAGGAGAATAGATCCCCGAAGAATCAAAATCCCATGCAATCTTATCCTCCCTCTCCTGAAGAAAAATATGATCCCGTTTTAAAGCATGGATATAAGCAACCAATGCCCTCTCATCATGAACATCCAACCCCAAAGAAGAGGCCAAAATCCAAGGCTGAATTCCCAACCTTCTCCGAACCGGATCAGCAAGATGGGAGAGAAAGGTAATCCCCCTCTGCCTTAAGGCCTCAACCGTGCGCCAGGGAAGGAGGTGTTGTAGTACGCTTCCCATCCAAGGATCCTCACCAACTCAAAGCTTCCTGCCACTGCCCACATCCCAAGCCAGACTTGTTTCCAGAATGTGAAAAGATTTAACTAGAGCCTTCCAAATCACCGACCCACCCACAAAGGATTTTCTTGGATTCCTTATCCAATCTACAATAGAAAGAGGAGGAATATATTTCTGTGTGATCACCTGTGTCCAAAGACTGTCAACATTGATGAGCCTCCACGTACCCTTTGTTGCAAGAACCTGAGCAAAGAGAAAAATATTTTTCTGTCCCCATCCTCCCAACCCTTTAGGGACTGCAATTTTCTCCCATCAAACCCAAGGGGTCACCAACGATTCCTGTTTCCCACTCCAAAGGAATCTAAAACAAATCCTCCTGGCTGCCTCCAAAATACCCTTTGGAATCAAAGAGAGGGACAACCAATATACCGGGACAACCTCCAAAACAGACTTAACTAAAGTCAAACGCCCAGCTCTAGACAACCATTTATGACACCAAACTCTTAAGCGCTTTTCCAGCTTTTCTAGCAACCAGCTCCAATCATGTTTCCTATAATCATTGGTTTTTAAATGGAACCCCAAATAATTCATCCCATCATCCAAACCAACAGAATTATAGGGAAATATCCTCACGAACTCACGCCTCTCCTCTTCCCTCAGAAAATAATAAGTGATGGAAGACTTCCCAGCATTCAATTCCATTCCAGTGGCCTTGCTAAACAGGTCCAAAATCTCACCAATAGTAATTGCATCTCGCACCGATCCAGAGCAGAAGATTAAAATATCATAAAAAAAAGAAGATGAGTGATGAGAAAATTAGGAGCAACTTGAATGCCCTTCAAGGAACCCTGTCTCTTGGCCTCCTTAAGAGCTCTGCTCAAGCCCTCAGCAACCAATAAAAACAAAAGGGGAGAAAGGGGGCAGCCCTGGCGAAGACCCCTTTCAGCATGAAAAAAGGGAGATGAAACCCCATTAAGAAAAATAGAGAAAGAGAAAGTTGTAATACAACTCATAATCCATCTTATGAAACCAATGCAAAAGCCAAGGTGAGTCAGGAGCATATGAATATATAACCAACTTACCCGGTCATATGTTTTGGAGAGATCTATTTTCAGCACAGTCCCTTTAAGGTTCTTGGTCTTCATGTTGTGGAGAGCCTCTTGAGCAGTTCCGACTGCTTCATGTATTTGACGACCTTCCAGAAAGCCAAATTGTTCACCAGAGATATGAGTAGACAGAATGCATTTGAGTCTTCTCGCAACCACCTTGGCTACTACTTTATAAATATAGTTGCACAAAGAGATAGGATGAAAATCAGCTAGAGAAAGAGGGTTATCCAATTTCGTAATTAAAGCTATGAAAGTGGAATTAAAACAAGCAGGAATCCTCCCTGAAATTCTGGTATCCTCCACTACTTTCAGCAAATCTGCCCCTAACACATCATATAGAGCCAAGAAAAATTAAATCGACCAACCATCTGGCCCAGGACTTTTGTCTTTTTGGAAGCTATGAAGAACCTCCTTTAATTCCTTCTCAGAAACCTCAGCCATCAATGATATGTTATCTACCTCCTCCATAAATCTCGGGAAAAGTTGAGCCACTCTTATCACTTCCGCAAGAGATGCATGAGCTGGAGCCTTAAATAGAGCCTTGAAATGTTCAACCCCTAGCTTAGCTTTAGCCTCAAAGGTAGAATTCTCAATGCCCTGACCATATCTTAAAATCCATATAGTATTAGTCGCCTTCCGACCACGAGCATATGCATGAACTTTTTTTGCATTATCATCCCCACATGCCAACCATGTGGCCCTACTTTTCAACCTCCAAGATTCTTCCTTATCCATAAGTAGGGAGTTCCTTCTTTTTTCAAGAGAAACAAGAGTATCTTTATCTACTTGAGATTGAAACCCCCCTCCAATCCCCTCATAGATCAAGCGTAGATCCTATTCCACCTACTTCAAATCCATATCCTCCCTATGTCTCTTAGGAGCCGACCATACCTTCACAGCATCCTTGATACGTTTAAAATTTTCAGCAAATTGAAAAGCCGCAAAAACAGTACTATCCGCCCTAAAAGGGATCCACCTATCGAGAATAAGAGCTTTAAATGAATCATCCCTGAGCCAGATTTTGTTAAACTTTAAAGGGCTAGGAGGCTGCCTAGGCCCGATCTTAAACTCAAGAAAAGTAGGAAAATGATCAGATGCACCCCCACATCCAATCCACTGCCTAATCTGAAAAGGCTTGTCCACAATCTGCTCAGCCACCAGGAAATGATCAAGTATCTTTGCTACTCTTCCTTCAGCACATCTATTGTTCCTCCAGGTGGGTTTCATCTTTATGGGCTCAATATCGAGCAAAATATTCTCCTCCAATTTTTGTGTGAAGTACCCAGTCAATAAATCAATTTGTGCATGAGGACCCCAAACCTCAGACTGGCCCAAAGAAAAGTTCAGATCCCCTCCCAAAATCACCGAGTCCCCCTTGAGTAAAGAGTTACCCAGGAGTGAGTCCCAGAAAGGGATCCTATCTTGATATGAGCCATAAATATTAAAAATATTAAATGCTTCACCTAGCTCTAGCGCCAGAAAATTTAAACCTAGGACCGACTCCATACCCCAGAAGTTCAGCGGTTTGATTGTTCTTTCATTCCAGCCCACTGCCATCTAACATCTAGCGTCTCAAAAGTCCATCCTGGAAACCAACCTTCCAATCTAGCTTTGACCACAGTCCCTTCACCTAAAGTCTCTTGAAGCAGGATTATATCCGGACAGTCCAGAAATATAATCCTTCGGAAAGCAGATTTCTTATGGGGACCTGCCAAGCCCCTGCAATTATAGGACATAATCTTCATTACACACCAGGCTTTAGGGATTGGCTTGCTCTAAGCGCCCTCTCAAATGAAATCTGCCTCCCATCATGTACATCCATCATAGCTCTATCTTGAGGTCTCGCCAAGAAGGAGATCCTACCCTTGCCCCGAGCTGCTGGGGATTTCCCCCTCCCGAACCCACCTGCACCTTTTTTAGCACTAAATCTCAGATTATAGCCAATGACCGAAGGAGCAGAGTTTACCAAAGGAGCCAACAACCCTTCACCTGGATCGAAAAAAATAGCCTTCTCTTGGGGAGCTGGCTGATAAAAAAGAGTAGGAACAACAATAGGTAACATACCACAATCATCCTTCCGAATCGAGACTGAAGTCGAGACCAAGTTAAGAGAAATATTAATGTTGGGGGAGAATGGGAAAGATCCCATGAGAGAATATTTCAACAATGTTAACACTTCCTTCAACATGCCATCATCCCTCAACTGGAAATCTGATCCATAATGACGACTATGGATCTTCACAGCAGATAACGAACCACAGTCAGAATTCCGAGAGAGCGACTCCTGCCCAGAAGAGTGACCAGACTCTGCATCCAACGCCTGGAAACCCAAATCAAACAGAATGCTAGAACCATTGGCAGCAGGGTTCGAAACACATGAAAAGGTTGTAGTGGGCAATGGCTCCGTATTGGAAGGGTCAGAGCCAACCCCCTTCGTGATTGGTTCCACCTCAGAGCGACTAGACCACCGTCTTTTTACATGTCGAGAGAAAGAACCACATTCGGAGGCAGGATGGCCATATGCATGGCACTGACAACATCTGAAAGGAACATTTTCATAATCAAGAAGCTGCTTAATGTCATATTTCCCCCACTAGAGATTCAAAGGTTCAGCAAGGCCTTCTCTGATGTTAATCATGACTAGTATTCTAGCAACACGCCTGTGATTTGTCTTAAAGAAAGAGAAATCAGCCTTTAGGAAGACCCCAAGCATATTTCCAATACCTCAGAGATGTTCCTCTGTCCAGTAATGAAGAGGCAGGCCAGGTATACGAACCCACAATGGGACCGAGTCCACCCTCCCCCTACTTGCATCAAAAAGAGGGTGCCAATGTTTTAGGAGCATTGGAGTATGGTCCAAAGCCCAACACCGATGCATCACCCACTGGATATGATCAGGATGCAGGAAGTTGAAAGCAAACCACCCCTTTGGGAGGGACACCACCTCAGGCACATATCCAATGTCAACTTTCCAGTTCGCTTCAGCCCAAGCAACAACATTTTTTAGAACAAAAAACCTCCCCATAGCCCTGCCTACCAGTGTTATGCTAGCCATTTTTGAAACCTACTTCCAACCTATATCTTCACCCAAAACATAGTTAAACTCTGCTATTTTGACCTTGATCCATTTATTTTTTCTGCCCCCCTTCTTCGACTCTCCAACCTCCCTTACTTTGCTTGAGCCCGTCTCTTTTGTGCCTTCAGAAACAGGTATCCCACACTGTTCTTCCAGGCTTATATGGTTTGGGATAGCTCTCAAGCTCTCCCTTTCACTGAATCCATCCACCCTTCTATTCGTGAGCACAGAAGGATCCTGATCCTTTTCATACTCTGAAAAATACACTCTCTATTAATCACCCACATCTAGATCCCTCTCTTCCGCATTCAAGCATTGAGACAGTCCCTTCCCCTGAAGATCGAGACCCTTTACCCATGGTGCCGCGCTCCCTCTGCTTGTCAAACTTCCTCCCGCCCTCCCGTCTTGTCCGCCTTCGAAAACAAAAGACGACATACTTCCTTCAATAAAAAATGGGAGCTCCTCCTCTCCTTGAGAACGCCACCCAATCTACATGCATTTCCTGGCCTATTCTTCGCTTGCAGAGGCGCGTAGTCCCTATGCATTCTCCCGCCCGTCGCCATTCAAATGCGACTGTCTCCCGCCCAGTGCCATCAGTTCACCATTTAAACCAATCTTTACTTCTAATGTCTAATAATATACCATGAAATACTTGAAAATAAACCAATCTTTACTTCTTGATCATCAATCTAGAATATAAAAATTAAAAGTACTAATCATAAAGGTGAACAACATACACTCACTTAATAGAAATTTTTAATCTCTAAAATGGGTCATTTAAATTACTAATGCCTTATTTCAACTTGTAGAGCGACATATGGATGATTATTTTATCCAGTAGCTGAATGGGTTCTGAAGGACATTGCAATTCAAATTTTATATTGTGGAGCTGTTAACAGAAACAAGAATTGATATATTAGTGCATAAAGAAGATCCATCCTCAATACTTAAACTCATAAACTAGAAAATAAAAGGAAAAAGGACCTGACCAACTAAGTAAATAGGTCTAGTCTTGTATGAACACAAACATTTCTTATAGTTCTCACCAACATCAGCCTTATAGTAAATGTTTTTGAAATTATAAATTATATTAGATGGAGTCTCCATGCCATTAATTTATTCATCTAGTGCCAAAATATTCCCCCAAATTCCAAGTTATACAAATTTATCTCCTACTATCCCGACTAGCAAATGTCGCATGTCTACTCTAATACTTATATTATAATACATAAGAAAAGGGAGACTTGAGTATACAAGTGGGTGATAAATTTCATTTTTATATATTCATATGAGTACAATAAATTAAAACCCGTGAGTATTTCGTAGTTAAATATGGTGTGATCATTAGCCTATATCAGATTCTAAGATAACCTATTTCACATGATATAATTTTTTCACCCTAAAATAGCTTTTGGATATAACACCACATACAAAACAATGAATGTGGATGGGATAAGTCTCCTCAGGGGAAGTTACCTAATAGTTCATTATTTTCATAAGTAAAGACAATCCATGTTTTTACCCTAACTTTGTCATCAAAGCAGGTTTGAGTGAAAGCACAAACAACTGTGTTGAACTTCTTTATTTTAAATAATATTATGTTTTCCTTGAAGTTTTATTAAAACAGGTGTTTGGCCTCGAAATTTTCATGATTTTGTTGATGAAACAATCCATTTTCACATCATTCCATTAACCCATTTTCAACATTTTAAACAATATTTCTCCATAAATAGACCAATTTTACGCATACATGTTTACATGATTTATCATTATTATTTCTATTATTTTTAATGAATTAAGAAGAAATTTGCTTGGTTTTTCTAATGACAGTTTGGCGAGTTCAAGTTTGTGTAGTTTAGTCAAGTTTCCATAACTATCTCCATGGTTGAGGTAGTAGCACCACTCTAGAAGAAAATCCAACACTTGGACTTGGTTTATAGAAGCTCCAATATGTCCAACTTGTACTTGTGGACCTCTAGAAAAATATCAAAGGAAAAATGCAGCAAATTTTGAAAGGTCAACTTCAAACGCAGTTTCTTAGAAAATGAAAATTAATTTCAGAAACAAAAACCATGGGTTTTTTTCATCACGGGCGCAATGAGGTTATAAGTGAGACGTTTTCTCAAATTCATTACCATTTGAGATATTTTCAGGGTTCTTTGGATCCTTATTTTGCAGATTACGTGGATAAACAATTTTCTAATTCGTCATTCAATGGATAGTCACCAAAAAGAGTGGAACAAGTTGTTCTTTAGAAAAATAATGGAAGAGAGATAATTCTTATCATATCTGGGCACATATTTGATCCAAGGATCCATCAAATAAGATTGGATTTTATTTTCAAATTTGATCTCATGACCAAAACTCAAGTAAGAAAGTTATGAGTTTGTTAATTGTCTCAAAACTCTACAAATTGTAGTCTCTTTGATGAGAGGAGAGATCATATGTCAAGTATAATATTAATTTGTAATTGTTGCTGCCGATTGAAGGAGAAGAAATATGTTTTTTTTCCATTGAATGTAAATTTTAATATGGCAAAGCTCTAAATGAAATTGGTGATTTAAATCTCTTCTCTTGATTTGAGTTTTCAAAACCTAGCAACCCTCAGGAGCCCCCCCTTGAGATTTAAGAGAATATTATAAATGTTTTCATTTCTTTCATTTAATTTCTTTATGCTCTCTTCTTAAGACAAAAAATCTGTTTCATTTTAATGTTTTTTTGCTTTACATATATTAATTGTTTATGATTCTCATAGATTAAATAGTCATGATTTCCTTATATTAAATGCTTATGATTTCTTAGATTAAAATTTTCATGATTTCATAGATTTAATTTGTAAGTTTTAGAACAAAATCTCCATGCTTTCATAGGCTAAAATCTTATGTTTTGTTAGATCAATAATCTTTATGTTTTTCTAGTTTAACATTAATTTCCTTTCAAAAAACTTAATACTTTCATAGTTTATATTAAATAATCTAATTTCCTTTTGAAGTTTCCAATTCATTCCAGTTATTCATAAATATTGAAACCTACTCTCTTAGCACATACATTGTAGTGTACTTCGTAAACTCACGTATGTGAATTGACATATAAATGTAAGTAATTTAAGAGTCAATTAAATTACCCAACAACTGGTAGTGGACAAAGGATTTCCTTAGATGCAAATGGAAAAGGAGTTCCTAAGATGTATATATATGAGGAATATCACGGTCATATATTGGGTAAATGAAAGAGATGGGATAGGAAACATATATTTACACCCTATTCTGAAACAAGTAAAACTCATGGAACATATGTTCTCTAACATATAATACACATGAAGATAAGCTTTCAAAGGCAGGGTTGCAGCTGGTAGCCAACATTGGAGACATAATAAAGTATCAAGGAGGGTTTCCTTGAAACTGAATCTCAACTCATAATTGAAATCTAAATTTTATTTTATCATAAGTACTAAAGTATACACCTCTGGAAGTCATTTTCTATTTAACTGTAGGTGTTTTCAATTGTGGTATAAAACATAGAAAGAGGACTCAAAAAAAAAAATGCTGACCACTGAAGGAGATGGGCACCGTTATTTTATTTTAACTCTCGTTGCACGTCTCTGCCAGCCCAACCTCATTGAGATATGAGCTGTTGGGATATTTAAATAGATTCGTGAATCCACAACCAATGGGTCATGGAAAAATCCATGGGAATAAAATCTGCGTCACCACAATCAATGAGCCGAAAGAATCTTGGCATGCAGACCTTCGACCACCCATAGTTTCTGAAAATGGGACTCTCCAATCCTCATGCAGATAGATGGATCTCCATAACCACTTTGCAATATTGTTCCTCCACACACAACTCCTCTGTTCACTCGGACCTGTAGCTCGGATACACCATGATCACCATAGGTGAGCAGACAACAACCTTAATCCAATCAAAACATTCTGCTTCCTCCCTGAAATGACATCTCTCTTACTGTATCGAAAATGGGATTTTTTTTCCACCAGGGTGTGTGAGCTACCGTTGTGCTTTCCTGTTTGAAACAAAAAGGTTAAAACCATGAGAAGAACATGTTGCTATTGGTTGACGTCAGCGTAGAGTCCCCGTCCTCTGCCCAAAATTTTAAAGTCACCTCTGGCCCTTCCGTCAACAGGTCATCAACTAAGGACCGATCGAGGATCTCCTGGGAGTAGATGAGAGGTTTACTACAACCACCACTTTCTCTTCCAGTTGTTCACCACTGCTTCCGCTGGGAATCCAAGGCAAGGAGCGACTCCACTGCTCAACTCACAAAACACGACACATACAGCAACACCACTGTGTCACAGAAAAATCAAAATACTGCACACGAATAGACATGAAAACCACTTCACTTAGGCACATAGGCCACTGACCGCTGATCCGGCATAATCGCTGTTATGAATGATAGGTTCTTGAAGGACTTGTTGAAAGTGGGACCATTTGTATCAAAATCGAATTTGCAAACTGGAATAGTAGCAAGTCACCATTGCACCAAGCACATAGGTCGCTCCAAACACAAGGAATCCACTCTCACTGTAACACTACTCAGGTCGTACCACAATGCACCGGTTTTAAAAAAAAGGATATACTTCTGTTGCACGCAAAAATACTCCACACCTCGAACCACAGTTGCCCGGGGGTCTCTCTAGCTCAAGAGTGCTTGAATTCGGTCTCCTTGTGCGGCAAAGTCCCCTAAAACCATTTGAATTTTGATAGCCAGGCATCGCAACCTGTCATATCTCATTCTCATGAGCTCAGGTGGTTTCTGGCTTGGGATGGGGTCGAATTATTCGTCGAGATTTTCTTCATCTACTGCATCGTCATGGAGAGACAAATGTCCATGTCAAAGGGCATGCGAGGCCAGAACCTCTAGTACCAACAACCAATCAGAAAAAAATGTGGAAACACATAGTGGGCATAATTAGCTTCGGGTACCAAACTAGAATCAAGAAAAGCAAATGAACTAACACAATGGTCACTTGATTCTTCCATGATCAAAAATCCTCTACCTGTTTGGTAACATTCATGACACTAGAGAGCACATTCATGATATGGAACTAGTTGGCCTTACTGCGCCTCATGATCCACATGCTTGAATTTGTGTCCAACATGTATTGAACTCGGTCCATAGCTGCGCTAACCATTCAACATAGATCCACTCAATAGATCCGTGCTCGGATTGCCCTGTAGAAGTTATCTTGTATCCTTCGATCTCTAGTTGCTCTTTCAAGACTAAGTCGTAGTCAGGATGCTTTGCACCAACCGGAGAATTGTCGCTCCAATACACTTCAGCCCAAACTAGTGGACAACCAAAAAAATAAAACAATACAGATATATTTTTCTTATTTCCTTGAGCCCAAGAGGGGCTCCTGGGCTAAGGTTTAGGCCCCAATGGGCTCTGATACCAAGATAAAATGTCACTATGCACACTATATTCTATTAATCAAATAGAGTTACATATATACATGAGGTATTGTCTCAAGATAGTGAAGCTATCTTGGACGCACAATAAGTTGGTTGAGAGAATATCTCAACCTCACACCAAACTAGGAACTTAGGAACAAAATCTATACATAGAAAGTAATAACTGAAGACAAGTAGGAATTACATATTCCAACATAAAATATATACATAACTTTCCCTGTTGCCTTGAGGGCGTCAAATTATAAAATGAAATGATTTTCTGTTTCCACTTTCTGGAAGAGCAAAAAATACACAATTTTTCCTCCCACACTTCTTTTGGCATTTTCCAACACCCTGTTTCACAACAGAGTTGATGAGAATTAGTTTAATCGAGTAATAAGAATTTTGTCTCTGCAAGAAATATTGGAGTTGATGAGAATTAGTTTAATTGAGCAATAATAATTTTGTCTCTGCAAGAAATATTGGCCCCTATATACGCTTTTTGTTGATTATTATGAGTTGGATTAAACTCTTCAATATAATACTTTCTCTCTCCCTAGCTCCTTCTCCCAAGTGCGTTTGTGGAACTTATCCATAAAAAAATATTTTATCTCTTTAATGTTTGTGGGAAACATGCTCAAGAAAATGCCCCATTTGCTAAACCATTTGTTATTTTTCCGCATCCAAGTCTTCTTTATTTTGCACAACATGTCATTAAACAGAACCTTAGGCCAACTACCCTCTTCCATTTGTTTATTTTTTTTTTAAACACCTTGTGACCCGCACCATAGCAATTGCTTCAATAGGAGCAACCCCTATTTCAGTTAACAAGACAACATGAGGAACTGCACTTTTAATTTTGAATTTGTTTGTAATCACACTTCTTGCTTTTCTCAATTTGTTTCCACTACATGTTGGATGTACTTTTTTCCCAAAGTTCACAATCGTACAGAATCACCAGAGTCAATAAAATCCCAAAAAGAGTTAGAGTGGTTTTCCAGTCCCATAACTCTGCCTCTTTACACCTATTTTGAAAAGCATAAAATTATTTCCAACCCCCCAAATTTATTTTCTTTGTACATCCATCCTAACTTAGATTTATGTTGAAGTCAATTCCAAGGTATTTTTAATCCACAACTTCTTCTAGAATGCTACCTTAAAAAAGACCTTATGTTGTTTATGTTTTCTTTTGTTAGAGAAAACCACAAATTTCATTTTGCTAATATTGACTTGCATCCCCACACTTCTAAAAAAATGTTCAAGGGAAAGTAAGTGTTGTTAAAAACAAAGAGTAAATTTAGTAATCAGAATAAGGTCATTTGTGTACAAAAAATCCTTATAACCAACTTTCCCAAATCAATACCGTCACCCCCTTGCGAATTTAGCTACTCTTCAAGCTTGTCGATATATAAACCAACTAAATTATGATTTTATTTTAATTTTTTGTTATTATTTTTTATTATAGGGGAATTTGCCGCAACTCGACATTCCTTGTACTCTAAAGTGATTAGAGACAATGGGTTCTCATCCCAATGATTTGAACACGAAACTTTTATACTCACATCTATGGACTTGCCAAGTGAAATTGGATTATTTTAATTTGTTATTATTATTGTTAATTATAAAAAGAATTTATATATAAATTATACATAGTTACATTTAAAATAAAATTTAACAAATTTAACAATATTTTTTATTATTGAAATCAACACCTTTTTACTAAACATATATGTATTTTGTAAATATGCTTTGTCACAATATCATGGCTCATAAATACAACATGTCCAAAAAAAACTATAACTTATTTTATATTGCAGTGCTTCCCATAACTTTTTTTTCATTAATTAATTTAGTTTTACTTTCTATAAAGCATGTCTTAACCTTTAAATATTATTGAAAATATTCTTGATAAATTAAAACCCTACCATCCTCATAATGCTTATTAATTAAATTAAATTAAAATAGTGTTACCTATATTACAAAATAATACCATCCAAATAATACTTATTAACTAAATTAAAACATTGTAACCCATATTCCAAAATAAATAGGTAAATGAAAATAATAGTTCTCATGAAATGAGAATAAACCTAAAATAATATAATTCCACTTAAATGATAATATAGCTAGAATAAGAGTGTTATGTTACTCCCATGAGAGTAGTGGTCCGTGTTTGCCTTATTGGAAATGGTTAGTTTGTTGCAACCAATAGTTACATGGTTGACATTAATACCGTCACTTGGAGAGCTTAACTAGATATGGAGAGCCTAATCATCGCCTTAAGACATTAGGCAATTTCAAGTGACAGTTGGTTGTAACATTGAACATTGAATTTCTAACTTTGCAAAAGAAATTGGTTTTGCAGTTGTTATGTAGGATCTCTTCGGCGATTATATAAGGGTATCATCCTTTTTCTTATTTCTCCTAGTGGATACCTTAGCTGAAGACCATATCTAGATTTTTCGGTTAAGGGTCCATTAAAAAAAATAAAACCTCAAGCTCTGTGTTTCTGGAATTGTTGGGTACTTCCACTTTGAAACGTGATCCAATAAAATGCATATATCATCGTGGGTGATGATCATTACAATTACGCGCATAAACACGACCAACAATGTTGTAGGTGTTGAACTTTCTGAACAATTCCGAACACACAAAGGAAAATAAAATTCCTCTTCCACAACACAGAGATTAAAAAATAAATGCGGACATAGAGAGATGAGGTATAACACTGCTATATCATTAAAAGAAAAAAAACTATGTTACAAAAGTGAAATTATTTCTTCAGAATGAAGTTCTGGGTTCACAAAATAAATCTTTAGTTGGCTGCTACAATCACAGCGCTATTTCAAACTCTCTGTATTATCTATCTTTTTCAGCCTTCGGGCTCTCTCAAAATAATACAATATCTTCTACAATGCACTCACGACATATATATATAGAACATTACAATACACACACACACACACACACACACACACACACACACACATATATTCATATTTATAATATATATCGAAATATATATAACCAAATTTAAAACATAAAGTACCGCGGTAAAAGTAAATTAACTCAAAGTTAAAATCTTAAAACATAATGCGGAAAAATAAAAATTAAACCAAAACATAAAACAAACTTCACACGTTCCATATTCCGTGGGGTTATAATACTTTTCCAAAGGTATTTTCCTTATCCCCCCGGAACTGCTCCCATTGATCAAGAGGAGGGTGATGTCACCTCCTCCGGGGGGTTGCCTTCCCCCTTGCAGCTCATGCTTTCTGCCCCCCCGGAATTTTTCTTGCTAGCTGTGCATTTAATATGGTTGGCGGAGAATTGAATGCTGGTAGGTGTTGTTGATAAGTGATACGTGGTTGCGTGAAGATCTGAACTAGAGATTGCTCCCACCTTTGCTGTCTTTCAATCCCATCAGAAATTTATGCCACCGTCCTTCAAACTCCCATCAACATTTAATTCTTTTGTCCACCTGCTGTGTGCAGGCAATTGGAATTAATATTCCAACACTCCCCCTTAATTACAACTGCTGAATTTTCTTGCATACCCAGGCATTTCCTAAGATAGTTAAAAATTTTCTGCATTAATGGCTTTGTGAGGATATCAGAAAATTGTTCCTCTATCCTGCAGTGCTGCAAAACAATCTCACCATTATTAACCAGTTCTCTTATAAAATGAAATTTTGCATCAATATGCTTTGTTATTTTATGGAAGACAAAATTCTTTGATAAAGCTATCGCTGAGCTGTTATCACAATAAATTGTTTTTCCTTTGTCCTGTTCATGACATATATATCTGAGCATTCTTCTCATCCATAATGCTTGGCATGCTGCTGCTATTGCTGCCACATATTCTGCCTTTGCTGTTGATAAAGAAACTATTGGTTGCTTCTTGGAAGCCCATGAAATGGCCCCCGATCCCAAATGAAACACATATCTAGATGTGCTCTTCCTGTCATCTACACTTCCAGCCCAATCACTGTCAGTGTAACCAGTCAATTTAAAATTTTCAGATGAGTAGTAGAAAATACCATAACCCTTCGTTCCATTCACATACCTTAGAATCCTCTTGGCTGCCTGCTAATGAGTCTCTTTTTGTGTTTCCATGAATCTGGAAATTAAACTTACGACGTACATAATATCTGGCCTAGTTGTAGTCAAATACATGAGGCTGCCAACTATGCTCTTGTACAAACTTGGATCAAAATCATTGTTGTGATCTTCTTTGCTAAATTTTAACACCATGACAGTTAGGGTTATTGTTGCCATGCTGTTCTGCATGTTGAATCTTTTCAACACTTCTTCAACATATTTTTCTTGGGAAATAAAAATCCCATTTTCATTTTTCTCTACTTCTATTCCAAGAAAATATCTCAAAAAACCCAAATCAATCATTTCAAATTCACTCTTCATGATTGCTTTAAAATCAGCAATGAGAGAAACTTCATTGCCAGTAAAGATTAAATCATCTACATATAAAACAAAAATAAGAATCTTACCATTATTTTATTTTATGTAGAGTGTGGGTTCTCCATCACATTTCTCAAATCCATTTTCAGTCAGGTAAGCATCTATCCTGCTGTACCATGCTCTCGGTGCTTGCTTCAGCCCATAAAGAGCTTTCTTCAACTTGCATACTTTATGCTCTTGGCCTTCAATCTCATAGCCTGGAGGTTTTTCACCATATACCTCTTCTTTCAACACTCCATTCAGGAATGAAAATTTCACATCCATTTGATAAAACTTCCATTTGTATTGTGCTGCTATGGACATCAGTATTCTTACTGTTTCCATCCTTGCAACCGTTGCAAATGTTTCCTCATAGTCTCTTCCTTGTTGCTGCTTGTAGCCTTTGACAACAAGTCTGGCTTTGTGCCTTTCAATATTGCCTTCAACATTGCTCTTTGTTTTATAAACCCATTTTACTCCAATGAATTCTTTACCTTTAGGGAGGTCCACTAATTCCCATGTATTACTCTTTTCTATTGCACCAATCTCTTCGTTCATTGCTTCAATCCATTTTTATTCTTTTACAACTTCTTAAAAATGAATTGGGTCATCAACATGACAATACAAAGAAAATAAAGAGTTCAAACCAACATTATCATTTACCTCTCCTTGTTCATAAATCTCACTCAGATTTATGAATCTCGGTCTTCTTGGTGTACTTGGAGTTCCACTTGAACGCGAGGGAGTTTCTGATCCCTGTGGTGTGCTTGGAGAAGCACTTCCTTGATCTCTCAAGGCTGTTCTATTTCCAGCTTGTGGTGTGGTTTGCTGTGCTTGCGGTGGTGGAGGAGGAGCCATCGTAGAGGAATTATTTGCTGCTGTTTCTTCCTCTTGTTCTTCGTGAGACACACATGTCTTCACATTCACTGTTTTCTCTAAGATTCCATCCCAAGATTCTTCTTCAATAAAATGCACATCTCTCCCTATTATTACTTTCTTGCTGGATGGATTATAGAGTTTGTATGCCTTGGACTCATCACTGTATCCAACAAAGATACACTTCTCCCCCTTGCTGTCAAGCTTCTTTCTAAATTGATCTGGGACATGTGCATAAGCCACACATTCAAAAAATTTCATGTGAGTGAAAAAATGCTTTATGCCGCTCCACACTTCTTCAGGAAATCTGTTCATGATAGCTTTGGTTGGGAATTCGTTCAAGATATACGCTGCACAACTTACAACTTCATCCCAATACTCATTTGGCAAATGTTTTTCCTTCAACATAATTTTGACCATGTCCATGATGGTCCTATTCTTCCTTTCTGCAACACCTTTTTGCTGAGGTGTGTACCTTGTGGTAAACTGCTTGTGTATGCCATTCTCCCTACAGAAACGTAGGAACTCTTTGGAGATGTATTCTCCACCTCTATCAGTTCTTAGCACTTTGATATAGTGCCCACTCTGCTTCTCAATAAGAGCTTTGAAGTGGCAGAACTGTTCAAACACTTCACTCTTCTGTTTCAAGAAATACACCCATGTATTTCTGGTGTAATCATCTATGAATGTCAAAACATATTTGCTGCCAGCTAAAGATGGCATTTGCATTGGTCCACATAAATTTGAGTGGACAATCTCTAAGGGCGTCTTTGCCCTTATACTCTTCCCTGCTGGAAAGCTTTCTCTGTGTTGTTTGCCCAAGATGCAACCTTCACAAAGGTTGTCTGGTTTCTCAATCAATGGTAATCCTTTTAACATTCTCTTTCTGTGCAACAAGTTCAGGCCTCTGAAATTTAGATGTCCAAATCTCAAGTGCCATAACTAGTTTTCATCTTTCACTTCCTCTTAAAATACCTCTTGTGTTACAACTGCTACATTTCTTCTTTCCTTCAAGTCTATTCTGAGCTTGAGAGGAAACATCCTATTTCTTGTCATCTTCACCTCTGCAATGCCTTTCTTTCTTGGAGGTATATCCGCTCAAAAGATTACATTTCAGGCCAGGTACATAATATACATCTGGCACAAACTTCTGTTCTCCATTTCTTGTCAGGATACTTACTCTGCCTTTTCCCTTGATAGAGATCTTACTATCAGTTCCTGTTGTTACTTCAGATTTAACATTTTCATCAAGATTGGAAAACATTGCTATGTTTCCAGTCATGTGGTTACTACAACCTGAATCTAAGAACCATACATCATATTGTCTATCTTATGCTATATTACATGTTAAAAACACATTATTTTGGTTCTTTTCTTCTTTTGTAAAATTAGCATTCTGCCTATTATTCATGTCATTTTTCTTTTTCCTACATTCATTGGCATAGTGTCCATATTTCTTGCAATAATGACAATGGAGTTGAGATTTATCATACCTTTGTCCATGAGCTTGATGTTGGCTTGAGCCTTCATTCTGGTTTTGATTGTTGCCCCTTCCACTCGAACTTACAGGGCTGTTTCTTCCTTGGTTTTGGCTTCTGCCTCTTCCTCTGTTGTTTGCTCTGCCTTGACCTCTGCTTTGGCGAAAAGACATTTGAGTTTTGAAAGCTTGTTCCAATGAGGAATCTGTTCCTCTGTTCAGTCTGTGTTCATGAGACATCAGGGATGCACTAAGCTCATCAACTGTAAATAGTGAGAGATCCTTTGTCTCTTCTATTGCCACTACTATAGCATCAAATATTGAGGGTAGGATTCTAAAGGTTTTCTCCACTATTCTTATTTCTTCAAGTGTCTCTCCATGAGACCTTATCTGGGTAACCAACCCAATAACATGAGTGTAGAATGATTCTATGGTGTCAGACTCTTTCATACAGAGAGTTTCAAAATCTCTCCTCAACATTTGAAACTTTGCTGTCTTCACCTTCTCCATGCCTTGATAAGCTATTTTGAGAATATCCCATGCCTCCTTAGAATTTTTTGCTGCTGTAATCCTTGGGAAAATACTCTCATGCACTGATTGAAAGATATAGAAGAGGGCTTTGGAGTCCTTCTTCCTATTATCTTTTAACAAATCTCTTTCTGCTGCTGTCAAAGCAGCTAACGCTATTGCGTCCACTGGTTCTGGGTATCCATTCTCAAGTAGCTCCCATATGTCCTATGAAGCAAACAGGGCTCTCATCATGATTGCCCAATAATCATGATTCTTCCCGTTAAACTGTGGAAGTTTGGGATTCGACATGCTGGTGCCTGCTACTGCCATCATAACTGTGTAAACACTGCAGTTTTCTTGACTGTGTAAAAAAATCAAACCAAACAATCAAACTCTTGACTGTGTAAACAAACAGAAGCTTTCTCTTTGCTGGAGAAATCCGCTTCAACAAACTTCTTATAGCTTCTGTAGTGAAGAGCGATCTCTGCTTCGTTCATTGAGCACCTAGACTAGCTCTGATACCATGTTGAAATTTCTGAGCAATTCCGAACACACAGAGGAAAATAAAATTCTTCTTCCATAACACAGAGATTAAAAAACAAATGCGGACACAGAGAGATGAGGTATAACACTACTTATCATTAAAAGAAAAAAAACTTTGTTACAAAAGTGAAATTATTTCTTCAGAACGAAGTTCTGGGTTCACAAAACAAATCTTCAGCTAGTTGCTACAATCGCAGCGCTATTTCAAACTCTTTGTCTTCTCTGTCTTTTTCAGCCTTCGGGCTCTCTCAAAATAATACAATATGTTCTACAATGCACTCACGGCATATATATATATATATTGTAAATATTTCATATTTATAATATATATCGAAATATATATAACCAAAGTTAAAACATAAAGTGCTGTGGTAAAAGTAAATTAACTCAAAGTTAAAATCTTAAAACATAATGCGGCAAAATAAAAATTAAACCAAAACATAAAACAAAATTCACACGTTCCATATTCCGTGGGGTTATAATAATTTTCCAAAGGTCTTTTCCTTATCCCCTTGGAACTGCTCTCATTGGTCAAGAGGAGGGTGATGTCACCTCCTCTGGGGGCTTGCCTTCCCCCTTGCAGCTCATGCTTGCTGCCCCCCCTAGAATGTTGCTTGATGGCTGTGCATTTAATATGGTTGGCAGAGAATTGAAGGCTGGTAGGTGCTGTTGATAAGTGATACATGGTTGCTTGAAGATCTGAACTGGAGATTGCTACCGCCTTTTCTATCTTTCGATCCCATCAGAAATTTATGCCACCGTCCTTCAAACTCCCATCAACGTTTAATTCTTCTGTCCACCTGTTGTCTGCGGGCAGTTGGAATTAATATTCCAACAGTAGGGCAGCAGGTTACGGAGGAGGGGAGATGGGAGCTTCTAAAGCAATCGACGGGGCTGTCTGCAATGCATATGCTGCTAACACACGTTGGTACTGTTATCATGTACAATCAGACCAAGAACGGGTGATCAGAAAGCGACATGAACGTGGGGAGGCCCCCCACGCCACAAGAAGGTCATTGATGGGCATATTACGTGGAGTACGACATCGTGAAGAATGAGGTGAGGCAGCTGCAATTGTCAATGAACACCTTTTGCTCGTCGGGCGTATTTCTCAGCAACGGGATGTTGGTCGGAATGGGCAGGTGGCAGGACGGAGAAAAATTGGTTCGCTACTTGAAGCCTTGTGTCGAATCAACTTGCGACTGGATTGAAAGCAAGACACCGCTGCTTTCCAGGAGGTGGTATGCTTCCAACCAGATCTTGCTGGATGTCCGGTTCATAGTAGTAGGCGGGGGGAGATCGTTTAATTAAGAATTCATACCCAGAAACCCTAGCCTGGACTGTGAGGATTTCAAGCTTCCATTTCTGGTGAAGACCAACACTATGGGAGAGGAGAACAATCTGTATCTTTTTTTGTATCTGGTTCCCGAGGACAATATCTTCATATTCGCTAACAAGGATTCCATACTCTTGGACTACAACAAAAACAAAGTAATAAAAAAGTTCCCCACCATGCCCAGTGATGGTGCCCGAAACTATCCCTCCTCCACTTCTTCTGCCATGCTTCTGCTCCAGTTCGCTGATAATTTCAATAATTTGGAAATTCTCATCTACGGAGGAGCTCCTTATGGAGCTTTCACTGAGGCCCAACAAAAACCAAAATATGTAGAGGCCTTGAGGAGCTGCAGAAGAATGGAGATCATGTCTCAGAAACCACAATGGAAAATGGAAGACATGCCCGGCCCTAGAGTAATGGGTGACATGCTCATTCTCCCCACGGGAAATATTCTCATCATCAACGGAGCCAAAAATGGCACCGTCGGCTGGGAAGATGGGCAGGACCCTGATTTTCTCCGCTCCTCTACACGCCCTTCGCAGCAGTTGGAAAGAGGTTCACAAATCTGGCTCTTGCTAAAATCCTGAGAATGTATCATTCCACTGCTCTTGTGCTGCCCGACGGGCAAGTTTTATTAGCGGGGAGAAATCCCCATCAAACTTATAATCTTGCAGCCAAGCCATTCCCCACAGAACTGAGAATGGAACCCTATATCCCTCCCTATCTGCATTTCATGTACGATCATAAACAACCGGCCATTGCATCTATGTCTATGAGGGAGATCAAACACCGGTCTAAATTCATTGTTCGTTTATATATTTCAGAATTTTGGAGCAAGGAATTGCATTTCCATGCATATGCCCCTCCTTTCAACATGCACGCAATGTCCATGCACCAGAGAATTCTCTCGCTTGCTATCATGGAAGTTGTCAATACCAAGGCAAATAACACATATTTAGTTTCCATAACTGCTCCACCCTCCTCTGCGGTGGTTCCTCCGGGTTACTACCTACTCATAGCTGTCAATGCAGATGTTCCCAACAAGTTCGAATGGATCCGCTTCATCTATTAGAGGCCAACCAACTTAAAATGTATGTATATGTATCACTTCTCTTCTATCTATAAAAAGTGTGATGTGCAACTAAGGTGATAGATAACAAAAGCTATTCGGTCAATCTCCTCTGTAGGGTTGTTTCTAAGATTGCAACAACAACTAGGTCTATATAAGCCTATAATACATAGGAAATGATATATATAGTTAAAGGAGGGGAAGGAGGAGGAAAATCCCTCATTAAAGCATTGCAATTGTTAATGAAACTACTATCATATATCACTACAGGATGAATATTTAATATTTTGATATTGCATCAACATGATGCAGAAAGTGAAGCCCAACTAGCTTGTAGATACATGTGTGGAAGATAACAAAATTGAAAGATGAACTTGAAATTGAATATAATGAAATTGAAGCCACCTTAGCTGGAAGATAGCAAAATTGAAAGATGAACTTGAAAATGAATATAATGAAATTGAAGACACATTTGCAAGGAAAAGATGTGAGAAAAACATAGCAGTGTATCTTGAATTTGATTATGAAGCTAAATTAACATTTATTGAAGAGTGTTTAGAAAAACCTAAGTATGATGGAGATGAAAGTATGTAGAAAAGTATTTAATACTATAACAATAAAAGGAACATCAAATATAAATATAACCATTAACATTATTGAAGCTTTTGCTAAAGTAGAAGAAGACATGAAAGACAATGAAGCAAATTTTTTTTTTTTTAATCTTAAAAAGGTTGATAGAAAAGTTCAATCAACAGTAGTTGAGGTACAAGCAAATGTATAAGAATAATTGGATGAAGAAGACAAGGAAAATAAAATAAAGTATTTAAGAAGAAGAAAAAGTAGATAGAATATAAAGTTTGGAGTTGAGGAAGAAAATGCTTATACAACATAGATAAGGAAAATCTACATGTAAAAGTCAAATGAGTTTTTGAATAGATGAAACCATTGTACGATTAGTTGATACTTAAAACAAAAGGAAATTAAAGGGGAGTATGCAAATAATTATTCCTAGTAATTACTACTTAGCTTGTAGTTTTTAGAGTTTACATAGAATCTAAATGTAGAAAATTGAGCCATGCATGTGTGAGTTCCTAGCATATATATTATTAAAATTTTTGAGTTTATTCTATGAGGTATATTCAATAAATTAAATCTATTCGGGTTAAAGGAACACAACAATATTATCATGTGTGTGTCAGCTAAGATTAGAAAGACTATTCTTAGCAGTTTTGGGTCTTTATAATCAAGTGTATTTTGAGAAATTGAATCAAGAAATTGAGTAGTATTTTTTTTTTGAGTGTGTTAATTTTATGGGTTTCCTTCTTTTTCCTTCCATCAAATTGGTATGTGATCCAAGGAAGAGTTACAGACCCAAAGAGCGAAAGAATTAATGAGGTTCAACCACAATATGTAGAGTAGCTACCCCTAGATAGAGTTTGTAAGAAAATCACTATTAAAAAGATCTTGTTTGTCATTTTCACTGCAATTGTTAAGAGATGACAGTAGTTATCTGAAGAATACTATGCAACTATGTGCAAGAATATTGTGAGTATTTTAAAAAAGTTCGCAGTCTCCATTCTTTAAGAAAGTAGTGAGCCTATTGTAATTCCCCTCTGTCATTGTTTTTATTTAAGACTGAATTATGTTGGCAAGAATGTTAGAAAAGACATGATAAACATGGAAACATTTCTGAAAATAAATATTTGTACTAATAAAAATATGAATTTAAAATACTAAGGAATGAGACACTCTAAGATGAAATTCTTGCCTAAAACAATTCTTCCATGGTAAAGTTTTTATATAAAATTAATGGATGGGAGAGAAAGATCCATTAAGTTTCTTAGCTCGGGAAATGTGCTAAGTCTGGATATTCATAAAGCATCACAGGAGAAAAAGACAATCTTTTAAGGGAAATCCTAGGTAAGTGGTTATGGATGATCACAAAAGCGGGACACCACTAAAGGAAACTTCCAACATGGAAGAAAGGTATGAAATAACTAGGAATAATCAACAGGGTTGTTGATTCTTACGCAAGTACTCTCAGCTCAGGAGGGAACTAGAGGTGCAGTTCATGGTTGGGTGGCGGGTGTGCTCATTTCAGTACGAATTCCAAAGTTACTCGGGATAGAAAATTATGTGCAAATTTCACTCTGTGAATAATACAATGATTATCAAGATGCTTATACTTATAGTTATATAATACACTATTTATGTAAAGGACTCGATCAATCAGGTTAGGTCTTGTTCTGCTAGAGTTTACTGTTGATTATTGCATGTGGAATGAATAGCTTGTTGAGAAAGGATATAATTCTAACAACAATTAGTAAGTTAACAGATAGCATAGAAATTTCCTAAGGATGATTTTTGGAATATTAAGAAGAACAAAATTTATATTTATGTGTTGACTGTCACTCTTTTAAAGATTTGCGCATACTTATTTTTGTGTGCAGCTTCACTATGAATGATTGAAAATTATCTGATGCAAAGTATATAAGATAACCTATGTTGTACAATATCAATTAGTAGGTAAATTTATGCATGTAATGTTGTGAAAACAAAAAATTATATACTCTATTAGACAAATGAACCTATATAATTTAACTATAAAGCTTGAGGACAACGAATAGAATCTTATGAAATACCCCATCAAGAATGAGTTATGGTTGTAAATAAACAATGGGGAAGGGTCGAGCCGTATCAGAAATTTGTTGATAATAAATCTTGAACCCTATTGGAAATTATGTACTTATATTTCAAAAAAAAAAATTGTAGAATTTCAGGATCAACCAATTAATTCTGGGTCATTCTAGGAGCAGTATTAGAAAGGGTTCAATACCCTGTCTCCATTGAAGGGGTAATAGTAGCTAAGGAAGCTAGCGTATATCAGATAAAAATTATAAAAAAAGATAGAAGAGCCTACAAGTAATGGAACAGAAGAACATCATTATTATTTACGAGGAGATTTGGAAAATCTATTGTGTAGGTAAGTATAAATACCACACGGTTATTATTGTGTATTTACTTCATTTCTAACAGTAGAAGTGAAGTGAACAGGGGGATAATTCTAAGCACTGAAAATCTTAATTATTACCTTCAATACATATTGCATGCAATCTATTGGTGTAAATTCTCATACCCAAAAAAATTTTCATTGACGCATAAATTTTCATTGATGCTATACGATATCAATCTAGTAAAAGCATTACTACACTTAGATGTATAGAACCGAGCATTTTTCATAATAACAAAAAATATGTATAATTCCAACAATGGTAGAAATTATATTATTAAAAAAATAATGTCTGCACAACAAAGTTTCTCCATTGAAAACCATCCACAAATCATGAAATTAGAAAGGTGTTTTAGTCAAATATTAAACCCAACCAACAATAATTCTCTTAGAGAGAGAATAAGAAAATAAATACATCGATATATAAATGCGGGAATGCTATGAGTAACTACTCCATAAAGAAGATTACATTTCCATTCACACCCTTATCGATCTGAGACTTTTGCTCAGTGAAGCCTTGGCCCTAACTAGGAATTTATAAACCGAACTACGAATCTCTATATGAGCTTACAAATCCATAATGCAACCCGAGGATTCATATAGAATGTAGAACTAAAATTTGAACAAATATTCTTCTTCGTAAGTAGACCTTTATAATTTAGGAGATCACCGACCTGTGACAAAGCCGAACATACATTAGATGAGATATATAGGAGTGGATGTTAGATGCCTCACAAAATTTTACCTAGTGTCTGTAATAAAAAACACTGAGGTTAGCGCTGTAAATTCCATAAACACCCCATATAAAAAAAAATAACCCGAGAATAGGGTATAACCACAAGTACCAACAAAATTAATAAATTCACCTGTAGAAGAGACTCTAGGCGTGCTAAACTGGTTCAATAGATGTTTCGTCATCTCGAATATTAGATAAAACATGGGTTAGTAGGATATAAATGCATAAAAACTTGGTGAGAATGAGGATTGACCATAACCCTTTCACCTATTCCAGAACAACATTATTTACTTGTTCAAATCTCCCCTGGCTGCATATATGAATAACCTAGGTAATCGATGTGGAACGATCATTTTAGAAGATGATATTTATCTGAATTACAAATTTAAGAAAGTAAGAGAAATGTATATTTTGTAAAATCAAGTTAATGAAAAAAATAAGTTCAAGAGGAAATAGAGACATATTAGGGATAAAGGGTTACCATTTCATTCAATGAAAGAGGTGACACCAATGTCGCACCAAGTACCTTGTTCTATCATTAGACCTTTCTTCTGAAACTGGTGATGTATAACATAAAAATATCAATTTCACTGTAACGTAGGAAGCATGAAATAATACTGAAACCTACCTTATAAAATGAATTATTGGCAAAGTGCCACTTTCATCAAGAATTTAGAGCCAACAATGCCCAGATATTATTATAATAATTTCATTTTAAACAACCCATTGAATGGTAAAGTAAATACAACTAGGAATTTTGAATGAGTAATAAAAACCACCTACAAAAGCTTTCGTGAGTGATGGTTGAAAACAAAAAAATAACTCAGCTTTTTAAATTATTGCGGCCACACACATGGGAAGGTGTACACAGTAGTCGGTAAAATTTGATCTTCCTAAATAATATAGAGCTAATGCTTTAACAGGAAAGAATAGCATTTTCAGTTGGGAAAACTGATAGATGGGCTATAGAAAAATTGTTGAAAACAACAAGTGTGGCATAAAGGAATGTGATATTTTGGGCACTTAAGCAAGCAACAAAGAAGGAATTAAATAAGTAACAAAGAAAAATGGCAACAAAAACTATGGTTAAAAATTGACATAGCTGAAATTTTAATAAAAGGATTGTGCCAAATATAAAGGGAAAAGTGGATTTTTTTTCTAAACCATCACTCACCAATATTCTATGATACTTATCAAATTTGTAATAACATACCATGAAATACTTGAAAATCAACCAATCTTTACTTCTTGATCATCAATTTAGAATAGAAAAAATAAAATTCCTAATCGTAAAGGTGAACAACATACACTCACTTAACAAACATTTTTTTAGTCTCTAAAATGGGTCCTTTAAAGTACTAATGCCTTATTTCAACTTGTAGAGCGACATGTGGATGATTATTTTATCGAGTAGCTAAATGCATTCTAAAGGAAATTGCAATTTAAATTTAATATTGTGGATTTGTTAACATAAGCAAGAATTGATATATTAGTGCACAAAGAAGATCCATGCTCAATACTTAAATTCATAAAACAAAAAATAAAAGGAAAAAGAACCTGACCAAATAAGTAGATAAGTCTAGTCTTGTATGAACACAAACAATTCTTATAGTTCTCACCCACATTAACCTTATAGTAAATGTTTTTGAAATGTTAAATTATATGAGATGGAGTCTCCAAGCCATTAATTTATTCATCTAGTGCCACAATATTCCCCCAAATCCAAGTTGTACAACTTTATCTCCTACTATCCCAACTAGCAAATGCCAAATGTCTACTATAATACTTCTATTGTAATACATAGGAAAAGGGAGACTTGAGTATACAAGTGGGTGATACATTTCATTGTTATATATACATATGAGTATAGTAAATTACAATGTGTGAGTATTTAGTAGTTGAAGATGGTATGATCATTAGCCTATATCAGATTCTCAGATAAGCTATTTCACATGATATAATTTTTTCACCCTAAAAGAGATTTTGGAATATAACACCACATACAAAACAATGAATGTGGATGGGATAAGTCTCCTAAGGGGAATTTACATAATAGCTCATTATTTTCATCAAGTAAAGACAATCCATGTTTTGACCCTAACTTTTTTGTCAAAGCAGTTCTAAGGAGAAGCGCAAACAATTGTGTTGAACTGCTTTCTTTGAAATTATATTATGTTTTCCTTCAATTTTTATTAAAACTGATGTTTGGCCTCCAACTTGTCATGATTTTTTTTGATGAAACAATCAATTTTCACAGCATTCCATTCACCCATTGTCAGCATTTTTAACAATATTTCTCCATAAACAGACCAATTTCCCACATACATGTGTACATGTTTTATTATTATTATTTATTTTTTATTGAATTAAGAAGAACTTTGATTGGTTTTACTAATGATAGTTTGGCGAGTTCAAGTTTCTGTAGCTATCTACATGGTTGAGGCAGTAGCACCACTCTAGAGGGAAATCCAACACTTGGACTTGGTTTATATCAACTCCAATATTTATTTATGTTGGTTGAAATCCACCCAGATCACATGTATGGACCTCCAGCAAAATATCAAAGGAAAAACACAGCAAATTTTGACAAGTCAACTTCAAACGCAATTTCTAAGAAAACGAAAACAAATTTCAGAAACATAAAACATGGGTTTTAATCACCACAGGCACAAAGAGGTTTTTAAGTGAGAAATTTTCTCAAATTCATTACCAATTGAGATATTTTCAGGGTTCTTTGGATCCTTATTTTCTAGATTACGTGGATAAATGGGTTTCTAATTCGTCACTCAATGGAAAGAGCGATCATTCCTATCATATATGTGCACATATTTGATCTAGGGATCCATAAAATAAGATTGGATTTTATTTTCAAAACTGATCTCATGACCAAAACTCAAGCAAGAAACTTCTGAGTTTGTTAATTGTCTCAAAACTCTATAAATTGTGGTCTCTTTGATGAGAGGAGAGATCAAATGTCAAGGATGATATTAATTTGTAATTGTTGCTGCTGATTGAAGGAGAAGAACTGTTTTTCTTTTTTCTTTTTTCCATTGAATGTAATTTTTAATATGGCGCAACTCTGAATGAAATTGGTGATTAAAATGCTCACAAATTCATAGATTGAATTTTTTAAGTTTTTGAACAAAATATGCATGTTTTCATAGGGTAAAATTTCATGTTTTCTTAGAACAATAATATATATGTTTTTCTAGTTTAAGATTAATTTCCTTTCAAATAACTTAATACTTTCATAGTTTATATTAAATAATCTGATTTCCTTTTGAAATTTCTAATTCATTTCACTTATTCATAAATGTTGAAAGCTAATCTCCTAGCACATACATTGTAGTGTACTTCACAAGCTCACGTACCTGAATTGACATATAAATGCAAGTAATTTAGGTGCCAATTAAATTACCCAACAACTGGTAGTGGACAAAGGATTTCCTAAGATGCAGATTGAAAAAGAGTTCCTAAGATGTATATCTATGGGGAATCTCAGGGTCATATATTGGGAAAATGAAAGAGATGGGATTGGAAACTTATATTTACACCCTATTCTAAAAAAAGTAAAACTCATGGAACATATGTTCTCTAACATATAATACACAACAAAATAATCTTTCAAAGGCAGGCTTGCAGCTGGCAACCAACAATAGAGACATAATAAAGTATCAAGGAGGGTTTCCTTCAAACTGAATCTCAACTCAAAATTGAAATCTAATTTTACTTTCTCAAAAGTATTGAAGTATACACCTCTGGAAGTCATTGTCTATTTAACTACTGGTGTTTTCAATTGTGCTATAAAACATAGTAAGAGGAATCTTAAGTAACATGGTACAAAATTATATATTGGAACAGAGGGGAAATTTTGTTGAGAAGATAGCCATATAAATAGAGGTTTGGTATTCAAATTGGTTGGATAACAGGTTATAGCGAGTTTTTCTTTCAAGATGTATATGTGGAACATCATATACATAATTCATAACCAAGAAAATTAGTTGACTAAAAGAGACTTTAGAGTGATGTGGAAAAACACATATGTGAAATTTTTACTAAATATGTGCTATATACATGGAACAAGGTGGTATATCACCAAACATTTTAAACATTGGTGACCCAAGAAGTAAATATATATGAAGGCACTATAAGAAAGGTTAGAAACGATGCAGGAATTATCAATTGTATACCGAAATGAATGAATGGGTGAATGATTAAATCAATAGAAACTTTCAAAATTAGAGGATTGTTGAACCAACATTGACTATGAAGTGGTGGATTTAAATAATGGCATTAGATAAAACTAGGAAGGTGGATAAGAAATCAACGGAGTAGCCTAACTGAATGGAAAAACCTTAAGATGAAAATTGCTAAATGGTGCAGCCAAACCATGTATGGAAATCCTTAAACTTAATTTTGCTTGTAATGTAAATACATACACATAAGACTGAAGGTGCTTGAAATAGATGAAAAAAAATTCACTAACATATTGTATGTTGATGCATATATAAATGCAAAAGTAAAAGGCTTCATGGTTATACAAAGGAGAAATATTTTTCATAATTAACCATGTAATTCAAGTGTATCAAGATAATCCATACGAATCTATGTTGATAATTCCCTATACCTACATAAATTTTATGGAAGGGTATAGAAATACCTAATAAAGTGATCACAATGGGCTTTAATAGGTTCAATTTGAAAACATAACTGGTAGTAGTAAAATATCTTACACTGAAGTATGCATGATAGATGCATATTAGATACAAAGTATCGAACTCAATGTATAAAAGGAAATGATGAAAATAGTCTGGTAATTATTATAGTCGATATATGAAAAGAAAAGTGGAAAATTCCTATTTTGAATTCTTGGATAGATCACACCCATGTCACTGGATATAGCTGTGAGTAAATGAATGAAAAGAGCCTAGTTAATTATCATGACGCTATATTAATGTTAATGCCATTGTCTGAATGCATGCAGATAGTGTGACAGGTGCAGGTTAATTGTAGGAAGCAAGCGTTAGCATGAGTACAAATGTACTAGAAGGAATTTCCTTTCTGCTACTATAAATTCAAGGAAATTCAAAATGGGGAATTATGGTTAAATTGCGGGCAATTTTTTTTTTTTTTTTTTAACACGTAGCTTATAACATTACCTAATTATAATAAAGTTCATGATGTTATTTTTAATATGTACATGGTAGATATTACACAATTCATTGGAACAAATGTTATAGGTAGTAATCGAAGGAGACTGCTGGAAGAGCTCCTTTATATTCTAAATATGAAAAAGTTTGATTTAGGAAAAATTACGATGGAAACATTTTACTTCTGAAGTGGGTACCTATTGATTGAAAAATTCCATAGGTGGAACCTAAAGGCGACCTTCTGGTAGAATATATACATATCTTAGATTAGATAGAGACTTGGCTCTGGAATTGAGCCGTCATTTGGGTTAAAGTGCAATGAAAGCATTTACCCCTAAAGATACTACATAGGAGGGAAAATATGAAATGCAAGAAAAATTATCCAACACTGTTTCAAAAGGAGGAAACTAGAAAATAAACATCGAGGACAGTGTGAATAAATTGGGGGAAGAATGCAATACCCCTCCATCATTGTTTTTATTTAAGACTAGAGTATGTTGGAAATAATGAAATAAAATCCATGAAGAACATGGTAACATTTATGTAAATAAAATTTCTATTAATAAAAATATGAATTTAAAGTAACGAGGAATGAGACACTCTAAGATGAGATTCTTTCCTAAAATAATTCTTCCATGGAAAAGTTTCTAGATAAACTTAATGAATGGGAGAGAAATATACATTAAGTTGCTTAGTTGGGGAAAGATGATAAGTTTGTATATGCATAAATCATTGCAGGAGATAAAGGCGAGATTTTAAGGAAAATCCTAAGAAAGTGGTTATGGATGACCACAAAAGTGGGACACCACTAATAGAACATCCAACATGGAAGAAAGGTATGAAATACCTAGGAAAGAATCAACATTGTTGTTGATTCTTGGGAAATTACTCTTAGCTTAGGGGAGACTGGAGGTGGAGTTCATGGTTGGGTGGTGGGTGTGCTCATTGCAGTACAAATTCCACAGTTACTCTGGTTAGAAAATTCTGTGAAAATTTAACTTTGTGAATAATACAATGATTATTAAGATTCTTATAGTTATAAGGTTGATTTCAGGGTAACTTTGTGGGGATTTTGATATACTAGAGGTACATGGAAGTGTAATCTGTGTACAAGTTCTTGCTGATATGTTATTACTCGAAGGGGTACCAATGAGGGCTACAAGGGAGTCCAACTAACGTGACTACTTCTGTTAGTTTCTGTGTTTATGCTTCCCCAACTACAGGTTTATTCATGTAACTACAGACATTTGTAGTTTAAAGAAGTCAAAACACATCAATAGGAATTATTTTTTTAATAAAATTGGTAGTCCGGCTAAACCCGAGAAAGTGCTTTGATGCCACTTGTAGTATGTTTGGCCTACATAAAATATTAGAAGTGCAATATATGCAAGAGATACTACAAAAAATAACATAATGAGATGATAACAATGGAAACATTTTTTTAATTTCTCCAACAATACTGTTCACTTGCCTCTTCAAGGAGTGTTGGCACCAAATTTGACCCCAATTAGAGTTTGTCTCTTTCTGTTGGTTTCACTTTGGGCTTCCGTCATCGTATGACTCATTTTGTATTCCTCTAGTTTCACTTTGGGCTTCCTTGAGAGTGGTTTATATGCTCAAGTGACTTTAGGGAATGTTTATTTCCTAAGTGTAGGTTGCATGTCTCATCACCCACTTTATTAACTGAATTAAATTTAGAAAAGAAAACTGGCCAAAATTTATATTACCAATTGGCTGGTACTAATTGGGAATATTATAACCCTCCCCACCAAAAATTTCTTGTCCTCAAGAAATGCCTGAATAAGCCTCCTTTCTAGCTAATTCTCCCCATAGTAACTGCAAAATGTGTTTGGGTCCCAGATGTGCCACTGAATCTTCCCTATCCTCTGCATCACCCTGATATGAAGGGATCTCTCAATGCCAGGATCCCAAGCCATCCTGTCCAACATGAAGCTCCACCTTCTCCACTCACCCTCTTGCCATGCTAATGAAGTCCCCCACTCCATCAGTGACTCACTAAAGCCCGATGGAAGATCTACATGATCTCCCCATGTAGTATATAGCTCACCCCTAGAGGTTATCGAGATGTGTAGAGTTTTAATGCTCAAGTCTCTTACTAATCTCGTAGAGGTACCACCATGATAATGCTATGCTACTCTGATCATGAGATACTCCCCATCATGTGGAGACTGTATCCTCCTCTCCTGAGACCTAGTGGCAGGAGATATATGATAGACAAGCTCATCTGGCCTAGGCATCGCCATGATGCCAATACCTACCCCTCTGAATGCAGCTCTGAATCTATGCAGCAACAGAGAAAGTCTGCCTTGCCATCCGATGAAGGCCTATTTGTACCCCCATGTGTCAACCCAACAGTGAACTAGATACTCTTTGTCCTGACTCCGACCATCATGAGAGAGAATGGGCTATCAATCAATTGAATCTCTATATCCCATAGTCGGAACTACTTCACCATAGCTCTGACAACTGCAAGAATCCCTTCGTGCCTCATCTCTAGTCCCTAATCATGACCAATATATTGGGTCCAGATATCATGGGAAAATATGATGCATGCTAACCTGCCTTGTGTCTTCCACTATGTAGTACTGTTGTAGCACCCTGTACCATCCCGTGCCTTGTCTTTGTCATGGTACCGGTCACTCCTCGTGTGTTCTCAATGTGATGTAGGACACTCCTACTCCACAATCCAGTCCCACAAACTACAGTACACCACCATGCACACCCATGTCCACCGGTAGTCCATTTCTTAATGCTAGATTCTCCAACACATCCTTGGATGTGATGGCCTAGATTTATGTCTCTACATGCCGGACCACCCCCAATCGGTATGATCACCTCCATCGTCGCATCTCTATACCTGTCGATGAATGGATCATCACTCCAAACCATCCTTGAGGGGTCTGAGAAGTGAATCTCCCTATGTGTTAGTAGTGATACCACCACTACTCCGCTCTGCTGCGACCTTTGTGCCCCACACAAAGGTGAAGAATCTTTGGCTCCATAGAAGGCACCATTTGGTGGCTTGCCAATTCCACCTCCTCTAAAAAGCTCCTGCCAAAGTATGTTGATCACCCTGTGACCCCGCGTACAAGTGTCGTACCAAGAAAACCCAAGGAGTCTGCCCATAAATTGGTTGGCCATTGGAGCTCACCAAAAATCCCCTAGCGAATATGCATGCTCAACTGCTAGGCCAACTGTACCCTCCAAGACATAGTTAATCGACTTGCTTGGGAAACGACAGGTAGTCTCGCCTAAATCCCAATGCCAGTCTGGGGTTCCTGTATTCCCAGCACCTGGAAACTTTTGCTGCACTACACCCGGGTCCACCACTATCTCCATAATCCACTCCACCGGGTACCAACTCAAAATATCTCGCCATCCAACCTCAACATGTGTATGCTACACACTGTGCAACTCCAATCGTCTCATCCCGCTATCCAAGTCAACATATGAGATCTAGCTAGGTGGCTCCATATCTCTCGCTCCAATGGGAAGAGGTGAACCAACAATGCTGCTAGCCCCGTCTATGCATGCCTGAAGGGGGTTTCTCTGACACTCAGATGTTCCCTTTAGCTGTACCATTAGGGACTCTAGCCGTTCCCAATGTGGGCCAACTTGGTCGTTGACTCGGCACAAACCACTCTCATTCCCTTTAGCTCCTCGTTCTGCAACAAAATAGCCTCTCATACTGATGTGGCCTTCCCTTTCAAAACTAGAAGGTTAGCTTGAAGCTAATGACATTGTTGTGTGCGAGCATCATCCGATACCTCTGTATCTCCTAGCGGCTCATCAAAGGTGGATACATCTCATGGCACCTCACCCATCTGTCATGCACTGCTACCACCCGAAGACTCGGACACTACCCCGATCATCACCTCAATGGATGGCACTATGGGGGTAGGCTCTACTCTCTCTTCTAGGATGTCAACCGACATGGTCAAAGAAGTCTCCAACACAAGTGACCCATGTGTGATACTGGGTGTATCCACATGCTCCCCATGATCTTGTGTGCCCTTATCCTCCAAGTGCGAGGTAGCCATTTTTATGACTTCCCCCTTCATTATTCGGTCAAGCTGGAAAGAGGTATCCAACTTTTCCACCCAATCCCGGGCTGTGAAATTAGTGGATCCATCATACATGGGAAAAGGTGTCCTCCAAATGGTACGCTGCAACTCTTAACCCTCCGTGCTATACCCCCCACTGTTCCTTCCTTCTTCATCCCGCCTGAGCTGGCAGTAATCTCTGAAGGACAAAGTCGCTCTGAAGTTTTCCCCCATGGACTACCATTCTCGGAAATAATCTCCCATGGGTATATGATCATGCCACCTAACCTGCTCACTCGGTACTGGAGGTAAGAATTTAGGCATCGTAATCCTGGTTGGCCTACTAAAGGCTAGTAGGTGAGTTGCTGGTAAAGGGTGGTCACACTGTTGTGAGACCCCCAAAGTATCCCCTACTAGGGATTCTTGATGGATGCTCTCATTCCTATATTATTTCTTGAGTCTTTCCAACATTCCCTTCTGTCCTTTGGCTAAATCATTTAGGGCCTTAAAATGTTACCAAATGCTTCTTCCCGTTTTCTCCTTGACTCCCCCATATTTTCCACCTCTATTGCCTTTGGTGGGTAAGATTATGCCTACCCTCTTTGTTCCTAGAAAAATATCCCCACGACTGAGCCAAGAACGAAACTGTGATACCACTGTAATATTCCGAATAGAAATAAACAACAAGATAAAGGAACATAAACAAGTATCTATCAAAAAATAGAGAGACATCACATAAACAATGCAAATATGGAGAAACACTGAGCCATTTTATTATGTAACTGAAAGATACAATGAGTACAAAGGTGATCAAAATGATGGCACCTTGGCTTGCACAAGGAAAGCTGGAAATATTCTCAGGAATGCTCAAGTAATGGCTACTCTATCAAGGACTTCGTAATCTCCAAATGCTGTTGCTGTTGCTGCCGGATTGCTGCTACTGCTGGAATGATATGGCTCTTTGGGGCTGTTCCCCTGCTAAAAAAAAATATGAAACTCTAGGAATGAGCTCTCCTCCAAATACCCAGAAAAGCCCAGAAAGGAATTCTGGAATGGGTGACCCTAGAATATGACCTCCCTTGGGAAATAACACTATCCTAGTGAAATACGCTGGCCCTGAATTATCCTCTGCAAATGATGGCCTCCTTCTGTACCAAAATGATGAAATAGTGAAGGGTTGATCCCTTCTCACTATCTCGGGCTGAATCTCCTGATGAATCCTCACTCCCGGAACTGCCTCCTCCAAGAACTACATGATCTGTCCCAGAGACTGCGCTGCCCAAGCAAGTGTGTAATTCCTGGCTTATGATGCTATGGCTCCCACCTAAATAAAAAAATGAATAGAAATCCTTACCCGAGCATGCACTCAAAGTCCCTTGGGATAGAGGTTGGGATCTCTGCTTGGAGACACCCGGTGTGCTAAACAACACTTGCAGACTTCGCTCAACAGAAAAAGCGTGCTCAATGTCAAAAGACAGAAGTCATAAATGCAAGATAGAATGGAAGAATGAGGATCCTATTCCTCTTTTTATGCTTTGAGAGCTTTTATCTCACCCAGGCCCCACCAAATGGTGTTGTCCCTCTTGGCCCACACTGTCCCTCTCTCACTGCGCTGTCATGGACCCATGCTGCCCACGCTGCCACTTCGTCCTCTTAGGCCCCACACTGCCAAATAATTATATGTTGAAGTGACTTTATGGAATGTTTATTTCCTAAGTGTAGGTTGTGTGTCTCATCACCCACTTTATTAACTGAATTAATTTTAGAAAATAAAAACTGGCCAAAATTAATATTACCAATTAGCTACCGCTAATTGGGAATATTACAATGCAAAGCTAGGATTTTTTGTATTAAAAAATGTACATAATTAAACAAAGAAATATTCATATTTATGTTTTAAATTTATATTTCGTAGAATGTTATATTATGTTTATATAATACTTAAAGAACATTTTATTCTTTTAAATGGATATATTTTTTAGACAAGTTTATAAATTTACAATTTTATTTATTTTATTTTTTTAAATAAAGAGGACATTTTATGAGAGGTTTTCTATAGCCATTATATATATATATATATATATATATATATATGTTTCAATATTTAAAAACATTTTACAAGTTATATATTTTTGTTTCAAAATGGTTACTGGGTTGTTATTATACATAATTGTTTCCATAGTTATTGTTCACATAAATTTTATAAGAGATCCTTTCAATTTCACTATTTATCAATGCAAGTATATAAATTAAATGGCTGAGAGGGCGATGATAAGGATCAAAATACTCACTTTCTATGATGAAAATAAAATAAAAAAAAATATGATTTTATTTTAATTTTTTGTTATTGTTTTTTTATTGTAGGGGAATTGGGAGCAATAGAGACAACAAGTTCTCACCCCAATGATTTGAACATGAAAATTTTTTATACTCACATTTATTGACTTGGGAAAACTTTTATACTCACATTTATGGACTTGCGAGGTGAAGTCAGCATGACTGTTTTAAATTGTTATTATTATTTTTAATTATAAAAATAATTCATATATAAATAAAACATAGGTACATTAAAAATAAAATCTAACCATATTTTTTGTCATTGAAATCAACACCATCTACCAACATTTTTTATCATTGAAATCAACACCATTTTACTAAAAAGATCTATATTTTGTAAATATACTTTGTTGCAATATTATGACTTATAAATACAACATGCCCAAAAACCTATAACTTATTTCATATTGCACCAATTCCTATAACATTTTTTTCACTAATCAATTTAATTTTAATTTCCTTGACACATATATCTTAAGCTTTAATATTAATATTATTGAAAGTATCCTTAGTAAATTAAAACCCTCCCATTCTCCTAATGCTTATTAGTTAAATTAAAAATTGTAACCCATATTCCAAAATAAATAGGTCAATGAAAATAATAATTCTCATGAAATGAAGATAAACCTCAAATAATAGAATTCCACTTAAATGATAGTATAGCTTGAATAAGAGTGTTATGTTACTCCCATGAGAGTAGTGGTCCATGTTTGCCTGATTGGAAATGGTTAGTTTGTTGCAACCAATAGTCACATGATTGATGTCAATACCGTCACTTGCAGAGCTTAACTAGATATAGAGAGCCTAATTATCGCCTTAAGACATTAGGCAATTTCAAGTGACAGTTGGTTGTAACATTGAACATTGAATTTCTGACTTTGCAAAAGAAATCGGTTTTTGCAGTTGTTATAACAGGTGTAATCAGACCTTGTTTTTGCAGTTGTTTTTTCTCACTTGCTGATTTTATTTTCTAACATTCTTCCAAATAACCTTGTAAACAAGGGGTTTATCATTATGGTCTTATAATTGGAAGGATTATTGATGTCACCACTCTTAAAAAGAGGTATTTCTAGACTATTTGTCCAATATGTGGGGAACCCATCTTGTATGATGTTGTTGAAACTTTTTATAATGTGAAGTGCAAGAATTTTTAAGCCCCACTTTAGATACTCTCCTTGGAGTTCAGCTAAGTCTTTTGCTTTTCCAACACCCAACTTCTTGATACCCATCACTACCTATTGCACCATGAAGAGTTTTGCATTAGTGTTGACCAAGGGAGGAGGGTCAACCTTGGGATCCTGCTCATAAAGTTGTCTTGCATAGTAACACCATTTAGAAGTTGTAATTATGTTTTTAGTTTTCATATTTATCGGTTGGATCTCCTTCCAATATAATTTGGGGTTATTTTTCCGGAGGAAGATTAGTTCTTCTTTCCTTGAAACCATGAAAGCAACCCTTTTCTTTCTTAATATCTTCTTGTAAGCTTTGAGATTTATCTTATCCTTATTTGACTCTTTCCACATTCTCCTTGCATTTTTTCATTTCTCATCAAACCAGGCATTAACTGAAAATAAATTTGTTTCAGGCTTCTAATTTTTTCTCTTTTTTCACTCTAGAAGTGTGCTTTGAATAAAATTTGTTAATTCATGACTATGCATGCCATGAAATGAGATTTTCTCTTTCTCGAAGAGCCTCTCTAGTGTTATTTTGAAGGTATTAAAATTTTTTGGAGTCAAAAGAATTCTACCCTTTAGAATATTTTGTTGAGAAGACATAGTTTTTGACCCTAACTGCTTCTTTCCATTCCAAGAGAAACTTAAATAAATTGGATTGTGATATGATTTTAAGTCCCAAAGATAATCTCCAATACAAAATTCTTCCATTTACTAACACAAACTATGTGAGAAAATTGCATAGTCTACTATGCTTGCTCAATTGTAAGTATTGCAAGTAAAAATACTAGACTTTTCCCATCTAGTCAACCATTAAAAATGACTAAATCGAAAGCCCACGTAGAGTAAGAAATTTTTCACCTAAGAGATTGTAGCCATTGTCCTATGAAATTATTTCCTACTAATGATTACTGCCTTCTGTAAGGCAGATAGGGTTGCAGTCTTCTTTACAACAAAGAATGCTAGCTTGCTCACTTGGAGTCCTAGCATTGAAATCACCCACTATAATAACTTCAACTCGCTGATAATATGTTCCAATATCTGCTTTTAAGGCTACAAAGGGATATTTGTGGTCAAGCCCTCTAATTTTTAAGATTTTTGAAATTCGTGACGTAAAATAACATGTTGCAATTATGATGTGATTTCCATTTTTGATATTTTAATCCAAACTATATATATATATATATATATATATATATATATATATATAAATTTTATATAAATATATTATTTGTCTTAACTTAATATATATAACTTAATATATATTATACATTAGTATAAAGTATATTATTTCATTATATATATATATATATATATATATATATTTTTTGGACAAAAATGTTATACAAATTTTAAAGTATATGTATATATATATATGAAATTTAATATATGATACATCAACAAATTTTAAGGATGAATTGATCGAGTAGTGAGGATTTATTTGGTTGCGATTTCATTAATGCTTGAACTAATTTTACTTCCTTTTATTTTTGTTGGAAATTAATAAAAAACATTTAAAAGGATTGTTTGGAAAGGTTTGAGTGAGAATTGATATAAAGGAGGAGACAACAGATCCCATGCCAAAGAATTTTCGAAGAGGACACTCGAAATTAATTTTTTGTTTTCATTTAACTTACTAGTTAAGGCATGGTTATTCGAGCACTTAATAAAATCCACGATTTTCGTTCGAAATGGGGTTAGCTCCGGGAGGTTATGATACTTATACTTTAGGTCCGATTACACCTATTATACACATCGATCTGCATTTATGAGTAACTTTTTTATTTATGTGTCTTTGTTTCTCTTATTTTAATTATGTGCTCATGATTTAAATCTATGCGTTATTATTTGATTTGATCAATTGCAGTCCGTTGAAGATTTATTTGATTCATGTATTCTCATTTATATACATACTATATAGAATGTATAAATAGTAGTATTTAGTTGAATTTCTATTTAATTGGATGTGCTACTGCAGGAAACTTATTTCCTAATTACAATAATTCTCTTAAATATTATATGAGCGCATCTTTCTTATTTCATTTATGCTTTCTTTAGTTACCTATACTACTTTATTTTGAGAAAATTAACAAACTAGTAATTGGCATGAACACTTTTAGTTTGTTATAACAATCAATGAATTCATTAATCTCTTTCTCTTTTTCTCTATATATATACTTTGTTTTTTATACTACTTGTTTATGCGTTTTTGAGAAGCAATACAATACATGATATTGATTTTTGTCTTACTAGTATTACAACAAATAGTACAATACTCGAAATGTTGGAGTACTTTGTGTTAGTCTTTTTACATTATATTTTCTTTTGTTTTAATTTTTATTTATGTGCTATTATTAATTACTTAGATTGCATATTTGAATCTTTATTTTGACTTGCAGGTCCTTGTTATTATAAGTCTCCTTTCCATCTATATCTTGCGCACTTGTTTATTTGAGACATTGTGATATTAATAACTTGGTAATATTTATTTTTTGGAATTAGAAAATCTATTTAAAAATACATAAATACCTATGTTGCATGAGTTTCTAGAACGTGGAAACGTTGGGAACTTGGGTATGGGTGTCCGGAATAGTTAGAGGTTTCCATAAAAATTATAGGAAATGGCTAATTGGGAGCGGTAATATTATATAATAATAATAATAAATGTTTTTTTAATTACATAATTTATGTGTGGAATGTTGTAATGTGGCATATGGGTCTGATACTTTGCACTTGTCAAAGGAGTGTCAATGTTAGTAATTCTAGAAATGTCAGACACATCATCGATGCATTTATTAATTTAATATAATTTTTTATTATGAAAAAATATAATATCTTTACAAGAACCAGTCCATAGAGTCTCTCTGAAACTGAAAGGAAACGAAACTAACATACTAATGTCAAGAGGAATTTCACATAAGGGAAGCAAGAAACCAGAGTTTAGACATCACATAAAACAGGACTCAAAAATGAAATATCCCCACAGAAGAGCTCGCAAACAAAAATGACAGAAAAGAAGAAATCCTTGAAAAGTTAAAGCCCTCACTGTTGGAGTTTAAATGTCTAGAAAAAACAAAGTATTTGGAAACTCACTGAGGTTACAAACCACTTCTTCATGAACTGTTTGCAAATGAATACAAGGTTGCACTCTTAAAAAAGTTAATAATTACAGTGATGGAGTGAATGGAGGACAAACTTTATGCAAGATTGTGAGTGAGTTTCGCGAGAAAGATATTTTTTTTGCGTGTACTTTGAGAAGGGAAGTTTTTTTTGGCGGATTTTCGGGCAAATTTACAGAAATGAAGTTTCTTTTTTTGTAAAACTTACTAAAAATGTTTAACGAAGTTTTGTTTTGGCGGCAAAGTTTTGTTGGAAACACCCAAACGTCAATCATCATAGTGGTCAAAGATTCCGGAACATGCCTGGGCTCTGGTAGTAGATCCTATAAAAAATGATAAATTCCCACATAGTTCCAAAGCTCCTAGGAATGAAGAAACCTCTGAAACGAGTTTCCCATTTCTCTAGAGCGGTTCTTGTGCAACAGATAAATACATGAAATTCTCCCTGAGGTGAGGGGACTGCAACCCTATTCACCTGAAGTGGGAGGGTTTTTAAACTCTTAGTGAATTTCTTCTTTGGATGTTCTTAATTATTAGAACAATCCAAGAACAAACAAGGGGGGAACCTCCAGGAGAGAAAAACTCGATTAAATAAGACAAGACATAACTTCCCTTACTATCATTGACAATCATATAGTTTCCTATGACCCAAAACACTAACTACTCATGGTCCCTTGCATAATGCAGGTTAAACTATATTATTTTATAACATTAATTTTAATCTAGTTGTAGGTTGAGTTGACACAAGGGTTGAAATAACACACAACTTTTTAAAAGAGAGGAATAATCTGTTTCTGAGTTTTTCTCAATTATTAGAACAATCCAAGAACAAACAAGGGGGGAACCTCCAGGAGAGCAAAGCTCGATTACATAAGACAAGACATAACTTCCCTTACTATCACTGACAATCATATAGTTTCCTAACACAAAAATGGCCTAACACACAAATGTACCCCAAGGGGAGGTGGAGGAGGTTTTGTACTAGTCTGTATAGTGGATTTGAATCCGATTATCACTAGAGAAGGCACAAATGAAGGAAAAATCCGTGTGCCTCACACATGCATCAGTGACCTATTCAATTAAGGATGTGGGATAAATATATGTGGGGAATTATTTGTTCAAATCCTGAAAATTAATATATACTTGAATGATCCCCTGCTTTTTCATGAAAGATACACGGTTGGAAAGCCACAATGTGTATGCAATCGGATATATAAATCTTCTTTTGGTAATCTTAATAATGATCATGGAAACAAACATTTATAATAACTATTAAGTAACTATTTTGAAATACAAATATGTACCATGTATATATATATATATATATATATATATATATATATATAGATAATTTTAATTAGCTTAAATTATTTTAAAATTTTTATTAAACAATAATCTGAAATAAAGTAATAATTTAGTTAATTTTTTCTTTCAATCTTAGAAAGGTGAGAATGTATCACTAATGTTTTTTTATGCCAATCCATTTCTATTAGTTATTTAATTCATATAGTTACACTATTCCAAATAAATTGTTCTAGTTTCTTTCTTATTAAAATTTAAATCTTAATTTAATATAAAATGATATAAAATTTGGGTGAAATTTATCGATAGTGATAATATTTATAATAATAAAAAATATCATATCATATGTATTTGGAAGAGTATTATATTTTAGCTCAATGGAATACAATGAATTCAATAAATTATTTGAATAATGAAAAATAATGATATATTTTTAAGTGTGCTTTATCGCATTTATAATTTTAACAATAATGCTGATTTGCGATGATTTTGTTATAAGCATTACTATAAGTTTTTAAAAAATGGTATTCAAAAGCCTATTTTTCTCTTATGAAAATAGATTTAAAAGATTTTTTTTGTAATTTTATTTTATTTTATTTTTTTAAAGAAAAAAGATTTTAAAGTTTTTTATTAAACTATTTTTAAACATTAAGAAAATTAAACTTCAAGAGAAATGCATTTTTTGGAAACAATTTAGAAAAAATATTTGAAATTTTCATTTCTTGTTACTTATGGCCTAGGTTAAAAGATATAACAAAAGGAAAAAATAACCAACTCTACAAATAAGTTATGATTTAGTGTGTTCTTTTTAAATTGTCTAACTATCTAAAATATTATGAAATTTTATCATTTAATACTTTTAAAAAATTGTCATAAAATTATTAAAAAATATAATTTTTAATGTTTTATGAATATTATTTAAAAAATGAATTGCTACCTAGAAACTTGTAAAAAAATCTTCTAAAATCATGAAAATCAACAAAAATAAATAAATAATTATTGTTAAAAAAAAAGGGAGTGGTTTTGTAAAACCTCCCATAAAATGTCCTCTTTATTTATTGAAAAAAAATCATAAATTTATAAACGTGCCTTGAAAATATATCCACTTGAAAATCATTATTTACATATTGTATAAATATAAAATAAAATTATAATAAACATAAATTTAAGATATAGCTATGAATATTTTTTTACTACCAAAAGGAAACTTGTATTCTTATTATAAATAAGGAAAATACATTTTACATATACATAGTTTACATGTGCATTCAGTGTGGATATACCTTAATCTGTCCATGGTTATCTCAATACAAAAATAATCATAATTGTATACCCAAATATACTTTCTAACAAGCTCATCAGAAAAGATAAAAATCAAGGAAAAACAAATTTCTTGTTCTTAAACAATTATTGTACCATGTGAATAATTCCAACAAAAAATGCAAATATATACAAAATGACTGCAGTGTAGCTATGGATGATTATATTATTTTCCATCCATCATGATGCTTTTAGAGTGGAAAAGGTAGAGGAATCAACTCATTGGACCATTTTTACCAGCAGAACGTAGCTTTGCATAAATAGAGTTTGAAACCTTGCAGGAGCGTTTTAAAGAATCAAACAACGATTTTTGGGGGTTAAAATTTGTCTATTTAGAGAATTGCCTTTTTATACTATATTATACACACAAAAATTTGAAACAACACAAGAATCTCATCAATGGGAGTATGTATGCAAAAGTTATGCCACTCAGAAGTTGGCCTTTCTGTTTTCCCCACCATAGTTCGAGAGGATGCCACCTCAACCCCCATTATTCATGGAAAATGGGTTACCAAGAGAGATAGGACATAGATCACTCAAAGAGGATTTGTGCATTATAGGATCACACAGGTCACAAGTCATACTTCTTTGTACTCGCAACCATATTTACATTCATAAAAAGTGAGCGGAGCAACCTCACCTTCCAGTTGGGTTTTTGTCTCGAAATGGTTTCCCATAGGATAAATTGTGTTAAATGTGTGTGTCAGATGTTTATTTTGTTGTTCATTATTTTTTGTATAATTTTGATTCACATGCATGCACTATTAACAATAAAATTTACAGATATTGAAATTTAAGAAAGTTGTAATAGTGTATGATTTCATATTTTAAATATTCTTTTATTAGATCTATTGTGATGAACTGTCTAGTAGAATATCCATGGAAGCTTACGGGTCATACATGTGTATGTGTGTTACGGTCCGACCTTAACCCCTTTATTATTTTAATAATCCCAAGAGGTCTCGTAAGAGTCATGATTAGTTAGCTTAATAAATAAATCTCATAAGCATTGTAAGTGGTTGACCCACATTATACAAAGGGAGTGACAATTAGTTATAACATTACATAGCTAATAAAGAAAGTGTTTAACCTGCATTATGCAAGGAACCACGAGTAGTTAGGGTTTTGCGTCATAGGAAACTATATATTGTCAGTGATATTAAGGGAAGTTGTGTCCTGTATTATGTAATCGAGGTTTTCTCTCTTGGAGGTTCCCCCCTCGTTGGTTCTTGGATTGTTTTGGTAATTTAGAACAACCAAAGAAGAAATTCACTAAGGTTTAGGAAAACCTCCCACTTCAAGTGAAAAGAGCTTGCCTCTGCTCACCTCAAGGGGAATTCCATGGATTTAATGGATTTTTAAATGGATTTTCTACTTCAACAAATAAATATGACCAGGTTATTAATATGAGAGTGTCTCAAAGGAACAAGTGCTCAAGTTATAGATGGAAATTTGACTTATAATAACGAGAGTCTGCAATTCAAAAAAAAGATTCAAATATGTAATCTAAGTAATTAGTAATAGCACATAAATAAAAATTAAAACAAAATAAAATAGAATGTAAAAATGCCAACATAAAGTACTCAAACATTTCGAGTATTGTACTATTTGTTGTAATACTAGTACAACATAAATTAATATCTTGTATTGTATTGCTTCTAAAAAGTGCATAAACAAGTAGCATAAAACACACACACAAAATATATATATATATATATATATATATATATATGTATGAAGGATAATGAATTCATTGATTGTTATAACAAACTAATAGTGTTCATATCAATTACTACTTTGTTAATTTTCTCAAAATAAACTATTGTGGGTCACTAAAGAAAAAATAAATGAAATAGAAAGCGTGCACTGATATAATGTTTAAGAGAATTATTTTAATCATACAAGAAGTGTCATGCACTAGCACATCTAATTAAATATAATTTCAATTAAATACTTCTATTCATACATTCCATATAGTATGTATATCAATGAGAATACATGAATCGAATAATCCTTTAATAGACTGCAATTGATCAAGTCAAAGAATAGTGTATAAATTTAAATCATAAGCAAATAATGATAATAAGAGAAACAGAGAAACCTAAATAAAAAATTTACTCATAAATGCATATAATAGAACCTTCAAAATATGTGTATATTAATATGTACAAGAGGTGTAATAGGATTTGTTTTTTTTTTAATGGATCCTTAACCAAAAAATCAAGATATGGTCTTCGGCTAAGGTATCCACTATGAGAAATAAGAGATCCTACATAAATGGTATGATAATATTATATAATCAACGAAGATATCCTACATAAAAACTGCAAAAAAAACCAATTTCTTCTGCAAAATCAGAAATTCAATGTTTAATGCTACAAGCAACTGTCAATTGAAATTTCATAATGTCTTCTGAAAAATCAGAAATTTAATGTTCAATTTTACAACCAACTGTCACTTGAAATTTCCTAATGTCTTAAGGCGATAATTATGCTCTATATATCTAGTTCAGCTCTCCAAGTGACGGTATTGACCTCAACCATGTGACTATTGGTTGCAACAAACTAACCATTTCCAATAAGGCAAACACGAACCACTCTCATGTTTGGTTGTAACAAAACACTCTTATTCTAACCTATATTATCATTGAAATGGAATTCTATTAGTTTAGGTTTATCTTCATTTCGTTTCATCCGAATTATTAGTTTCATTGACCTATTTATTTTGGAATATGGGTTACACTGTTTTAAATTAATTAATAAGTATTATAAGGCTGGTATTATTTTGATTTACCTATTTTTTATTTTTTAATATAGATTACAATGTTTTAATTTAATTAATAAGCATTATGAGGATGGTAGGGTTTTAATTTACTAAGAATATTTTCAATAATATATTATTGAAAAAGATTAAGACATATGTGCTAAGGAAAGTAAAATTAAATTGATAAATGAAAGAAATGATATAGGAACTCGTGCAATATGAAATAAGTTATATTTTTTTTTCACAGGTTGTATTCATAAGTCATGATCTTGTAACAAAGCATATTTACAAAATATAGATCTTCTTGGTAAAATGGGGTTGGTTTCAATGATAAAAAATACTAATGTTAGATTTTTTAGATTTTATTTTAAATGTAACTATGTTTAATTTATATATAAACTATTTTTGCAATTAACAATAAAAATTTAAATTAATCCCGCAGAGTTGCATATATATATATATATATATATATTATAGAAAATCTCTTCTAAAATGTCCTCTTTATTTTTAAAAACTAAATAAATAAATTAAAAAAATCATAAATTTATACACTTGTCTAAAATTATATATCCATTTAAAAAATGTTTTTTTAAGTACTATATAAATATCATATAAAATTCTAGGAAATATATATTTAAAACATAAATATGAATATTTCTTTGTTTAAGTATGCACATTTTTTAATATGTACATTTTTTATAATTATATATAACATCAATATAAAATATAAAACTTCACAGAATGTGCATACCAATTTTGTGTAGACTACTTGCCTCCCAACCTTGAGCTTTAATCCACAACTCTCTCCCGAGGACAGACCAATTCTTCCTCTCAGTAGACAACCTCTTGTCTCACTAGGAATAGCTTATTTAAGCTTTCTTTCCCTCAACATGTTTCCATAACTGCGTCCAGTTAATTAGGGATGTTGTTTCCCTTCGCCTAGGCTTTGCTTTCGTTTTTTCCACAAAAGTTTCTTTTAAAACTAGATTTTCCGCTTTCTAGTTTTATTCTTACCTATTCTCGGTAAATTTCGACTTCACTGAGGCTTTTACTAGATATTTTTATCCCATCTAATAAAATTTATTTTATTTTATTTTTCTCCAAGGATTTTTGGAGAATTTTGGGAAAGTCTTAGGAATCTAGTCCATCCTCATGTATTTGACTTCCTGTTCTCAATTTACTCTATCTTTACACCATGATATTATTTCAACATTTATATATTAATTTCCACAACAATATATATTTACATATTTTATTTCTAAGGTCCCCCTGACCTTTATGTGTATTCTCTATTTATAGAATGCCGAAAATATGGATATTACATAGTCCCCCTCTAAAACAAAACACTATCTTCGGTTTTTTCCAATCTCAGTTTATTCATTAACCAGTGATGGTTATGTTTCTTCATCTTAACTTCTTGTTCCCCAGTAGCGTTCTCAAGTGCGAAGTGTTTCCACTATGATTTCACCCGACCTATTGTTTTATTTGGACGAAAATTCCTTGATTTCTTCACCTATATCACAGTTCATTCAACCACGTGAGTAGATTCATGTACATAATTTTTTTTCTAACAATGAAATATGAAACCAATTTTTATATGACGAAGTAGAGCGATTTTATAATCTCACTCCAACCCACATTTCCCCACAATATTGACGTGTTTCTCAGCATAATTTTCAGAATGCAATCTCATATTTGTGAATTTAATCTTTATATGTATACTTGATCTCCATTTTTGAATTCAAACGAGATGAATTTACTTTAATATTATGATGATTCTTCAATTAACTCCAACTAAGTGGAGTGTGGCCTCTTTTTTCATACAAGGTTCCTGACTCACTTAAGTCCCTGGAAGTCTGATAATTGTATTTGTATAAAATTTCTACTAAATACATAAATTCTTCCCTATTATTGGGTTTTTTTCTTTTTCTATCACATACTTTCCCAGTATGTTTTGTAATATTTTCTTTGATCTCTCTGTCTGTTTAATTGTATGAGGATAATAAGATGTATTGCAATTCAACTTTATCCCCCTTCCTCCAGACTTGATTTTCCCAAAAGTATATGTACTTTTGGTATCTCTATCAGAGAGATCCATTTTGTGATTCTATGGAGTTAAAGATTTATTTCTTGAATCTTTTGGTCACATGTGATGTGCCAACAATGGTCACATGTGATGTGCCATTGTAAAGGAAGAAGTGTACTATTTTTGTTAGAGTATTCATTATTCTCACAATTTCGTCATGTTGTTACTTGGTACTTAGTAGTCCTGACTTAAATTCCATTGATACCACTTCTTTCTTCTATTTTGAATTAAAGAGGGAATTTAATGTAGTAGTAGGATACTAAAGTTCTACTTTACCTTGTTTCCCTTTCCTCCACGACGCCAAGATTTTTTTTCTCTACCTTCCTCTTCATCCCTCGTCAAGTATAATTTCTCTTCAAGATTATTATTATCTTGGTATAGCTAGATAGCCTGCATAAGGTCTTTGACGGTACTCTGGTTGTATTTATCTACTATTTCATGGTATATCATTGACACCTTACAATTTTATACTCTTTACTTGTAACAATAAGTTTTGGCTGATTTTTTATCTATCATACAATTTCATCTTACTGAAATCTTACCTATCGATGGTTTTTCAACAATGTTCCTTGCATTTTTTCTCCTACTTCAATTCTTACACTACTACATGTATGTGCCATAATTTGATTGGTTTGTCTTCTTACAGATCAATAATTCAGTTTTATTTTCCTTCCATTTATTACATTGAGGAAATTTACCACCATGCATATTTTGCATCACTTTATTTGCGTAAAGGAATATTTATGACATATTATCACTAACTTTACCTTTCTTCTGGCTACTATTTCCACGTTTTAAGGTAATTATTACCTCAACCAATTCTACTTCATAGACTACAAAACTTCATTCATGTTTCTTCAAATTTCAACTTTCGAGATTCATACACTATTTATGCATTATTTTGCAGCAATCGTTTTGTAAGTCTCTCTATATTATTTTTCAGTATACATTACCACTCCTTATTTGAATCAACAATTTTCAATGTAGTACTAAATTTCCTTTTTAGTTGTTCAAAACTAATTTGGCACTTAATTTTTCCACTCACATTTACCTTCTCCTCTTTCTGTAATGTAAAAAATCCTTTTGAATTTTATGGTATTATTTGGCAATACTCCTTATTTCTCGTATTTCTAGTATCTCATTGGATTTAGGTCAATTCAATATTACCTTTTTCTGATTTATCACCAATCTCTCTTTAGAATTTTCATATTCAATTATTAACTCTTGGGTTTTTGTGAAACTCACATTGGTTGAGTTTTACTTGTAGTTACCGTTCTCTAAGTATTTGTAACACTATGCTACAATGTTCTTATCCCTTTTAATAGAGAATATCAGAACATCTTCTATTAATTATCATGCTAACTTGTTCAATTGTTTCAGTAGCATATTGTTCATTAAGTACCTGAATGTAGGACAGTAACATGGTTTTTTTAAGTCCAAAAGTTAAATTTCCAACCTTATAATGTCCTTATCCAGTTCAAAATAATGTCTTATAGATGTTTTCTTCCCATTTTATCAATTAGTTCATATATTTTTGTAAAATTTGACCAGTTTTTTTATAGTTAACTGGTTTAATTGTCTAATTGTATAGACATCTAGAAGGTGTGGTCCTTCATTTTTGAAATCAAGGCACTCTTTGTTTAATATAGTTCTTGTCTAATTGAAATATACCATTTGTAATTTAACTTTTAGTTCTTATTGTTCAGGACTATTCACTCTATACATCCTTGAATTTTTTTTCTAGAATTACTTTTTTCATATTTACATTTTCTTAACTGTAGATAAGTCTCCCACATACTCCTTCCTGTTGGTTGTCCCAATTCCCCAATTTGGGCAGCATACTTGACAACTTTTTCCTTGTTGTTCATTCTTGTTGTAAGGTAAAAATATGTTTAATGGTCATTAGTTTTTTTTTTTCCCATTTACTGTAACAAATTTTCCTATTTACTTAGATTAAGTACGTACTTTTCAAGAAAATCACTATTTCTTTCTGTGGTTCCACTTAATCCATTTCCACTAAAAGATCACACGACTCTATAGGAAGAATATTTGATTGGAATTATATAGCATTTTATTTTAATTTTTCAGACAATTTAGTTAGTTGATGAATGACCTTCTTTGTTCCTGAAATTTCCTATACCACTCAAGAGTACTGACATTTTTTGGTTTTCAAACTACCTTTTTCCACTATCTTGAGGCTGATACAATTTAAATTTTCTACTGAATCATGTAAAAAAAACACATATTGGTCAGAATGTGTACCTGCAATTTCAATCATTGCTCACTGATTTTCAGTTTTTCTGTCTCTTATTTCTGCTAGATTTTCAGCGTTTCGATCTGGTCTTTTTATGGCTAGTAACACGGTTTTGTTTTTCTAATAGCAGTTTAGAATTGTCACTTTCAATTTTGTCTTTTTAGATGTGGTTTTGACAGTTCAGAATTCACTATAATTTGGCCTTTTCTCCCCTGATGTAAGGAACATATCGAAGAAATTTTGTGAATCTCATCACAATTTCGTCTAATATATATTAGAAACCAAGAAATTCTGTTCAAATTCGTCATAAGACTGAAAAACAGAATGGACGGTACATTGTTAGCAACTTATGCGTAGAGTGTACCTCCATGTACGAGTATTTCTCTGAGTGCTAGTTGTAGAATGTAAGGGAAATAGATTAATCAAGGACCAATAGTTAAAAATGTTAATGGTTGTCGAAATGGAGATATAAAACCATTTTTAATGTATTCCAAGGTTAGATTAACCATAAATATAATGGGGAGGATATTTAATGTTATCCCCGATTACTTAGATGGATTAATAAAAACATACGTAAGGTATCAACTTAATTGATTAGATACGCTTCAAAGGGCTCCCTAGTGGGATAACCTTAACAGTAAAACTAATATCTTATGAAATTATAGAGAAGTGTCTCATAAACCTTAGAGAGTGAGTTAGTAGAGAAAAAATGGAAGAAAAATTAAGTACGTTACATCATCAGACATATGTAGACTAAATAATACCTTTACAAGGCCGACATGGTGATTTTGGATAATGTGAATACTCCACTAGCATTGATTACCTCTTTCATGCCATAAGAAATGATATATTTCTTTCCTTAAATCAAGCTTTTGCATTGAGAACTATTCTTTGAAGAGTAAAAACTTGTAACTATGGCATCTGACACATCCAAGCCAAATATTACATTTATAGAGCATGTATGATAATTTCACACTATATAATTTAAGGTCGGATAAAGCCTAAAGCATTAATAATTTCATAAGGGACCTATAGGTTGTCATAACACCCTAAACCTATGTACAATACATTGTTCAATGTGAAGATCTAAGTGTTTGAGTCAAAATAAATATCTAAGACTCATAGGTCTTCTGTGGGGCTTTGGGACACTGAACAAAACATAAAAAAGGGATATAAATAAATGGTTATTTAATTAATCATTTAGTTTTAATAACACTATTAATGATGGTAAGCTTGAAAATGAATTTCACTTTTATAGTTTAGTTATACTAATAACATTTTTTCTTTGCAGATTATAAGTATTTTTATTTTTAACAAGTGTAAATTCATCTTAAACTTGGATATATAGAGAGGTTGAGTTTATTAAGGTATAATTTTTTTTAATATTTAATATGAATAAATTAATAAATGAGATGGAATTAAATGATTAAAAATTTACATCTTAAGAAATTTGATCCCTTTAGGTTATTGTTAAATTATGATTTAAAATGGATTTATGAGATTTTATGTATTTAAATGGAGTCACATAGTTATTTAATATGAGTTTATCTTGATTTATATGTTTAGATGTTGTCATGTACTATAATACCCCCGATTTATAGCTATTATGTTTATGTAAATAAGACAAAGACTTTGTGAATCTATGGAACAATTTTGTTGTTGGAGGAAATATTTTAATTAATAATGATTGATAGAAATTGTATCAATTTTGTGAAGACAGAGTAATAGAGAGATCTGGAAATTCTTATACATGAGGATAGGATAGAATTTCATACTTTTCCATACTTTCCCAAAATTTTGCAAAAGAAATCTTTTTGAGAAAAAAAAATAGATCGAAGAAAAATATCTAAGAAATCCCCAATAAAGAGAAAGGTTACTGGGAAGAGGTAAAAATAAACTACGGTGAGGAAAAGTGAGTTTTAAAAAAAAAAATTGTGGAAAAAAAAAGGTTAACCCTGGGCTATGGAAAACAACACCCCAGAATAAAGGGACACTGTTATGGAATCTCGCTCGAGAAATTGGGCTTAAAAGTGTCATCACTAGTCTGACAAGAGGTTATCAACACTAGGGGAAAATTGATCTCCGCTCGGTGGAGAGCTCTCAGTTGAAGCTCATGGTTGGGAGGAAAATTCGTCTTTACAAGTTGGTATGCAACATGTAGAAATTTTATATTCAATTTCTTGTGTTTTAGTAATGAATAGAAGCATCAACTTGTCTAAGTTAAAAGACATATTTTTCTTTGTAATAAGGGATTAAAGTTCTATTAAACCAGGTTGAATAATGGTTATGTATGTTAGTCACTTATGCTTTGTCAACATTGTGTTATGTATAGTTTTCGACACTGTGTTAGGTACAATGTCAATATTGTGTTATGTACAGTTGTCCATACTGTTTTATGTATAATAGACTAATGTACTGTAGATATATACATTTACATTATGTTTAAGTATAAACCCACAAAGGGTTATGACGAGAGGGTAAACTCAGTATATATTGATATATGAGTAGAAGTAAATATATGACAACCTTTAGAAACTAAGTCCTTTAGAAACTAAGCCAAACAAAATCTACTGGAAGAATAGAATAAACGAACACTTAGACACTATGCTAAGAAAAATCTATTGGAAAAGTATTATTATTTCAATTCTCTGGAAGGTATAAATAATACTAAACCTACTACTTATAGCTACTAAGGCAATAAAAATAAGTGAATCCATGATACAATATTAAAGAAGCTATGATTTTTATTTATGAATAAGCTAACAGATACATTTAACATTCACTAGAAAGCTGAACCAATAGATAATTATTATCCAAGAGAATTCTGACGTATTCAATAAAGACGACAAACGATATCAAGGAAGAGTAGGTCACATGACATCTGGAGGTATTCCGAGATAGATGAAAATTGATCATTTCATTAAAATAATATGAGAATTTGGTACAAGTGCGAATACATCCATCACAAAAAAATATGAGGAAATGAAATTCAGATTTCATGTATATATCAAGCTTCCCGCCACACAAAATAATTATATATCCTTAATGCTACATATTCATCCGTGTACGATCGATAAGTTAGGGAAAAACATATTACAATGTTTATCAACTTTAAGCCAAGTATGGCACTGACATTAGAACCTAGAAGCTACAGGAACACTTGCCTAATCTAATTAAATTTCAAAACCTTCCAACAAGGAAAGCCACGACAAAAGCAACTGATCTACCAACCTGGGGAAGGAACACAGTTGGTAAGCATGAGTCATTATGGAACATCAAATTTAAGACAGACTTAACCCAGTCGTCATACTTTCAAGGGTAGGAAACACGAAATTAGAGGAAGTTATAGAGCCACGTGATATAAAAAAAATGACACTGCGTAAGGGATAGAGAGATACATTACCTTAGCACGTTGTCATAATGTGGTTGGCTCCACCTATGTATACAAAACCAAACAATGCTCTGAGTGAAGGGATATGACCTGTAGATGGAAGAATGTGAGGATATGCGGTCATCCTCATCTCCTTAAAATTCTCGGTATGGGCGGAAGGTTCAACCTGGGTGGAAATAACCCAACATTATAAACTCATAACATAAACCCAGAATGTTACGCAGAAGGGAAACTGTAATCCAAATTAAATATAGAACAATGCCTAAAATGATAATGTAACAAAGGCAAGGAGGGTTTTACAAAACCTCGAACGAGAAACCCAAATTGCGTTATGAATTTGTATGGAACTTCAAGGGGAAGAACCCCATATTATTTATGCAATTTCAAGAACAGAAAAGGGTAAAACGCCATCCACAATTTCTGTTAACATCATAAAAAAATGTCCAAATTTAAAACTCGTAAACGAATGGAGCAGCAGGAGAGAAAATACCTTCGGTGTATTACTCAGGAGAATTAAACCCGTAATAATATGGGTAAAGTAGAGATTAGCCAAAGCTCTTTGAATGTATCAAATACAAACATTTCTACTTTGTTAAGGATGAAAATTCAAATATACAACCCAACATTTAAGAAAAACTATGTTCAACATAAAATTCCCGAATTAAATCAAATAGCTAATTTTCTATAACTACCTTATGCTCACAATCAAATGGGTAAAATAGCATGTACAAAGAAGAAAGATGAGTATACTAAAACCAAATGACCAAACCTAACATAATGAGTAGAACGATTATCATATTATGCTCTAGTAAACATACCAATGCAAAGATAACTAGACCTAGATTTAAATGACTAAACATAGATTTCTAATTCTCTCTCAAGTAATATGTCGGTTCTACCTAAAATGAGCTTGCAATCAAATGGATAGAATGGCTCCAAATCAAAAAGCAATTTAACACATCAAATATAAAGGTCTAGTTCCTAATTTCATGGGTGAAAAAAATATTAAACCAAGAACTGAAGTCATGTTCCAAACATGTAAACCCAGAATATAAATGATGTACAAAAGATGTAAACCCTGAAGTAGGATGTGTAAAGAGCATTTACCTAGTGCTGAAGGAAAAGGGGCAGGAGGATTTATGAATTGAACCCAATGAATTTTTATAGTAACGTTGTGAGAAGGGTGGGGAGCATTACCCAAGTGACCACACAGAGAAGACATAAGGTTTCCTTCATGCGTAAGTTAAAAACCCACAGTGAGATGGGTATTCACAATTTAATGAAATCCAAAGATATAAAACATAGGAAAATGAATAACAGAGGTTACCTACGATTTTAATGCCGAGACTGACCATGCTATGGGATTTCACTGCAATACAAAATTAGAAATTTAGGAGTCAACTTGGAGTATTTAAGAACCATTACAATTATGCAATTATGCCAAAAATAAAACGTTGGAAAACGTTGAGAAATTAACAAAATCCTACCTCCAGTAAAATGGCGGCAGAAACACTATGTGGCAATGGACATACTCCCATAGCCAACATCCCATTAAACACCGTGGAGTCAAATTCGTGATGGAATCAAGCTTTTATGGCACCATGAATCAATTTACAGGCACGAGGAATGGCGGCATAACCCTCTAAAGCCTGACAGCCGCAACTCTTAGACTGAAAGATTGAAATGAGGAAGAGAAGGGTAAGTAAAATCTTTAGGGTTTTCTTAACGCGTCTCGACCGTATATCCTCTTCCCATCGATCTCAGCCATTCATCTGTGGCATCAAAAATGGTGAAGGCCACGTGAGGAGGACAAAGTCGTACATGGCCTCACTAAATGGCTAAGTCTCGTGTGACAGACACATCATGAGGTAGGGACAATATATTAAGTGTTTATGAGGTACGTATTAAGCCTTAGTTCAAAACCATAATAGGACTATACCTATGTTTAATATGGGAGTAAACGTATAGAGAGTATACCATAGTAGGACTATAGTTATGTGTAACATTAGAGTTATTTCTAGAGTATAGGTTAGTACATGTGAAGGTAGGTTAATAATATTAACCTATAAGTGCCGCATGTAAATAATTAAAGAGTTAGAACTCCTTGAACTTAGTAAGTATCCAATTTGCTAAGGCATCATAAGTAAGGGCATTGGTAATGTGTAATGGTTAAGGAACCATGGCATCATAAGTAAGGGCAGGGTATCGTTAATGTAATGGTTAAGGAACCATTGTAACCTTAGTGTACGTGAAGTTAAATAAGGAAACATGAACCCTCCGACCTTAATTAAACATCAAACTTTTAAAAATGTTAAGATGGTGAAGGGAGGTTGACGACCATTAAACCACAAGAATAAATAAATAAATAATTAAGACATGACATGTACATGTGTATTTTTTTTTTTTTAGATTTCATAAACATATATACATATATTGGTTATTTTTTTTCTTTATCAATTAACATTAAGTGAGAACATCATATATATTGTGATATGGAAACAATGTGTAATAAAACACTACGCTCCTATTAATCCAATCATTCATATATATATATATATATATATAATCACCTAAACAACACAACACACATTTTAAATAGAAGAATCACCTCAACAACACGAGACATATTTTATAGAAAGAAGAGCAATCAGAAGTATTAAAGTAAACTTTCCATGTAAAATATATGAATGATATAATCTTATTCTCTAAAATCAAGACTCCTTAAAATATGTATATCAATATGAACTCGTACAAGAATATGAATAAATTACTGATGGTACCTACTGTAGATTCCTAAGAGTCCATATTGTAGTTGGGGACTAATAGGTATTCAATAAAAAAATAAATGTCTTCGACACGAATGATATCCTAGAGATGAATATCATTGCAGTAACAAAGTAAATGTCTTCGACACGAATTATATACTAGGGATGAATATCATTGTAGTCCATTACATTTCCACATAGTTGCAATAATGTCATTGCAGCAACACTACAAATTCCAATCATTCACCGAATAGCTTTTGCTATTCGGTCACCTGAGCCGCACATCAGTACACTTTTTATAGATAGAAGAACGGTGACAAATATTCAGACATTTTAAGTTGGTTGGCCTATAATAGATAAACCGGATCCATTCGGACTTGCTGGGAACATCTGCATTGACATCTGTGAGCAGGTAGTAACCGGGAGGAGCCACCACAGAGGAGGGTGGAGTAGTTATGGAAACTAAATATGTGTTATTTGCCTTGGTAATGACAATTTCCATGACAGCAAGTGAGAGCATTCTCTGGTGCATGGACATTGCGTGCGTGTTGAAAGGAGGGGCATATGCATGAAAATGCAAGTCCTTGATCCAAAAGTCTGAAACAGATAAACAAAAAATGAATTTGGAGCCGTACTTGATCTCCCTTGTTGAAATAGATGCAATGGTCGGTTGCTTGTGATCATACATGGAAGGCTGATAGGGAGGAATGTAGGCTTCCACACTGAGTTCTGTGGGGAATGGCTTGGCTCAATTTTTATAATAATCTTAAAACAATGGTCTTAATATTTGAAAATTATAATAATTAAGATATACATTAATTACTAGTTGATCATGAAAATAACAAATACAAAATTTAATATTTATTAATTTATAATATAAAAAATAAATATGTAAAATAAAGAACGATCTCACATCAACCTAAACCTATGCCTTAAATTTATAAGGTTAATCCTTCAAATTTAGTTAGAGCCTTATTTTTGACCAGTTAACACTAAAATATTCATTTAGTTCATATAATTTAACTTGCATAACATGGTCGAGGCATTGATACCCCATAATTTCTATTTCTAAATCTTGCAATGCCATCCATATCCCATATATAATCTAAATATTCTTTTTGCAAGACGTGAAAGCTAATTTAGGGCCATTTGTATGCTAATTACACATAGAGATGAATATAATCAGGCCTATAATGTTGGTGTTGATTCAAAAACCTTGAGAAATTCCTTTCCAAACAATCTGCAATGTTCATTAAATATTTCAATGATGTTTATATGATACATGTAGGGAAATGATTCACTTTACAAGAACATTGTGACAGTTTTATATAACGTGCATGTTCCATAAGCCATAAATCCTCTTTTAGGCCTTCGTGCATTTTTCTCTTTGCACACAATGTTTATGGGTATCAGAAAAGTCTTGTGTGAAAAAATATGTAATGGAATCGATGGGACACCTATAATCAAAATATTCATTTTTTGGGTCTTATGTGGTATTTTTTTATGTGCATGACCCATGAGCTATAAAATCCTCTTTTATGAGCTAAGGCATTGATGATACTCTTTATAAGATGTCTACTGACTCGATAATTTTCCTTGAGACAACAAAACCCATCTGATGCATGAGCATCCAAGCCAAATTTTCATTATTTAATTATGTAATAAGGGGGGAGAGATATTTTAATTATTTTATTAATTAAATTGTTTATTTTAATAAATTAAGAGAAAAAATGTAAAGGTGAGGATTATTGTAAATATCCCTTTAATAATTAAAGGATATGAGTGGAATGGGATTAGGTAGATAATCTAGGGAGTACGAATTCTATATAAGGGATTTTGTTGAGTCCAAAACTAGAATAAGTCTAATTTAAATTTAGTTGAGATTTGTGTGGAAGATTTTATGGAATGGAATAAATTATCATTTTTTGTATAAATAAGAGGGTTGTATGAGGGTGTAGACAGTTGAGTGAGAAGTGAGGAATTCAGAGAGAGTGAGGAATGATTTGAGAGCTTTTGTAAAGGGCCAGGAGCCGAGAGAGGCTCTCCATTGTAATATTTGGCCGAGGATTTGTTGTGTTATTTTATATCAGTAGATTTGTGTTTGGATAAGCTCTCTTTTATTTATGTATGCTTTGAGCAATTGCAAATGTGTGGTTAATGAAGAGTTGTTTTTATGAGAATTTTAATGCTGAAGGAAGTACATGTGTTTTTATATGCTGGGATTTGATTTAACCCAGAATCCTAATATCATTTGATATTAGGGCCAAAGATCACATTAATTGGTACAGCCACGGACAAGAGATAAGTGAGTGAATTTATTCTTTGCAATTATATATATGTGCGTATATGAATGGTGTGAACACATGAATAATGTGTGTTTGGAATGGCGCTCGCAACAAAAGCAATTTTGGGTTGCTTTAGCTGAAAGCAACAGATGAAATTCGAAGCAGGAAGATATGCCACACGTCTGTTAATGAAGCTAGATCGAAATGTTAATGCAGTGTTAATACCTGCAAGGATGTGTTAGTCCAACACATTGGTGTCTACGAAGAGATAAGCAGGGTCCGGTGGATTGGATGTAATGCAAAACAGCTCCGCGATAAACACTTCCAGAAATGCAGTGTAATTGGTTTCGGTTACATTGAAATTTATACAATCATTTCCTTGAAATTAGTGTCCCATCTTCAGCAACTACTGCATTTTGTTGTGAACTGCATAACATTTAAATCGAATTCAAAATCGTGTTGATTGGCATGTCGCTTGGCTACTGCGTTTTGGTGTGCGGATCTAGTTTCTGCCGAGACCGCATGAATGCTGTCACCATGGAGTTGTGGAGAAATTTCGTAAGGCAAAGCGGGAACTATTGAAATATTCGCATGTCGAAGTATTAGCATGGGAAAGGAAGGGCAATGGTGTCGTTTTGATGAATTAACAAAGGTCTGGTTCAGAGGGGCATATCACCAAGCATTAAAGCCGACAGAAATGCATTATACCTGTGCCTGAATCATCATGTGAATTATTAGAATGTTATGTGAGTTTCCATTTTGGTGAAGTCTGTGTGCAGATGTGGACAAGCCACAACATGGGAGCTGTTACCATGTCAGAGTTACATTACACTGGTGCCAATGAGCCAGCGTGGAAAGCACTACAGTGCTTCCGTCAAGTGCCTACGGGTTGTGTCATACTCGTGTTAGCTAAACCAGTGTGGAGCCATTGTAGAGTTGCGTGTAACATACCAGTAGCATTGAAGCCCTTTTCCATGGGGTGTAAGGAGTCACACTGGTGCAAAATAGTAGCGTGGCATCGTGAGATGCGTGCATAAGTTGAAAGGTTAATTGGTTTGTCAATGGTGCAAATCAACATATAATTTGTGTTGTGTTATATGAAACTGCCCATTTGCCAAGTGAGGACGTAGTTTAAATGCAATTCTTGTGGTGATGCATAGTTGCAATTATTCCATGCCGATCTAACAACTGCATTAATGGAATAGTGTGGATAAGAGAATATTTGTATTGAAAATTCGATGATAGATCAACAAGTTAATAAATTCTTTGGGAAGTACAAATTATTGTATTTCTACATCATTTGTAGCAGCTTCAAAAACAATGCAACATTTTCTTCCAGATCAATGATTTGTATGAAGAGCCGAAAAAAAATATGAATCGGAGTGGCACAGCGAAATTATGATTCAAGGACAAAGGTATGACTGAGCATGTTATATGTTGACATTTTGGGGTTTTCTTAATTGAGCTTATAAATAAGTATTTCTGAGATGATTTATGTCAACATGCTGTAAATGTGGAGGTATAAGATTTTATCACCATAGTAGTTTAAATAAATTTAAGTTTCTGGAATATGCGCTAATCCTGGGTGATATAGAGAGGACAATGCATTTTTATGTGAGAGGGTTTATTATGCATAGTGTGTATTCTTAGCAGTCTTGATTGTGTCAATTTGAATCAAGGCTTGTAGTTGGCAATAGCTCTTTTTGAAGATTCAGGCTTTTGTAATTAAATGATAGTTGCAGAGAATGCATGTTTGATGGAAAAATTAAAAGGAGGTCACACTTTGAGTCTGAAAGATGATAGCACATAGAGATACAGTGCAGATGAGAGATGGAACAAGATCACACAGAGATCTTGAAGGTGAGCTAATATGTTTTATTTTAACTCTGGTTTGAAGATGATATTTGCAGAATTCAGGTTGCAGACAGGTGAATATCTCAGGAAACGAAGATCACAGTTTTAAAAGTAGTGATGAAAGAGACTAGTAATAGTTTTTGAAGGAAAGAAAAGTGTCGAGCAGAACCTTGAATAATTCCAACAAAGATTGGATAGAAAGTACAGTTTTGTTCTTAACAAGTGTAGATGAGTTGAATCCTAGAGGGGGCAAAGAGGATGCTCAAAGAGGTCACAGAGAATAGAGAACCAGTGCTTGCCAAAAGACCAAGTCCAGAGATAGGATTGGTGAGGTAAGTGGCAATAGGGAGGACTTTCTGTTGCAGAGGATTTAGTACAACTCATGATGAGTGAGTGTTGAACTCATGAAGATAGAGTCAAAGATGACTACTGAAGGTAATTGTAGAGGTTCTGAAGAATACCATAGAAGAAGAAAGGAGAAAGAAGATGCCAAGTCAAATGGCATGAGAATGAGTCAAGAGCAGATTGATAGAGAGAGAGCTGAGATAAATTTCTGTCTTGAGTTGTTGACAGAAATGTTATGGAGAAGTAAAGTAGACCAGAGATGTGGATGGAGTATGAAGAGGAAAGTGACATGACATGGATTACAAGTGAAGTGGGAGCATAGAGTGAATGTTCAATTGAAGGAAGAGTTACTCAGTTTAAATGAGTATGTAAAGAAACATTTGATATGTGAGCTAGAATATGGTCCATTGCTTTTTGAAAGTAATGATGTGATAGAAGAAAAATCTATAGAAGAACTGAATCAAATGAAGGATTTAGAGCAACAATGGAATATGATAATTGAAACATCCAGTGGGACCACAAGGTCTTATGTTTTTGAGACTAATGATTTGTGTGTGATTGCAGGTACATCAGAAGATGTTGAAAAAACTTTGAAGTTTGTTAAGGAGAAGAAGTTGAGTCTGAAATCTATTCAAAATGATGTTGAGATAGAAAAATCTTAGAAAGTAATGAAGACAGAGAGGTATAATGGAATTATTCAGCAGAGTATTGAAGCAGAGTAAGAAGGGTTGTCTAATGGTTGGTCAATAGAAAATGAAGGTATGGAAAGTTGTGTAAAAGTTCCAAGTTCTACTCCAGTTGAGATTGTTAAGTTATATAAAAAGTTAGATCTTCAGAGAAGAGAGTTGGAAAAGCAGAGGATCTATACTCAGGGTAAGTTGTTGAAAGAGAAAGACAAAGAAATTTTCTTGAATAGTAATAAGGAAACAAAGGATAAGGATGTGGGGATGATTCAATAAATCAAAGAAGTTCATTATTGTGAACTAGAACACGGAGACATTCTTCAAACATATGATATGGAGGAGGGACTAGATGATAGTCTCATGGAGGATTTAAATCAGCATACTGATGTGCTGATGGAAGAAGAAATTTCCGAGCAACATACTGAAATGTTTCGAGAGGAAAAAGAGGCACTGGGGCCTTATGTTTTTTATTTTAGTAATTGTTTTGTGAGTATAGGTTTTATTGCAGATGCTGGAGAAGATTTGTTGGATAGAGAAATTAGACTGATAAGGAGGATAATGATGAAAGTATCCCAGAAGAAGACAACAACAGTAAAACAAAGAAGAAGCAACAAGAGGAAGACAACAGAAGACTGCGAAAGCATAGCCAGTGGGGCAATGCAACACAAAGTGTGGAGACCTGGAGAAAAACAACAAACAAAAGCAGCAACAAATGGAGAATTGCAACACAAGATATGGGATCTAGGAAGACAAAGATCCGAAACACATGATTAGGTGATCATGGTTAATTTCAACCATGGGAGTCTGATGCAGGAGCATCCAAGCCAAATTTTCATTATTTAATTATGTAATAAGGGGGGTGAGATACTTTAATTATTTTATTAATTAAATTGTTTATTATAATAAATTAAGAGAAAAAATTTAAAGGTGAGGATGATTGTAAACATCCCTTTAATAATTAAATGATATGAGTGGAATGGGATTAGGTAGATAATCTAGGGAGTAGGAATTCTATATAAGGAATTTTGTTGAGTCCAAAACTAGAATAAATCTAATTTAAATTTAGTTGAGATTTGTGTGGAGGATTTTATGGAATGGAATAAATTCCTATTTTTTATAAATTAAGAGGGTTGTATGAGGGTGTAGACAGCTGAGTGAGAAGTGAGGAATTCAGAGAGAGTGAGGAACGAATTGAGAGCTTTTGTAAAGGGCCAAGAGCCGGGAGAGGCTCTCCATTGTAATATGTGGCCGAGGATTTGTTGTGTTATTTTATATCATTAGATTTTTGTTTGGATAAGCTTTCTTTTATTTATGTATGCTTTGAGCAATTACAAATGTGTGGTTAATGAAGAGTTGTTTTTATGAGAATTTTAATGCTGAAGGCAGTACATGTGTTTTTATATGCTAGGATTTGATTTAACCTAGAATCTCAACATCTTCATCTAACACATGTACACTAAATATACCCTTCATATGGCCCATATAGTGGTTTTGGGTAATGCACATGGTCCACAAGCACTAAATTCCCCTTTTTTTGGCCCTAATAAATGATGGATTTTATTTCTTGGACCAAATATTAGGCATTAAGAAATATATTTTGATAAATAAGAACTTGTAACCATTTCATATGACACATGTAAGATAAAGCTTCCATTTATATGCTACATGTGTTTATTTTTGGTTATGCAGTTTATGCTTGCTCATTGTAAGATAAAGGTTAACAATGGTTGACCATGGTTGACTATATGGTGACAATGGTTGATCAAATATGACCATGTTTTCTCATGGTTGACAAAGGTTAACCATGGTTGACTAATAGTGGCATGGATTTCTATGGTTGATTATGATAAAACTTAGTCGACCATGATCTACCATGGTTTAATTTCTGTTTTTCACATTCTAGTGTTGATTTTTCTTTGTCACATTACGATGTTGATTTTTTTATCTCACATCACAATGCAAGTTTTTTCTCATCACATGTGATGTCAAATTTTGTTCATCACATTGTGAGCACAATTTTTGTTCATTATATTGTGATATTTATTTTTGTTTGATAAATTATGACATTGATATTTTATTTTCACATTGTGAGGTCATTTTTTTAACATGATTATCTATGGTTGACTATGGCTGAGTATGCCTCACATTATTGATCGTGGTTGTCAATGTTTAACTAATAAATGTATATGGTTGGCCATGTTAACCATTGGTAGCCATGGTGACCACGGTTGAACATGATAGTTGAGATTATTTAACCATGGTTGAATATGATTTCATATTCAACCATGGTCAATGTAAAACGTTATTAATAAAGTAACTAGAAATGAATTTTTTAAGGATTTTTTTAAAGGTTCGAGCATGATCCCTTTGTGGGAGACAATGAAGCCCAAAAAGCAACCAACAATTGTGAAAACACACATTGGTGGGAGTTTAAGCATAAGTTATATTTTCGACACCCATGAAATATAATCATTAAATCCTTAATATGGTGAAAGAATTGTTTCGAACGAATGGTGAGGTCATGCAAATAGGCGAAGATAGGATGAGCCAAATCATGAAATATGTAATTCATGGCTTTCCGGAAGGTGGCACCAGCATTTTTCAAGCGAAAGGGCATGGCCTAACACACAAATGTACCCCAAGGGGAGGTGGAGGAGGTTTTGTACTAGTCTGTATAGTGGATTTGAATCCGATTATCACTAGAGAAGGCACAAATGAAGGAAAAATCCGTGTGCCTCACACATGCATCAGTGACCTATTCAATTAAGGATGTGGGATAAATATATGTGGGGAATTATTTGTTCAAATCCTGAAAATTAATATATACTTGAATGATCCCCTGCTTTTTCATGAAAGATACACGGTTGGAAAGCCACAATGTGTATGCAATCGGATATATAAATCTTCTTTTGGTAATCTTAATAATGATCATGGAAACAAACATTTATAATAACTATTAAGTAACTATTTTGAAATACAAATATGTACCATGTATATATATATATATATATATATATATATATATATATAGATAATTTTAATTAGCTTAAATTATTTTAAAATTTTTATTAAACAATAATCTGAAATAAAGTAATAATTTAGTTAATTTTTTCTTTCAATCTTAGAAAGGTGAGAATGTATCACTAATGTTTTTTTATGCCAATCCATTTCTATTAGTTATTTAATTCATATAGTTACACTATTCCAAATAAATTGTTCTAGTTTCTTTCTTATTAAAATTTAAATCTTAATTTAATATAAAATGATATAAAATTTGGGTGAAATTTATCGATAGTGATAATATTTATAATAATAAAAAATATCATATCATATGTATTTGGAAGAGTATTATATTTTAGCTCAATGGAATACAATGAATTCAATAAATTATTTGAATAATGAAAAATAATGATATATTTTTAAGTGTGCTTTATCGCATTTATAATTTTAACAATAATGCTGATTTGCGATGATTTTGTTATAAGCATTACTATAAGTTTTTAAAAAATGGTATTCAAAAGCCTATTTTTCTCTTATGAAAATAGATTTAAAAGATTTTTTTTGTAATTTTATTTTATTTTATTTTTTTAAAGAAAAAAGATTTTAAAGGTTTTAATTAAACTATTTTTAAAAATTAAGAAAATTAAACTTCAAGAGAAATGAATTTTTTGGAAACAACTTAGAAAAAATATTTGAAATTTTCATTTCTGGTTACTTATGGCCTAGGTTAAAAAATATAACAAAAGGAAAAAAAAAACCAACTCTACAAATAAGTTATGATTTAGTGTGTTCTTTTTAAATTGTCTAACTATCTAAAATATTATGAAATTTTATCATTTAATACTTTTAAAAAATTGTCATAAAATTATTAAAAAATATAATTTTTAATGTTTTATGAATATTATTTAAAAAATGAATTGCTACCTAGAAACTTGTAAAAAAATCTTCTAAAATCATGAAAATCAACAAAAATAAATAAATAATTATTGTTAAAAAAAAAGGGAGTGGTTTTGTAAAACCTCCCATAAAATGTCCTCTTTATTTATTGAAAAAAAATCATAAATTTATAAACGTGCCTTGAAAATATATCCACTTGAAAATCATTATTTACATATTGTATAAATATAAAATAAAATTATAATAAACATAAATTTAAGATATAGCTATGAATATTTTTTTACTACCAAAAGGAAACTTGTATTCTTATTATAAATAAGGAAAATACATTTTACATATACATAGTTTACATGTGCATTCAGTGTGGATATACCTTAATCTGTCCATGGTTATCTCAATACAAAAATAATCATAATTGTATACCCAAATATACTTTCTAACAAGCTCATCAGAAAAGATAAAAATCAAGGAAAAACAAATTTCTTGTTCTTAAACAATTATTGTACCATGTGAATAATTCCAACAAAAAATGCAAATATATACAAAATGACTGCAGTGTAGCTATGGATGATTATATTATTTTCCATCCATCATGATGCTTTTAGAGTGGAAAAGGTAGAGGAATCAACTCATTGGACCATTTTTACCAGCAGAACGTAGCTTTGCATAAATAGAGTTTGAAACCTTGCAGGAGCGTTTTAAAGAATCAAACAACGATTTTTGGGGGTTAAAATTTGTCTATTTAGAGAATTGCCTTTTTATACTATATTATACACACAAAAATTTGAAACAACACAAGAATCTCATCAATGGGAGTATGTATGCAAAAGTTATGCCACTCAGAAGTTGGCCTTTCTGTTTTCCCCACCATAGTTCGAGAGGATGCCACCTCAACCCCCATTATTCATGGAAAATGGGTTACCAAGAGAGATAGGACATAGATCACTCAAAGAGGATTTGTGCATTATAGGATCACACAGGTCACAAGTCATACTTCTTTGTACTCGCAACCATATTTACATTCATAAAAAGTGAGCGGAGCAACCTCACCTTCCAGTTGGGTTTTTGTCTCGAAATGGTTTCCCATAGGATAAATTGTGTTAAATGTGTGTGTCAGATGTTTATTTTGTTGTTCATTATTTTTTGTATAATTTTGATTCACATGCATGCACTATTAACAATAAAATTTACAGATATTGAAATTTAAGAAAGTTGTAATAGTGTATGATTTCATATTTTAAATATTCTTTTATTAGATCTATTGTGATGAACTGTCTAGTAGAATATCCATGGAAGCTTACGGGTCATACATGTGTATGTGTGTTACGGTCCGACCTTAACCCCTTTATTATTTTAATAATCCCAAGAGGTCTCGTAAGAGTCATGATTAGTTAGCTTAATAAATAAATCTCATAAGCATTGTAAGTGGTTGACCCACATTATACAAAGGGAGTGACAATTAGTTATAACATTACATAGCTAATAAAGAAAGTGTTTAACCTGCATTATGCAAGGAACCACGAGTAGTTAGGGTTTTGCGTCATAGGAAACTATATATTGTCAGTGATATTAAGGGAAGTTGTGTCCTGTATTATGTAATCGAGGTTTTCTCTCTTGGAGGTTCCCCCCTCGTTGGTTCTTGGATTGTTTTGGTAATTTAGAACAACCAAAGAAGAAATTCACTAAGGTTTAGGAAAACCTCCCACTTCAAGTGAAAAGAGCTTGCCTCTGCTCACCTCAAGGGGAATTCCATGGATTTAATGGATTTTTAAATGGATTTTCTACTTCAACAAATAAATATGACCAGGTTATTAATATGAGAGTGTCTCAAAGGAACAAGTGCTCAAGTTATAGATGGAAATTTGACTTATAATAACGAGAGTCTGCAATTCAAAAAAAAGATTCAAATATGTAATCTAAGTAATTAGTAATAGCACATAAATAAAAATTAAAACAAAATAAAATAGAATGTAAAAATGCCAACATAAAGTACTCAAACATTTCGAGTATTGTACTATTTGTTGTAATACTAGTACAACATAAATTAATATCTTGTATTGTATTGCTTCTAAAAAGTGCATAAACAAGTAGCATAAAACACACACACAAAATATATATATATATATATATATATATATATATGTATGAAGGATAATGAATTCATTGATTGTTATAACAAACTAATAGTGTTCATATCAATTACTACTTTGTTAATTTTCTCAAAATAAACTATTGTGGGTCACTAAAGAAAAAATAAATGAAATAGAAAGCGTGCACTGATATAATGTTTAAGAGAATTATTTTAATCATACAAGAAGTGTCATGCACTAGCACATCTAATTAAATATAATTTCAATTAAATACTTCTATTCATACATTCCATATAGTATGTATATCAATGAGAATACATGAATCGAATAATCCTTTAATAGACTGCAATTGATCAAGTCAAAGAATAGTGTATAAATTTAAATCATAAGAAAATAATGATAATAAGAGAAACAAAGAAACATAAATAAAAAATTTACTCATAAATACATATAATAGAACCTTCAAAATATGTGTAGATTAATATGTACAAGAGGTGTAATAGGACCTTTTTTTTTTAATGGATCCTTAACCGAAAAATCAAGATATGGTCTTCGGCAAAGGTATCCACTATGAGAAGTAAGAGATCCTACATAAACGGTATGATAATATTATATAATCGACGAAGATATCCTACATAAAAACTGCAAAAAAAACCAATTTCTTCTGCAAAATCAGAAATTCAATGTTCAATGCTACAAGCAACTGTCAATTGAAATTTCATAATGTCTTCTGAAAAATCAGAAATTTAATGTTCAATTTTACAACCAACTGTCACTTGAAATTTCCTAATGTCTTAAGGCGATAATTATGCTCTATATATCTAGTTCAGCTCTCCAAGTGACGGTATTGACCTCAACCATGTGACTATTGGTTGCAACAAACTAACCATTTCCAATAAGGCAAACACGAACCACTCTCATGTTTGGTTGTAACAAAACACTCTTATTCTAACCTATATTATCATTGAAATGGAATTCTATTAGTTTAGGTTTATCTTCATTTCGTTTCATCCGAATTATTAGTTTCATTGACCTATTTATTTTGGAATATGGGTTACACTGTTTTAAATTAATTAATAAGTATTATAAGGCTGGTATTATTTTGATTTACCTATTTTTTATTTTTTAATATAGATTACAATGTTTTAATTTAATTAATAAGCATTATGAGGATGGTAGGGTTTTAATTTACTAAGAATATTTTCAATAATATATTATTGAAAAAGATTAAGACATATGTGCTAAGGAAAGTAAAATTAAATTGATAAATGAAAGAAATGATATAGGAACTCGTGCAATATGAAATAAGTTATATTTTTTTTTCACAGGTTGTATTCATAAGTCATGATCTTGTAACAAAGCATATTTACAAAATATAGATCTTCTTGGTAAAATGGGGTTGGTTTCAATGATAAAAAATACTAATGTTAGATTTTTTAGATTTTATTTTAAATGTAACTATGTTTAATTTATATATAAACTATTTTTGCAATTAACAATAAAAATTTAAATTAATCCCGCAGAGTTGCATATATATATATATATATATATATTATAGAAAATCTCTTCTAAAATGTCCTCTTTATTTTTAAAAACTAAATAAATAAATTAAAAAAATCATAAATTTATACACTTGTCTAAAATTATATATCCATTTAAAAAATGTTTTTTTAAGTACTATATAAATATCATATAAAATTCTAGGAAATATATATTTAAAACATAAATATGAATATTTCTTTGTTTAAGTATGCACATTTTTTAATATGTACATTTTTTATAATTATATATAACATCAATATAAAATATAAAACTTCACAGAATGTGCATACCAATTTTGTGTAGACTACTTGCCTCCCAACCTTGAGCTTTAATCCACAACTCTCTCCCGAGGACAGACCAATTCTTCCTCTCAGTAGACAACCTCTTGTCTCACTAGGAATAGCTTATTTAAGCTTTCTTTCCCTCAACATGTTTCCATAACTGCGTCCAGTTAATTAGGGATGTTGTTTCCCTTCGCCTAGGCTTTGCTTTCGTTTTTTCCACAAAAGTTTCTTTTAAAACTAGATTTTCCGCTTTCTAGTTTTATTCTTACCTATTCTCGGTAAATTTCGACTTCACTGAGGCTTTTACTAGATATTTTTATCCCATCTAATAAAATTTATTTTATTTTATTTTTCTCCAAGGATTTTTGGAGAATTTTGGGAAAGTCTTAGGAATCTAGTCCATCCTCATGTATTTGACTTCCTGTTCTCAATTTACTCTATCTTTACACCATGATATTATTTCAACATTTATATATTAATTTCCACAACAATATATATTTACATATTTTATTTCTAAGGTCCCCCTGACCTTTATGTGTATTCTCTATTTATAGAATGCCGAAAATATGGATATTACATAGTCCCCCTCTAAAACAAAACACTATCTTCGGTTTTTTCCAATCTCAGTTTATTCATTAACCAGTGATGGTTATGTTTCTTCATCTTAACTTCTTGTTCCCCAGTAGCGTTCTCAAGTGCGAAGTGTTTCCACTATGATTTCACCCGACCTATTGTTTTATTTGGACGAAAATTCCTTGATTTCTTCACCTATATCACAGTTCATTCAACCACGTGAGTAGATTCATGTACATAATTTTTTTTCTAACAATGAAATATGAAACCAATTTTTATATGACGAAGTAGAGCGATTTTATAATCTCACTCCAACCCACATTTCCCCACAATATTGACGTGTTTCTCAGCATAATTTTCAGAATGCAATCTCATATTTGTGAATTTAATCTTTATATGTATACTTGATCTCCATTTTTGAATTCAAACGAGATGAATTTACTTTAATATTATGATGATTCTTCAATTAACTCCAACTAAGTGGAGTGTGGCCTCTTTTTTCATACAAGGTTCCTGACTCACTTAAGTCCCTGGAAGTCTGATAATTGTATTTGTATAAAATTTCTACTAAATACATAAATTCTTCCCTATTATTGGGTTTTTTTCTTTTTCTATCACATACTTTCCCAGTATGTTTTGTAATATTTTCTTTGATCTCTCTGTCTGTTTAATTGTATGAGGATAATAAGATGTATTGCAATTCAACTTTATCCCCCTTCCTCCAGACTTGATTTTCCCAAAAGTATATGTACTTTTGGTATCTCTATCATAGAGATCCATTTTGTGATTCTATGGAGTTAAAGATTTATTTCTTGAATCTTTTGGTCACATGTGATGTGCCAACAATGGTCACATGTGATGTGCCATTGTAAAGGAAGAAGTGTACTATTTTTGTTAGAGTATTCATTATTCTCACAATTTCGTCATGTTGTTACTTGGTACTTAGTAGTCCTGACTTAAATTCCATTGATACCACTTCTTTCTTCTATTTTGAATTAAAGAGGGAATTTAATGTAGTAGTAGGATACTGAAGTTCTACTTTACCTTGTTTCCCTTTCCTCCACGGTGCCAAGATTTTTTTTCTCTACCTTCCTCTTCATCCCTTGTCAAGTATAATTTCTCTTCAAGATTATTATTATCTTGGTATACCTAGATAGTTTTCATAAGGTCTCTGACGGTACTCTGGTTGTATTTATCTACTATTTCATGGTTTATCATTGACACTTTACAATTTTATACTCTTTACTTGTAACAATCAGTTTTGGCTGATTTTTTTATCTATCATACAATTTCATCTTACTGAAATCTTACCTATCGATGGTTTTTCAACAATGTTCCTTGCATTTTTTCTCCTACTTCAATTCTTACACTACTACATGTATGTGCCAGAATTTGATGGGTCTGTCTTCTTACAGATCAATAATTCAGTTTTCTTTTCCTTCCATGCATTACATTGAGGAAATTTACCACCATGCATATTTTGCATCACTTTATTTGCGTAAAGGAATATTTATGACATATTATCACTAACTTTACCTTTCTTCCGGCTACTATTTCCACGTTTTAAGGTAATTATTACCTCAACCAATTCTACTTCATAGACTACAGAACTTCATTCATGTTTCTTCAAATTTCAACTTTCGAGATTCATACACTATTTATGCATTATTTTGCAGCAATATTTTTGTCAGTCTCTCTATATTATTTTTCAGTATACATTACCACTCCTTATTTGAATCAGCAATTTTCAGTGTAGTACTAAATTTCTTTCTTAGTTGTTCCAAACTAATTTGGCACTTAATTTTTCCACTCACATTTACCTTATCCTCTTTCTGTAATGTAAAAAATCCTTTTTGAATTTTATGGTATTATTTGGAAATACTCCTGATTTCTCGTATTTCTACTATCTCATTGGATTCAGGTCAATTCAATATTACCTTTTTCTGATTTATCGCCAATCTCTCTTTAGAATTTTCATATTCAATTATTACCTCTTGGGTTTTTGTGAAACTCACATTGGTTGAGTTTTACATGTAGTTGCCGTTCTCTAAGTATTTGTAACACTATGCTACGATGTTCTTATCGCTTTTACTAGAGAATATTAGAACATCTTCTATTAATACTCATGCTAACTTGTTCAATTTTTTCAGGAGCATATTGTTCATTAAGTACCTGAATGTACGATAGTAACATGGTTTTTTAAAGTCCAAAAGTTAAATTTTCAACCTTATAATGTCCTTATCCAGTTCAAAATAATGTCTTATAGATGTTTTCTTCCCATTTTATCAATTAGTTCATTTATTTTTGTAAAATTTGACCAGTTTTTTTATAGTTAACTGGTTTAATTGTCTAATTGTATAGACATCTAGAAGGTGTCGTCCTTCATTTTTGAAATCAAGGCACTCTTGGTTTAATATAATTCTTGTCTAATTGAAATATACCATTTGTAATTTAACTTTCAGTTCTTATTGTTCAGGACTATTCACTCTATACATCCTTGAATTTTTTTTCTTTTGCATATTTACATTTTCTTAACTGTAGATAAGTCTCCCACATACTCCTTCCTGTTGGCTACCCAATTCCCCAATTTGGGCAGCATACTTGACAAATTTTTCCTTGTTTTTCATTCTTGTTGTAATGTAAAAATATGTTTAATGGTCATTGGTTTTTTTTTTGCCATTTACTGTAACAAATTTTCCTATTTACTTAGATTAAGTACGTACTTTTCAAGAAATTCACTATTTCTTTCTATGGTTCCACTTAATCCATTTCCACTAAAATATCACACGACTCTATAGGAATAATATTTGATTGGAATTATATACCATTTTATTTTAATTTTTCAGAAAATTTAGTTAGTTGATGAATGACCTTCTTCTTTGTTCCTGAAATTTCCTGTACCACTCAAGAGTACTGAAATTTTTTGGTTTTCAAACTACCCTTTTTCCACTATCTTGAGGCTGATACAATTTAAATTTGCTACTGAATCATGTAAAAAAAACACAGACTGGTCAGAATGTGTACCTGCAATTTCAATCATTGCTAACTGATTTTTAGTTTTTCTGTCTCTTATTTCTGCCAGATTTTTAGCGTTTCGATCTGGTCTTTTTATGGCTGGTAACATGGTCTTGTTTTTCTAATAGCAGTTTAGAATTGTCACTTTCAATTCTGTCTTTTTAGATGTGGTTTTGATAGTTCAGAATTCACTGTAATTTGGCCTTTTCTCCCCTGATGTAAGGAACATATCGAAGAAATTTTGTGAATCTCATCACAATTTCGTCTAATATATATTAGAAACCAAAAAATTATGTTCAAATTCGTCATAAGATTGAAAAACAGAATGGAATGTGCGTTGTTAGCAACTTATGAGTCGAGCGTACCTCCATGTACGAGTATTGCTCTGAGTGCTAGTTGTAGAATGTAAGGGAAATAGATTAATCAAGGACCAATAGTTAAAAATGTTAATGGTTGCCGAAATGGAGATATAAAACCATTTTTAATGTATTCCAAGGTTATATTAACCATAAATATAATGGGGAGGATATTTAATGTTATCCCCGATTACTTAGATGGATTAATAAAAACATACGTAAGGTATCAACTTAATTGATTAGATATGCTTCAAAGGGCTCCCTAGTGGGATAACCTTAACAGTAAAACTAATATCTTATGAAATTATAGAGAAGTGTCTCATAAACCTTAGAGAGTGAGTTAGTAGAGAAAAAATGGAAGAAAAATTAAGTACGTTACATCATCAGACATATGTAGACTAAATAATACCTTTACAAGGCCGACATGGTGATTTTGGATAATGTGAATACTCCACTAGCATTGATTACCTCTTTCATTCCATAAGAAATGATATATTTCTTTCCTTAAATCAAGCTTTTGCATTGAGAACTATTCTTTGAAGAGTAAAAACTTGTAACTATGGCATCTGACACATCCAAGCCAAATATTACATTTATAGAGCATGTATGATAATTTCACACTATATAATTTAAGGTCGGATAAAGCCTAAAGCATTAATAATTTCATAAGGGACCTATAGGTTGTCATAACACCCTAAACCTATGTACAATACATTGTTCAATGTGAAGATCTAAGTGTTTGAGTCAAAATAAATATCTAAGACTCATAGGTCTTCTGTGGGGCTTTGGGACACTGAACAAAACATAAAAAAGGGATATAAATAAATGGTTATTTAATTAATCATTTAGTTTTAATAACACTATTAATGATGGTAAGCTTGAAAATGAATTTCACTTTTATAGTTTAGTTATACTAATAACATTTTTTCTTTGCAGATTATAAGTATTTTTATTTTTAACAAGTGTAAATTCATCTTAAACTTGGATATATAGAGAGGTTGAGTTTATTAAGGTATAATTTTTTTTAATATTTAATATGAATAAATTAATAAATGAGATGGAATTAAATGATTAAAAATTTACATCTTAAGAAATTTGATCCCTTTAGGTTATTGTTAAATTATGATTTAAAATGGATTTATGAGATTTTATGTATTTAAATGGAGTCACATAGTTATTTAATATGAGTTTATCTTGATTTATATGTTTAGATGTTGTCATGTACTATAATACCCCTGATTTATAGCTATTATGTTTATGTAAATAAGACAAAGACTTTGTGGATCTATGGAACAATTTTGTTGTTGGAGGAAATATTTTAATTAATAATGATTGATAAAAATTGTATCAATTTTGTGAAGACAGAGTAATAGAGAGATCTGGAAATTCTTATCCATGAGGATAGGATAGAATTTCATACTTTTCCAAATTATCCAAAAAAAAAATCCTTTGCAGAAAAAAAAAATAGAAAATTAAATTAGATAGAAGAAAATATCTAAGAAACCCGAGTAAAGAGGAGAGTTACTGGGAAGAGGTAAGAAAAACAACGCTGAGGAAAAGCAAGTTTTAAAGAAATCTTTTGTGGGAAAAAAAAGTAAGGTTTAGGCCATGGGAAACAATAGGCAGAATAATGGGATGTCGTTAGGGAAATTTTTTGGGGAAAGATTGGCTTAAGAGTGCCATCACTAATGTGACAAGAGGTTGTCAACACTGGGGAAAATTGATCTCTGCTCGGGGCAGAGCTCCAAGGAGAAGCTCGTGGTTGGGAGTGAAATCATCTTTACAAGTTGGTATGCAGGATGTAGAAAGTTTTATTTTAAATTTCTTGTGTTTTAGTAATGATTAGAAGCGTCAGCTTGTAGAAGTTATTAGAAAAATTCTTCTTTGTAATAAGGGATTAAAGTTAGATTGAACAAGGGTGTAATGGTTATGTATGTTAGTCACTTATGCTTTGTCAATACTGTGTTATGTATAGTTTTCGACACTGTGTTAGGTACAGTGTCAATATTGTGTTATGTACAGTTGTCCATACTGTTTTATGTATAATAGACTAATGTACTGTAGATATATACATTTACATTATGTTTAAGTATAAACCCACAAAGGGTTATGACGAGAGGGTAAACTCAGTATATATTGATATATGAGTAGAAGTAAATGTATGACATCCTTTAGAAACTAAGCTAAACAAAATCTATTGCTGGAATGAATAGCATAAAACTGAACACTTAGAGACTATGCTAAGAAAAATCTATTTGAAAAGTATTATTATTTCAATTCTCTGGAAGGTATAAATAATACTAAACCTACTACTTCTAGCTACTAAGGCAATAAAAATAAGTGAATCCATGATACAATATTGAAGAAGCTGTGATTTTCATTTATGAATAAGCTAATAGATACATTTAACATTCACTAGAAAGCTAAACCAATAGATCATTATTATCCAAGAGAATTCAGATGTATTCAATAAAGACGACAAACGATATCAAGGAAGAGTAGGTCACATGACATCTGGAGGTATTCCGAGATAGATGAAAATTGATCATTTCATTAAAATAATATGAGAATTTGGTACAAGTGCGAATACATCCATCACAAAAAAATATGAGGAAATGAAATTCAGATTTCATGTATATATCAAGCTGCCGAGGTACGCAAAAATAATATTATACATCCTTAATGCTACATAGTCATCTGTGTACGATTGGGATAAGTTAGGAAAAGCATATTACAAATGTTTATCAATCTCAGAAGCCAAGTATGGCACTGACATCAGAACCTAGAAGCTACAGGAACACTTGCCTAATCTAATTAAATTTCAAAACCATCCAACAAGGAAAGCCACGGCTGAAGCAACGGATCTACCAACCTGGGGAAGGAACACAGTTGGTAAGCATGAGTCATTATGGAACATCGAATTTAACACAGACTTAACCCAATCGTCATACTTGCAAGGGTAGGAAACACGAGATTAGAGGAAGGTATAGAGCCATGTGATATAAAAAAAATGACACTACGTAAGGGATAGAGAGATACATTACCTTAGCACGTTGTCATAATGTGGTTGGCTCCATGTATGTATACAAAACCAAACAATGTTGTGAGTGAAGGGATATGACCTGTAAATGGAAGAATGTGAGGATATGCGGTCATCCTCATCTCCTTAAAATTCTTGGTATGGGTAGAAGGTTCAACCTGGGTGGAAATAACCCAACATTATAAACTCATAACATAAACCCAGAATGTTACGCAGAAGGGAAACTATAATCCAAATTAAATATAGAACAATGCCAGAAATGATAATGTAACAGAGGTAAGGAGGGTTGTATAAAGCCTCGAATGAGAAACCCAAATTGCGTTATGAATTTGCATGGAACTTCAAGGGGCAAAACCCCAGATTATTTACTCAATTTCAAGAACAGAAAAGGGTAAAACGCCATCCACAATTTCTGTTAACATCATAAAAAATGTCCAAATGTAAAAACTCAGAAGTGAATGGAGCAGAGGAGAGAAAATACTCTGTGTATTACTCAGGAGAATTAAACCCAGAATCGCATGGGTAAAGTAGATATTAGCCAAAGCTCTACTGAATGTATCAAATACAAATACTTCTACGAGCAGGACGAAAATTCAAAATATATACAACCCAACATTTAAGAAAACGGAGGTTTGAAATATAAACCTCGAATTAAATAAAATAGAGGACTGTAACTACCTTATGTTCACAATCAAATGGGTAAAATAGCATGTACAAAGTAGCAAATGAATATACTGAAAAGCCAGTGACCAAACCTAGAATGTAATGAGTAGAACGATTATCATATGCTCTAGTAAACATACCAATGCAAAGATAACTAGACCTAGATTTAAATGATTAAATAGAGATTTCTAATTCTCTCATTAACATGTTGAATATACCGAAAATGAGCCTGCAATCAAATGGATAGAATGGCTCCAAATCAAAAAGCAATTTAACACATCAAATATGCAGTGCCTAACCCATAATTTCATGGGTGAAAAAAATATTAAACCAAGAACCGAAGTCATGTTCCAAACGTGTAAACCCAGAATCTAAATGATGTACAAAAGATGTAAACCCTGAAGTAGGATGCGTAAAGAGCATTTACCTCGTGCTGAAGGCAAAGGGGCAGGAGAATTTACGAATTGAACCCAATGAATTTTCATAATAACGTTGTGAGAAGGGTGAGGAGCATTACCCAAGTGACCACACAGAGAAGACATAATGTTTCCTTCATGCGTAAGTTAAAAACCCACGGTGAGATGGGTATTCCCAATTTAATGAAATCCAAAGATATAAAACAGAGGAAAATGAATAACATAGGTTACCTACGATTTTAATGCCGAGACTGACCATGCTATGGGATTTCACTGCAATACAAAAATAGAAATTTAGGAGTAAAACTGAAAGATTTAAGAACCAATACAATTATGCATTCATGCCAAAATAAAACGCTGAGAAATTATTGTAAAATCCTTACCCTTGAGTAAAATGGCAGCGAAACACTATGCGCAGTGACATACTCTTATAGCCAACATACCATTAAACACCGTGAGTCAAATTCGTGATGGAATCAAGCTACCATGGCACCATGAATCGATTTACAGGCATGAGGAATGGTGGCATAACCCTCTAAAGCCTGACAGCCGCAACTCTTAGAGTGAAAGATTGAAATGAGGAAGAGAAGGGCAAGTAAAATCTTTAGGGTTTTCTTAACGCCTCTCAACCATATATCCTCTTCCCATCGATCTCTGCCATTCATCCGTGGCATAAAAAATGGTGAAGGCCACGTGAGGAGGACAAGTTGCACATGGCCTCTACCAAATGGCTAAGTCTGTGTGAGACACATCATGAGGTAGGGAAAATATATTAAGTGGTTATGAGGTACGTATTAAGTCTTCGTTCCAAACCATAGTAGGAATATACATATGTTAAATAATGGGAGTAAGGGCATAGAGTATACCATAGTAGGACTATATGTAAGTTAAATATTTGGATTAAGGTATAGAGTATAGATAAAGGGTATAGGTATGTTAATAATATTAACCTATAAGTGCTGCATGTAAATAATTAAAGAGTTAGAACTCCTTGAACTTAGTAATTATCCAATTTGCTAAGGCATCATAAGTAAGGGCATTGGTTAATGTGTAATGGTTAAGGAACCATGGCATCATAAGTAAGGGCATTGGTTAATGTGTAATGGTTAAGGAACCATTGTAACCATAGTGTACGTGAAGTTAACTAAGAAAACATGAACCCTCCGACCTTAATTAAACATCAAACTTTTTAAAAATGTTAAGATGGTGAAGGGAGGTTGACGACCATTAAACCACAAGAATAAATAAATAAATAATTAGGACATGACATGTACATGTGTATTTTTTTTTTTAGATTTCATAAACATATATAGATATATTGGTTATTTTTTTTCTTTATCAATTAACATTAAGTGAGAACATCATATATATTGTGATATGGAAACAATGTGTAATAAAACACTACGCTCCTATTAATCCAATCATTCATATATATATGAATAATATAATCACGTAAACAACACAACACACATTTTAAATAGAAGAATCACCTCAACAGCACGGGACATATTTTATAGAGAGAAGAGCAATCAGAAGTATTGAAATAAACTTTCTATGTAAAATATATGAATGATATAATCTTATTCTCTAAAATCAAGACTCCTTAAAATATGTATATCAATATGAACTTGTATAAGAATATGAATAGATTACTGACGGTA